>CM035440.1:125548025-126033025 GCA_020310875.1 Ceratopteris richardii | reverse complement strand
TGTGTATACATACGTATGTATAGTCTGTGTGTGTATGTATATGTGTGTATACGTGTGTATGTGTGTATATACGTGTATATATACATGTGTATGTGTGTGTATATGCATATGTATGTATAGTGTGTGTATGCATATGTATGTGTAGTGTGTGTATGTGTATTTTTATGTGTATATGTGTGTACATTTGTGTGTATGCATGTGTATGTGTGCATGTGTATGTGTGCATCTCTATGTGTATGTGTATGTGTATATGTGTGTCTCTATGTGTGTGTATGTATATGTGTGTATGTTCAAGTATCTATATGTGTATGTGTATGTGTGTGTATGCATATGTATGTATAGTGTGTGTGTGTATGTATACATGTGTATACATATCTCGGGATATACATAACCTTTTTTTGAGTTTTAAAGTGCATTGGATAACTCTTTAAGTCTAATTTATGCAAAAAAAATTTCATGTCTACTGGATTTACCATTTGTGAGAAATCTGCATTTTGCTACTCACTAGTCTATCTCTACAGAGCCCGAAAATGGGAGGAGTGTTCTAGATTTTGCGAAAACGATTTATCAGTGCTCAATTGATGAATTGAAGTGTTTTAACTTGGATTGGGAATATTGCTACGTGTATTTTCTATGTACAAAAGCAATGTTTCTAATTCCTACCAAGTTGAGAGCACTCTTCATTTTTTCCAGCAAGTGTATGTACAAAAATAGCAAGTTTTGGGAGCTAGTCATTTTGCAACTAGTCTGTCTTGACACAAACTTTTGAGATACTTGTTCCAAAGAACTTGGGTGATTTTTTGGTGGATTTAAGAAGCTCAAAGGGTCTACTAACCAACTCTAAAGTCTCAATTGGCTAGTGTGAAGCTAGTTGTAGCAGCACCAATTCATCTTCAGGCTGTGTTCACCATCTCTCTCCACAGTGGTATCAGAGCATAGTCAATCAACATGGGAGATGGATTTCCATAAACAATTGAAAAATTGGATAGAAAAAACTACCTTGCATGGTCTTTATGGATGGAGTCTTATCTTCAAGGGAGGAATCTATTTGGATACACATCTGGAGATGAAGCTATGCCAACCATGATGAACAAAGGGCAACCATCACAAGAAGAAGAGGAAAGACTTCAAATTGGTGTTCAAAGGATGCACTTGCAAGGTCCTATATTCTAAACTCAATCTCCGATTTTCTTTTACCTCATGTCAAGGGATGCAAGACATCAAGAGAGACTTGGAATGCACTTGCTTCTTTCTTCTCCTCCAACACTCGATCAAGGAAGAACCAATTGTGGATGGAGTTCACAACAATGAAGAAAAGCCCCAAGCAAAGTGTGACTAATTATGTCACAAAGATGAAGGAGAGTTCATATCAACTTGGAAGTATTGGAGAGGTAATTTAAGAGGAATAAATCATTAGACAAATCATAAATGGAATCAAAGCAGATGACAAGAGGGAATCCTTCACAACATCCATGGATTTGTACATGGATATGCATGTACCCGACCTCAACACACTCATGGGCCAACTCTTCACTCATGAAGCAAAGATTAACAAAGGTGGTGAGTCCTCAAGAGGTAATCAAACTTCTGCCTTATATTTTGATAAAGTTAAGGTCAAGGACAAGTCAAAGAATAAGAAGAATGAAGATGAAGGTACCTCTTTCCAAGCAAACTTTGCAGATAGAGGAAGAGCTAGAGGAAGAGGCAGAGGGAGATTCCAATCATCTCAACCTTGCAATATATGTGGCTTATCTAATTGTACTATTGAAGAATGTTTCAGGAACTGGAGGAACTCAAGAGGAAGAAGATTCAATAGAGGTGGCTATGGATCGAATAGAGGCAGATACAATGGAGGCTACAACAACAACAACTATAACAACAATTACAACAACAACTATCAAAGTGGCCATAGAGGAAGAAGAGATTACAATAACTATGTAGAGGAACAAAGTCAAGAAGATTCATTATTGATTATGAATCTATCAGTGAAGAAGGGTAAGGATGATGATCACATCTTTTACATTGATTCGTGATGCTCAAATCATGTAGCAGGAAAGTGGCTTTACTTTCTGATTTGGAAGATCCTCACAACTAACATGAAGTGCAAATAGGAGATGATACAAAGCACTCGGTGGAGAAGATAGGTAATGTGAAGACATCAGATGGGAACATGAACCTCTTAAGGCAAGTCTTGTATGTCCCTACAATTACCAAAAATTTAATAAGTGTTGGATAGATTGTTGAAAAAGGATTGCAAGTTAGATTCAATCGTTTCGGAGCATATGTTGAAGACCCAAGGCAAGGCTTTATAAGGATTGCCAAAGGAGAAAAGAGAGGAAGGCTTTTCACTTTTAAAGTGGAAGATACAAAGAACATGCCTTGTTTATCTATGGATCTCAAACTCTCACACAGTTGGAGATATGGCACAAAAGGCTTGCTCACATTGGTGAGGGACCAAAGTGTACTTGTTTTGCCTAATATCACAAGGCAACACATGATTTATAAGTGTGAAGCTTGTCAACTCGGCAAGGCACATAGACAACCTTTCAATAAGAAGGGATTTCTGTATCAAAATCTTTTGGATCTAGTGCACACGGATGTGTGGGGTCCAAGTAAGGAGCCATCTATATCAGGCCCAAGATATTATGTGTCTTTCATAGATGATTGTAGCAGGTGGACCATTCTATTTTTCATGAACCACAAGGATGAAGTTTTTAATTGCTTTAAGAGGTATGTTGCTCTTGTTGAAAACCAAACAGGTAGGACTTTGAAAAGATTTAGATCAGATGGTCGAGAAGAATACTTCTCTTCTGAATTTGATGCCTACTTACATGAAAGAGGCATTAAAAGGGAAGTCACTATAAGGTATACACCCGAACTCAATGGTGTAGCAGAGAGGACAAACAGAGCTATTGTTGAAGCTGCAAGTGTTGGTGCAAATATCAAGCCTACACATTTGGCTAGACTTTATGTACAATTGAAGTTCCATGGGAACCATTGCTATGAAGGCTTTACCTTTTACCATTTGTAAAAGTCTATTTGACTTGGAGGAATAATTGTAACCACCACTAAATTTGTGGAGTTTGTTAGATGAAAAGCCACGACTTTATTTGGAGAGAATATCTCCTAGATTGGAGGACCACTTTTAGTGAGAGCCAATGAAGAATTCAAATTCAAAATTCAAATGTATCATCTATAAAATATGACTGAAAAACTCGTAATTATGATGACTCCAATTCCAAGTTCTTCTTGACTACATTGTAAGACAATGAGGCTCACATCATAGCCTAAACTAATCATTATCATTAAGCATTGATTATCATGCCAATGATCTTGTACAACATTGTCTTCTAATACAATAGATCAATACTTTTCATCTATGGTTTCTTTATCATAGTTACTCAGAACAGTCATTTTGTACTGCTCATATCTAATTCATTCATTCAACGTTTTCAGTCTTGTATAGCTTATTGGAATCAGCTCCAAGTCTTCTACATGCTCACAAATTTTGAAGATAATCCATTCAGCAAATTCAGAGAAAAGCTTGTCGAAGTACCCACTGGTCAAACTCTACAGGGTCCTAAAAAGTCGAGGGTAATGAATTGATTGCTAAATTGATCTCTCTGTATATAGTGCATCATTTTAAGTAATTCCACTTGGAATAATTGTCTAATTAAGCTAATTTGATATCTCCAAAAGGAACTTTTCTAATTCCTACTGTACTTGAAGCACTGAGCTTAACAAGCAGCATGTGTGTGAACAAAAATAGAAGGTTTTCATTGATCCTTCAACTTGGAAGTAGTCTGTTTCGGTTCAATCATTTCTCATATCATTTCCAAAGTACATAGGCACTTGTTTAGTGTCATTGGAAAGCTAAGAGGGCCTACAACTCAACTCTGAAGCAAAAAGAGGCTGGTACAAAGCAGGGATTTGTAGTACCTAGTCATTTCTTGGAGTGTCCATCCATCTTTCCCAACAGTGGCATGAGAGCTTAGCTAAGGTAAAATGGGAGATGGTTTTTCTTCTTTCATTGATAAATTGGACAGAAACAACTATCAAGCATGGTCCTTGAGGATGAAGACATACTTGCAAGGAAGGAGTCTCTGTGGATACAGCTCAGGAGATGAGGAGATGCCCATTTTCGGAAGCAAAGGACAACTTACAAGAGAAGAGCATGAAAGAATAAATACATGGTGTGCCAAGGATGCATTAGCAAGGTCATACTTACTTAACTCAATCTCTGATTTTCTTCTTCCAAATATTAGGAACTGTAAGACATCCCAAGAGACTTGGGAAACATTGTCTTCCTATTTCTCTTCCAACACAAGGGCTAGGAAGAACCAATTGTGGATTCATTTTACCACTCAAAGAAGCCAACCTAAGCAAGGCATCTCAGAGTATGTGACCAAAGTCAAGGATATAGCTGATAAATTAGCAAGCATAGGAGAAGAAATTGAAGAGGAGCAGATTGTAAGACAAGTAATAAATGGCATTAAAGCAGATGACAAGTGTGAGAGCTTCACAACTGCCATGGACTTGTACATGGACATGCAGATTCGAGACCTTACTGCACTCATGGGGCAACTCTTTACCCATGAAGCCAAGCTCAACAAGAATGGAGATTCATCAAGAGGTAATAGCTCTTCTTCCCAATACACTAATAAAAGTAAGTCTAAAGAAAAAGGGAAGAACAAGAAGATTGAGGAGGAAGGAGCTACCTCCCAAGCCAACTATGCAGGGAGATGTAGAACATCAAGAGGAAGGGGCGGAGGAGGTAAGCAAGGTAGGGGGAGACCTTATAACTCCTCCTCATGTAATATTTGTGGATTATGAAATCATACTATAGATGAGTGTTACATGAACTTCAAGAATCAGAGAGGTAGAGGATATCAAAGAGGTGGATATACACAATCAAGAGGAAGGTTCAATCACCATCAAGGCTACAACAACAACTACATTAACAATTACCAAGGAGGCTACAAATCAAGGAAAGACTACAACAACTATACAGAGAAGCATGATGATTCTCTTCTGATTATGAATATGACTTCAAAACCAGGTATAAATGATGACCATCTCTTCTACATTGACTCAGGATACTCAAACCATGTGGCAGGCAATGTAGCTCTTCTCTCTGACCTTGAGGAACCAAAGGGTAAGCATCACATACAAATAGGTGATGACACCAAGCACTCAGTGGTTAAAGCAGGAAATGTTAAGACCTCTGATGGAAATAGAAATATGCTGAGCAGGGTTCTATATGTACCTACAATTACCAAGAATTTGATGAGTGTTGGATAGATTGTGGAAAAGGGTTTGCACGTCAGGTTCAACCAGTATGGGTCATTTGTGGAGGATCCCCATCATGGATTCAAGAGAATTTCCAAAGGAGAAAAGATAGGTAGATTATTCACTTTTGAACTTGAAGATACAAGGAATATTGCACTTTATAGTTACAAAGACCAAACACTATCAGAGCTTGAAATTTGGCATAAGAGATTAGGGCATATTGGTGAGAGAACTTTAAAGCAAATATGTAGAGATCAATGTGTGCTTGGGATATCTAATGTATCCAAGCAACACATGATTTATAAATGTGATGCTTGTTAGTTTGGAAAATGTCATAGGTTACCCTTCACAAGGAAAGGCTACATGCATAAGGACTACCTAGAGCTTGTCCATATAGATGTATGGGGACCAAGTAAGGATCCCTCAATTTTTGGATCAAGGTATTATGTATCTTTCATTGATGATTTCAATAGGTGGGCTGTCTTATATTTTATGACGTGCAAAGATGAAGTATTCAGTTGCTTTAAAAATATCTTGCACTTTTTGAGAACCAAACAGGAAGAAGCCTTAAGAAACTAAGGTCAGATGGAGGAGGTGAGTACTTCTCAAATGAGTTTGATGAATTCTTGCACGATAGAGGAATCAAGAGAGAAATCACAACAAGATATACCCCTGAGAAAAATGGGGTGGCAGAGAGGAGAAATAGACTAATTGTTGAAACAACTAGGTCAATGTTAAATGAGAAAAAATTACCTAATTACCTATGGGCAGAGAGTGTATCTACTGCCACTTATCTTGTAAAAAGGTTTTCATCTAAATATCTTGATGGGATGACCCCATATGAAGCATGGCATGGTGGAAGACCTTCCCTTGATCATTGCAGGATCTTTGGATGTGTTGCCTATGTGCATATCCCTTCTCAAATAAGAGGTAAGCTAGACCCTAAGGCAAAGAAGTGCATCTTCATAGGGTATGACTTGAATCAGAAAGGAAACAGGTTCTACAATCCTTCAAACAAAGGATTTATGGTCAGTAGAGATGTTGTCTTTGATGAGAATGACTCTTGGTTTGAAAGTGAATGCAAGAAAGTAAAACTAGCTTATGAATTGGAAGAGGAATTTCCAAGCCTCACTAAGGAGGAGCCTAATCAGGTTGAAGAAATCAATTCAAATGATAAGGACATCATCAACTTAGAAGAATTCAAGGCATGGAAGTCCAAAGGCAAAGTCAAGATGAAGAAATTAGAAGATATACCTGAATCATCCAACCAAGCAATCAGAAGATCACAAAGGGAGAGCAAGAAGCCAATCAGATATGGGTATGACACTTCCTTAGTTACTAAGCACTCTGTTTATCTTGCAAAAGACTTGTCATTCGAAGAGCCATCATCATATGAAGAGGCAAAGACCAAGATAGAATGGAAGGAAGCTATCGATGAGGAAACTGAAGCACTCAAGGAGAATGGTACTTGGAAGCTAGTACCAAAGAAGGAGTCTATGAAGGTAATTGGTTCTAGATGGATCTATAAGATCAAGAGGAATTCTGATGGATCAATGAGCAGGTACAAAGCTAGACTTGTGGCTAAGGGTTTTTCTCAAACCCAAGGAGTTGATTATGAAGAAAAATTCTCACCTGTGGCCAAAATGCCAACCATCAGGGTATTGGTAAGTGTGGTTGCATCAAAAAATTGGAACATATATCAATTGGATGTAAAAAATGCATTTCTAAATGGCTGGATTTCAGAGGAGGTGTACATGTCTCAACCTCTTGGCTATGAGGACCCAAGCAAGGTAACATATGTGTGTAAATTGAACAAAGCTCTTTATGGATTGAAGCAAGCACCTAGGGCATGGAATCATAGGTTGACTACATACCTTCAGGATCAAGGATTCAACATGAGTAAAGCAGATACTTCTCTATTTGTTAAGAGAAGTAATTAAGAGGTAATATACCTATGTGTATATGTTGATGATATCATACTCATAGGTAATGATGCTAATGGCATCAAGCAGATTAAGAATCAAATGATGCAAGAGTTCAAAATCAGTTATCTAGAATCACTAAAGTAATTTCTTGGACTTGAGTTAGTCTATACTAACTCCGGAATTTATATTACTCAGAGAAAGTATATACAGGACATGTTAAAGAAATTTCAGTTGCAGGATGCCAAAGTAGCAAGTACTCCAATGGAGGTAAACCAAAAGTTAAGTGCTCATGAAGGTGATGTGCTTGAGAATATTGCATGTTACCAAAGCATAGTGGGAAGCTTGAACTATGCTACATTGAAAAGGATTGATATTGCTTATGGAGTAAGTGTTTTAAGTCAATTTATGCACAAACCTAGGGCACCTCATTCGGAAGCTGCCAAGGAGATTTTGAAGGACCTTAAGGGCACTCAAAATCAAGTTGCAAAGATGATAGAAGGAGTACCTCTAGTTACCTATCTTTTGCAGGTGATAAACCTATATCATGGTCTTCAAAGAAGCAACCTACTGTTGCTTTATCCTCAACAGAGGTAGAGTATAGAGGATTAGCCAATGCTACTCAAGAGGCCATATGGATCAGATTGTTGCATACAGATTTAGGCTTGCATACTACATCTCCAATGATTTTTGGAGATAATACAAGCTCACTACATCTTGCAGCAAATCCTATTTATCTGTTGGAATCAATGTCCAATAACTTTTATTCCGTGCGAACCTGAAATTGAGTAGTGTGAAACCATCTTTTAGAAAGTTAAAAGAAAACAAAATCAAAAGCAAAGAACTTACGTTTTTTAAAATCGCATATAGAAAAGCGTAGGAGTTTTACGATATGAGTTTGTTTTTTATAATTGGATCGAAAGAGCTTTATTCATGGACGATCATAGCTTTTAAGTAAGATTTTCAAAGAGTTACAAACACTATATAAGCAAGGCCAAGTTCATTGTTCAAGTATCACTCAAGGATCACTCACTCAAGCTCTTGAGGAGATCAAGGAGGAAGAGTCTCACGCTCTTGAGGAGGTGAAGTTTTGGTAAAGGAGAGGCTACTCTCTTGGAGCAAGAAGTCTTCTGTAAGGTGGTGGTAACTACCTTTTGTGAGTTAACCTTGTGGTTGATTTACAATTTTTTTACACTATTTTGTGAGAATAAGGTTAGCTTCGTTGTTTCATTTACTTCACACACACTTAGATTATTTCGACATAATCTAAATTTTGTATCATCATCTTTTTGGATATTCATCCATTAGTGAGTGCACCACTTTATATGGTTGAGTAGCACTCCCATGTTGTAATTTGGACATCTATTTTTTAGTGAGTAAGCATCCACCTTACGTTCCCTAATCTTGTCTCAAGATCTTTCTTTCTATCTCTCACTTATCATCTTGTCAATTAAGTTGTGTATGCTCAAAAGGTTTTAGTTTGGAACGATCCTGGGGCCCCAAATTCTAACACTTGGTATCAGAGCATAATTGACATACACACTTAGTTAAGATGAGTGAGATTAGAATTGAGATTGAAGATAAGTTGGATGGATCCTCTAATTATCCCATGTGGAGTTTCATGATGATGAATATTTTAGTGACAAAGGATTTATGGAGTATCGTCAATGGATCCCTAACAAGACCAAGACGAGAAGGCGAAGAAGAGGATACAACAACTTCAAGAGGTGCTGGAGTCACAATTGCAGAACCAACTAAAGAAGAGGTAACCACTTCGACATCCAGGGTCACTGCTAGGTCTTTACCTAGAGTTCCTCCTACTGGAGATCAGGCAAGATGGGATGCTAGAGATGCTTTAGCACTCTCATTCATAGCAATGAGTGTCAAAAAGCATATTCTACCACAGATCAGATCTTGTAGAAGTTCTAGACAAGCTTGGTTAAAGCTTGAGAATCTTTTTTGGAGCAAAAATCCTACTAGGAAAGCTCACTTGAAGAGACAACTAGCAAATACAAGGATGAAAGCTGGCGAGTCAATTCAAACCCACATTACGAGACTCATTGACTTGAGAGATCAAATTCTAAATGTAGGAGTTGAGATATCAGATGAAGAAATGGTAAATATGCTAATTAATTCACTTCCTATTTCATATCGGTCTTTCATAACCACTCTTACCCTTACCACAAGAGATAGAGAGGTTACATTTGAAGAGCTAGAGTTCTTGTTACTTCAAGATGAAGATCAGTTGAAGGGAATGGAAGAGAATGAAGAAGGACTTTTATCTTCATCAAAGGGTAAGAAGAAGAAGAAGGAGAAGAAGGAAAAACAATCCAAGAGGGAAAGTAGGTCCCTTTCACCTTCTACTTCAGATTCTGTATCTACGACATCTAAAGATAAGTCTTCTAAGAAGAAGGAAGTAATATGTTTTCTCTGCAAGAAACCTGGACATATTAAGTCAGTATGTTATAAAAGGATTGCAGCAAAAAAGAAAAAGGCATTAGGTAATGTTGTAGAAGATGATAAAAAAGGGAAATCTCAAGGTGATTCTTATGCCTATATCACCATTGAGGAAGTAGCTTTTGATTAGGCAGCTTTACAAGTTCTTTCAGCAAGTCCTTGGATATTTGACTCAGGTGCTACAAAGCATATGATAGGTTGTAGAGATGTGTTTTCTTCTCTTTCCTATTCTTCAAGTAGAAGAGTTACTATTGCAGATGGCAATGATTTGGATGTTGTGGGAATAGGTACAGTAACCCTAAAGTCAAGAGAAGGTGGTAATTTTCAGATTTCAGATGTCCTTTATGTACCTGAAATGAAGAAGAATTTGCTATCTATATTTGCATTTTTAAGTGATGGTTTTAAAGCTGTATTTGAGAGAGATCTTTGTAAGATCTTATCACATAAAGACGACAAGTGTCTTTTACAAGGTGAGCATAGAGGATGGATCTTTGTTTTGTCAAAAATCAGTCAGGCATATGCAGTCAAATCTTCATCATCGGTGGAAGATATGAAACTCTGGCATGAAAGATTTGGACGTATTATTTTTGGAGTTCTCAAAAGAATCAAAGATAGAGGGAAAGAAGGCTATAGGTGTAAAATGGATCTTCAAAATCAAAAGGAAAGCAGATGGTACTGTTGATAGATACAAAGCTAGGTTGGTTGTCAAAGGATATGCACAACAAAAAGGTATTCATTATGATGAGACATTTGCTCCTACATCTAGGATGATTGTTATTAGGTCAATACTTGCTTTAGCAGCACATTTTGGTTGGCATATATATCAACTTGACTTTAAGACCCCTTTTCTTAATGGTGATTTACATGAGGATGTGTATATTCAACAGCTAGAAGGTTTTGAAGAGACAGGTAAAGAACACTTAGTGTGTAAGCTTATAAAAGCTTTGTATGGTTTAAAACAGGCACCTAGAGCATGGTATGAAAAGATACATACATATCTTTTATCCATTGGTTTCCATAACTCAGATGCAACTCCAACTCTTTATGTCAAAGCTGAAACAAGTATGATGATTATAACAATCATTTATGTGGGTGATATTATAGTCACAAGTCCCAGAGATGAAGATTTGCAGATGTTCAAAGAAAAATTGAAGCAAACATTTGATGTGAATGATTTAGGCATTTTACATTATTATCTTGGGATTCAGTTTCTGTTTCAAGATGAGTGTATCTATATGACACAACAGAAGTACATTGAGAAACTTTTGGAAAGGTTTCAGATGGTTGATTCTAAACCTATGCAAACACCTATGATCAGAACATGTCTTTGCAAATGGTAGCAGATGCAGAGCCATTTGATGCTACTCTATATAGTGAAGCAGTTGGTTGCTTGATATATCTTTGTAATACACATCCTGATATACAGTTTGCAGTTTCTCAAGTATCAAGGTTCATGCAAAATCCAACAGTGTTACATTGGAAAGCAATAAAGAGAATCTTTCAATACTTGAAGGGAACTTCAAGTTTTGCTATGATATTTTCGAAATCTACACATTTGTTACTAAAAGGATTTTCAGATTCTGATTGGGCAGGTGATAGAGACACAAGAAGAAGTACTAGTGACACAGGATATTCAAGAAGATTGAAGAAAGAAGACTAAGCCAAGATGTTTGGCTTGAGGGGGAGCTGTTGGTGCAAATATCAAGCCTACACATTTGGCTAGAGTTTATGTACAATTGAAGTTCCATGGGAATCATTGCTATGAAGGCTTTACCTTTTACCATTTGTAAAGGTCTATTTGACTTGGAGGAATAATTATAACAACCACTAAATTCGTGGAGTTTGTTAGATGAAAATCCATGACTTTATTTGGAGAGAATATCTCCTAGATTGGAGGATCACTTTTAGTGAGAGCCAATGAAGAATTCAAATTAAAAATTCAAATGTATCATCTATAAAAGATGACTGAAAAGCTCGCGGTAATGATGAATCCAATTCCGAGATCTTGTACAACATTGTCTTCTAATACAATAAATCATTGCTTTTCGTCTATGGTTTCTCTATCATAGTTACTCAAAATAGTCATTTTGTATTGCTCGTATCTAAGTCATTTCTTCACCATTTTCAATGTTCTATAGTTTGTTGGAATCAGCTCCAAGTCTTCTACATGCTCATATTTTGAAGATAATCCATTTAGCAGATTCGGAGAAAAGCTCATCGAAGTACCCACTGGTCAAACTCTTCAGGGGTCCTAAAAATCGGGGGTAATGATTTGATTGCTAAATTGATTGCTCTGTGTATAGTGCATTATTTTAAGTAATTCCACTTTGAAGCATTAGATCACTAAGTGGATTTGATGTCTCCAAAAGGAGTTTTTCTAATTCCTACTATACTAGAAGCACTGAGCTTAACAAGCAGCACGTGTGTGAACAAAAGTAGAAGGTTTTCATTGATCCTTCAACTTGGAAGTAGTTTGTTTTGGTTCAATCATTTCTCACATCATTTCCAAAGTACATAGGCACTTGTTTAGTGTCATTGGAAAGCTAAGAGGCCCTACCACTCAACTTTGAAGCAAAAAGGGGCTAGTACAAAGCAAGGATTTGCAGTAGCTACTCATTTCTTGGAGTGTCCATCCATCTTTCCCAACAGCAAGGTTCATGCTCAATGAAAAGGGATTGCCAAACTACCTATGGGCAGAGGCTATGTCTACAACCACATATCTCATAAATAGACTTCCATCTAAGTCACTAGATGGAACCACTCTAGGAAGAAGACCTAGACTAGAGCATTGTAAAATATTTGGATGCTTAGCCTATGCTCACATTCCTTTTCAAGTAAGAGGGAAATTGGATCCCAAGGCAGAGAAGTGCATATTTATTGGTTATGATAAAAAACAAAAAGGATATAGATTGTACAATCCAACAAATAAAGGATTTTCTATGAGTAAAGATGTAATTTTTGATGAGAACAAATCATGGTTTGATGATGACAGGGAAGTGAAACTGCCTTATGACTTGGATGAAGATTATCCATCACTTCAACCAAAGGAGCCAAAGCAAATTGAAGAAAGTGATTCAGAGATTGACCTAGAAGACTTGGAAAGACTAAATCTATGGAAGAAAAAAGGTAAAACAAAGATGCAAGATGCTATTTATGGACCCGAGAGATCACATCAACCACTTAGAAGGTCTTCAAGGGAGAAGAAGGAACCAAAGCGGTATGGTTATGATACTTCCTTGGTCACCAAGCACTCAATCTACATTGCAAAGGATTCAACCAATGAAGAACCTACCATATTTGAAGAAGCACAAAGCAAGAATGCTTGGAGAGATGCAATGGATGAAGAAATGGAAGCCTTGAAAGAGAATGAGAATTGGGAGCTTGTACCTAACAAGCCATCTATGAAGGTAATTGGATCTCGATAATCAAGAGGAATCCAGATGGAAGTATACATAGACATAAAGAAAGGTTAGTTGCTAAAGGGTTTGCTCAAACCCATGGTATTGATTATGAGGAGCATTGTGTAGGGTGTTGAAAAACGTCCTATTACACCTGCAAATATAGGTATTGAAGTTGATGTAGATGGCATTGAAGATGCATATATTCTTCAGATTCGTGTTTGTGCTACGGTTTTTGCTGCACCTACTGCAAGGCAAGTTCATTGGGATGGTAGAGATGCTCAAGCACATGCATTGATATCCTTGTGTTTCAAACGTGCCATTATTCCTCACATTCGCTCTTGCAGAACAGCTAAGGATGCTTGGGATACACTTATCACATTATATCCGAATAGGATGCTTGGGATACACTTATCACATTGTATCAGAATAGGAATGAGGCTCGTATTGCTTACCTCCAAAAACAGTTGCAGAGTGAGCAAGTGAATGAAGGTGATTCCATGGACAATTTTCTAACAAAGATCAAATACTTGAAGGAACAATTGATTTCTACTAATGAAGTTATACCGGATAGATCATTTGTGGAGACCGTTTTGAATGGTCTTCCTAATTCATATCAGAGTTTTGCTTCTACTCTTTGTTTGATGATGAAAGGCAATCCAAATTCCTTGTCATTTGAGGAGTTAGTCTCTGTTCTGTTGCACGGCATGCACATTTTGTTCATCTAAATTTCACTAGTTTGCTACACCTGCAGAAATCTGAAATGGTGTCCTCTTTGCCCAAACTTGAGGCACCCGGAAAACATGTCTGTGAAGGCTTTATTTTGTGCAAAATACAACATTTCTCCTTTCCAAAAGATGGTCCAGTTTGAGATACTCAATAATTGCAGCTTGTTCATAGTGATGTCTATGGTCTGATGTAGACACCCTCTTTTGTAAACTATCTTTACTTCGTGACTTTCATTTATGATTTTTCTAGGCATGCATGGGTATACCCATTGAAAGCAAAGTCCAAAGTGTTCATGTGCTTCAAACATTTTTTTTGGCTAAAAATCTATTAGCATGTAAAATGGGCACCCTCCATTTTCATCGAGGGGAGAAAAATATGTCTTTTGACTTTAATGCATTTCTAGCTGAACATGGAATAAAACATCAGTGTACAATGCCTTATACACCTCAAGTAAATGGAGTTGTTGAATGCAAGAATAGGTCACTCATGAAGTTGGGAGGTGTATGGTCAAGAGTCATGCTTTACCACATAGTTTCTCGCTTGAGGCTATCATGTGTGTAGCATAGATACTTAATAGGTGTCCCACTAAAGCACTACAATCTATCACTTTATATCTCTCTCTCTATCTCTCTCTCTATCTATCTATCTATCTATCTATCTATCTATCTATCTATCTATCTATCTATCTATCTATCTATCTATGTGTCTATCTATCTATCTATCTATCCATCTCTCTCTCTATCTCTCTATCTATTTATCTATCTATCTATCTATCTATCTATCTATCTATCTATCTATCTATCTATCTATCTATCTATCTATCTATCTATCTATCTATCTATCTATCTATCTATCTATCTATCTATCTATCTATCTATCTATCTATCTATCTATCTATCTATCTATCTATCTATCTATCTATCTATCTATCTAGTTGCAAGCCATCGATTGCTCATCTGCATGTTTTTTGTTGTCTGGCATATGCATTAGTGCCTGAACAACATCGTAGGAAAATGGATGATAAAGCAGTAAAATGTATTTTTGTTGGGTATAGTTTTGAAAGCAAAGGCTATCGTCTGTATCATCCACAGACCAAACACATTTTGGTTAGCAATGATGTTGTTTTTGTGGAAGATGCTATTCAACCTTTACTTTCATGTATGGAGACATCTTTTAGCTCCAAAGACATGTATGATACTTTGCTACCTCTTTTTACAGGTGGACAATCTAGTGCTAGTCCTAATGAGGCAACTTCTCAACCTTTGAAGGTTTCATGTGATCATGCAAGTCATTCCATTTCTGATGCAGATTTACATGATGCACTTGTTGATGAGAGAGCTGATATTGAGGAGGCAAAAACTATGCCAAAATGGCTAGTGTAGACTTTGCGTGACATCAAATTAGATGCACCTCTATCATATCATACTTTTTCAGGCTCTCATAGTGTCTCTTTTGCATTAGATTGCTATGCTATGGCTGTGTCTAGTCTCTATGATGAGACTGAACCTGTTTTGTTTGACGAAGCACAAAATTTTGAACATTGGATGGCTGTAATGCAATCTGAATATGATGCTATCATGAAAAATGGTACCTGGTCTTTATGTGACTTGCCTCCTGGCAAGAAGGCCATTGGCACTAAGTGGGTATACAAGCTGCAACATAAACTTGATGGAACAATTGACATGTATAAGACTAGCCTTGTTGCAAAGGGTTATACACACGAAAGAGGCATTGATTTTGATGAGACCTTTGCTCCTACTTGAAGAATGACTACTGTTCATACCATCTGTGCACTTGCAACTCATCATGGTTGGAATGTACATTAGTTGGACATTAAAAATCCATTTCTAAATGGTGACGTGCATGAAGATGTGTATGTTTTTCAGCCCTATGGCTTTGTGTAGAAAGGGCATGAAAACTAAGTGTGTAGGTTAAAGAAGGCATTATATGGTTTAAAGCAAGCACCATCTGCTTGGTATGAAAAGATACATGCCTATCTGATTGCACATGGTTTTGAGAACAGTCCAACTAAAAGCACCTTATATGTTAATCATGCTAATGATGTGCTTTTGATCATTGTTGTGGATGTTGATGACATGGTGCTCACTGGTCCTCATGAGAAGCATATTGCTGATTTCAAGGTTGATTAGCATGCCTCATTTGAGATGATTGATTTGGGGCATTTGCATCATTATTTGGGCATTCAGTTTATGCACGTTGATGGTGGAATGGCTTTGTGTCAAATAAAATATATTGACTCATTATTGTAGTGTTTTGGCCTTGAAGATTGTTAACTTATTGCCACTCCTATGGAGACAGGTTCATGATTAAGTCTTCATGATGCTGGAGATGCATTTGATGCTGTTGTCTATCAGGAGGCTGTTGGATGCTTGATTTATGTATGCATTACTCGACCAGATATTCATTTTGCTATCTCATAGATGAGTAGGTTTATGCGTTGCCCACGAGTCAAGCCTTGGCAAGTAGTTAAGCGCATCTTTCGCTACTTTAGGGATACAAGACTACTTGGATTGTTTTATCCCAAGGGGGGATCACTACTTCTAGATTAATTACATGCTTTTTTGACTTTGACTGGACTGGTTGCTATGACACTCATGTGTCCACGAGTGGTTTTTGCTTTGTGCTTGGTAGCTCGTGCATATCTTGGCTGAGCAAGAAGCAGCCTACTGTAGTCAATTCCAGTTCTGAGGGTGAGTATAGGGTAGCTTTCACAGCGATTGTTGAGTGTGTGTGGCTCTGATGCCTTATGTCCGATTTGGGTGTTGGTCAGTCTTCTACCACCGCCATCTCTTCACTAATGGTCAGAGCGCATTGGCAGTTGCGAGGAACCCTGTGTTCCATGCTCGGACTAAGCACATTGAGGTGCATTATCATTATGTTAGGGAGATGTTCTTTGCTGGAGAGATCAGGTTTGCATATGTGCCCATGCAGGAGAACATTGTAGACCTTTTCATGAAGGCTCTACCTAGGGAGAAGTTTGAAGCTTTTCGCAAAGCTTTGGGCTTACTTCCTTTTGTGGATCGATTGCACATAGCTTGGAACTTCCTTGCACATGAGTGCCAGATCCTTGTTCACTGCGTGACTCCTATGGGGATTTGTTGATATATTTGTTGGTGCAATTAAAACCAAGCCCACATACTTGGTTAATTAGTCCATGATTGATTTATTGACATAACTTATGCAAGGCTTCATATGATCAACCTCTTGTAAAAGCCCTTCACATTTACCTTTGTAAAAGTGGTTCACATCCACAAGGAGTTAGGAAGCTCTAAATCACAAATCATTTGGTTGTTGAGAGATGAGGGAATCTGTCCTATACTTTAGGATTCACCTTTTAGGTAGATGTTTGAATTTGAATTCAAAATTTAGCTCGAAGCACAACTATAAGAAGCGGATCAAAAGACCTGCATGTAATCTCGAGCCCATGAGATCATTTTGAAGGAGATTCATTGTGAAGTGAGAGCTTGTCCCATATCTCATTCACCTCTCACACATTGAGCAATGTATGATTGCCGATGACATTGTATTTGTATATGATAATACATACATGATCATTACATTCTCATTTTACTTCTCTGTTATAACTCCATGAGAACAATGATCTTCTTAGAGTTTGTTCTTAGTGCATGATTGATCATTTGTGATGATTTAAAGCATGGTAGATTCATCATACTTTCTAATACATGTCTACGAAATTTCATTAGCATTACTTTTCTGGATCATGAGATATTAACTCATCTTTGCTCACTCATCTGTTAAGTATTGAACCCCAAAATTGTCAGGATGGTCTTATGATTTTCGAAACATCTTTCTCTATGTGTAGTCCATCATTTTATATGAAATCACTCAGGATTGATAGCTTACTAAGCTAATTAGAGTTTCCCAAAATGAATTAAGCCAATTGTTGCTGTGTTGAGAGAACTATTCAAAACATTGAACAGGTGTATACACCAAAATAGCAAGTTTTTTGTTCTTGGATAAACTCCTACCGATATGTTTTGATCCATTGATTAGTGGATCATATTCCAAGCAACATATATGATTATTTATGATCTTTCTCTAGCTTAAGAGGCCCACTACACTCACCAACAATCTTTTTTAGCAGGTGTGAAGTAGGATCTAGCAACACCACTTCATCTCTTGTGACTATCCACTATCTCCTCCAACAATATTTAGGTGGTGATGTGTGTGAACACACTAGGACCCTGGGGGCATTTTTTCCCTCTTTAGGAGGTTTTTTCCACCGGTTTGTATATATGCTTGTAGCCCTAATGGGTTGCTTATGTTTGTACATTCTAGTGGTAATACATTCGGTATTGTGTGTTGTGCTCCAAGCTTCTTCTTCTTCCTTGTGCTATTTGCATGCTTTCGTAGACCTCAAACTCTAACAGGGGAGTCAAAGAGGCCATATAAATTTGCAAAGAAATGATTTAGGTAATGACATTAATGGAATAGAATTGTGGTAAATGTAGTCACTTGAACATGATTGCACATTGAAGAATCAAAACAATACAAAACAACAAAACAACTATGCATCTACAAGTGGAGATGATGGTTCAGGAAACTGCTCATAGTCCAACATCACATGATAAATACAATTTCTAGTGATGTTTCAAAATTGAATGGTAATATCTAGTATGTTGATTCAACTACTTCAAATCACATGACCAACCATGTAGAATGGTTTAGTAGATTGCAAAAATTACTAGTTCCTTGATTTGTTGAAACAAGTGATGATACATTGAATCCTATATGGATACAAGAAAAATAATACTATCCATGGAAGATGGAAAGGTAAAACATTTCACTGATGTAATGCATGTTCCCAATATATATAAGAACCTAGTTTTCATTAGACAAATGGTTGACTAGGGATTACAAGTTAGGTTCAATTCTAGTGGTTTTTATGTAGAAGAATGCAAACAAAATGGAAGGTTGATCACCAAAGGGAACAAACTGGGTATGATGTTCACCTAGAAGGTGAACATTCCTTAAATGAATAAAGCCATGTTTACAAAAGATGCAAGTGTTATTATTGACATAGAGATTTGGAATAAGGGAATTGGACATGCAAATTTGCAAAGGCAAAAGTTGATGCAATCAAAGGAGCTTTTCAATGGATAACCAAATTTCAAGGTTGCAGAGATATAGATGGCATGTGAAGCATGCAAATGGTAAAAAAACAAGGGCATCATTTCCATGTGACAAGCATGTTGGTGAGAATGTGCTAGAAATATCAAAGATATTTGGGGTTCAACAAAGACCATATCCATGGGAGGTTGCAGGTTTTATGTCACTTTCATTGATGACCATACATGAAAAATATGGATATACTTCATGAAGGAGAAGAAGGAGGTGTTTATTCACTTCCATAATTTCAAGGCTATGGTGGAAAATCATATAAGGAAGTATATTAAGACATAAAGATTAGATGGAGGAGTGAATACATATCAAATGAATTTATACGTTTTCTCAAAGTTCATGGAATTTGAAGGTAGTTTTCATGCATGTACATGCCACAAGACAATGATGTTGCTAAATGCAAAAATAGACATACTACAAAAATTGTGAGAGCTTGTATGGGGAGAACAATATGCCTTATTGTTCTTGGGCAGAAGTTCTACAACCACTGTATACGTCATGAATAGAACTCCGAGTTTTGTTGTACATCAAGTTACACCTGAAGAGGTGTACAGGTAAAAAGCCAAACTTATCATATATGAAAGTATTTGGATGTATTGCATATGTACATGTTTTGGATGAGTTGAGGATGAAACTTGATCCAAAAGCAAAAAAATGTATCTTCATTGTGTACTCCCTGCAGCAAAAGGGCTATAAATACTCGAACCCACTCACATGTTAGGTGAATATAAGAAGACATGTGGTATTTGATAAAATGGAAAGCTATCATGCTGGTGTAATAGGACTCAATGTTGACTCAAATGACAAAGGAAATGCAAAAACCTCAAGTGCAGAATCTCAAGTTCTGAGTGGAGCAGATGTGTCATCTAGCAATAGTTCCAACTCAAACCCATGGAGTGGAAGCTACTGTGGAAATTTGAGTCGAACAAATTCATCAATTACATCCAAGAATTTTCATGGACATTAAAGGAGCAGCATGGTGAGATGGGTATGTTAGATTCCGTGCAATAGGAGGAAGAAGACCGACCATGTAGAGGAGAGAAGATCACTTCTACTATCTAATATGATCATCATAACAATACTCAAAGACATGACTCTTCTATCTACCAACATTAGACATTTCACTTCATTTCATATATATATATATATATATATATATATATATATATATATATATATATATATATATATATATATATATATATATATATATATATATATATATATATATATATATATATATATATATATATGATCTATCATGTAGAGAAGGCAAGAGCAGTTCTACTATCTAATATGATCATCATAACAATACTCAAAGAAATGATTCTTCTAGCTACCAACATTAGACATTTCACTTCATTTTATATATATATATATATATATATATATATATATATATATATATATATATATATATATATATATATATATATATATATATATATATATATATATATATATATATATATATATATATATATATATATTGACACATACACACTCACAAAGAAACATACACACATATATACATATGTATGTATGTATGTATATATGTATGTACGTATGTATATATGTATGTATGTATGTATGTATGTATGTATGTATGTATGTATGTATGTTTGTATGTATGTATGTATGTATGTGTGTATGTATGTATGTATTTATGTATGTTTGTATGTATGTATGTATGTATGTATGTATGTATGTATGTATCTCTCTCTCTCTCTCTCTCTCTCTCTCTCTATATATATATATATATATATATATATATATATATATATATATATATATATATATATATATATATATATATATATATATGCATATATATAAGCTTGGATCTTGAGGTAACAAGACCTCTCACACTTGAAGATATTTAGGTGTGTGCATGTGTGTTACAAGCATGATCCTCTAAAATTGAGCACCAATCTTGATGACATAGTAGAAACGTGTAAATGCTTGGGTTATCCGTTGAAAGAAAAAGAGTATAGACGTTTTGAATCTATTATCAAGGAATTAAAGGTTTCACGAGATACCATGTCTTGGTCATAGGGTAGGCTTGTAGAATGAAGATGTGAAGGAAGTATAAGGAATATTTCAAGAAGCTATCCAAGAGAGCATGGATGTAAGTGGTACAAATATTTCAATGAGTGAAAGAGTTCCACAATCACCTCACCATGGAATGCAAGGTTAACATCTAGTAGATGCAAGGCAAGACTCATGTAATTGGATGAGGAGGATCATGAACTAGAGGAGGATGAAGAACGCATAATGGAGAGTGGCACTACATCAAAGGTAGAGATAATGTTGCCAGGGTAGAAGATATTCATATCTCAGAAAGGTAAATATGTGAAATGTTCAAGACTAAGGTAACTAGTTCAAAGGAATAATTATGATAAGATAATTGCAATACATTATGCATGCATGTTTAAGTTGACTAAAGATAAGGAGGATATATTTGAAGAAGCCATAGTAGAGGATACACAAAATAACGCTATGTAGGAATACGTGTAAGCATTTTAAGGAAAAAAAAATGGAAATTAGGAGCAAGGCAAGAAGGAATGAAAGCCAATGGAAATAAGTGGTTTTGTAAAGTGAAGAAGAATGTAGATGGAAGTATATCTAGGTAACAAGGCAAGCTTGGTGGTAAATTTTTTTCTCTAAAGTATGGGATTGACAACAAGGAGGCATTCACTTGTATGTCCAAACTAATAGCCATTAGGACCTTAATTTGTGTCTACATCAAGGAGGAAGGCCTTGAGGTAGATCAGACACATGGTTAACTATGGTCTTTTTTATCCAAAAGATAACGATTTAAGTGCAAAAGCATTCGGTGAAGTAGACTTGGCATGCTCAGAAGAAGGTGCCAGGAGCACATTTGCATATGTGTTCTTATTTGGAAGAAAAGTATCATGGAAGTCCAAGAAGTAGTCCAGAATTGCTCTATCATCAAGAGAATTAGAGTACAAAGGATAAGCATTACCAACTTTTGGGATTAAGTGGCTTAGAAATCTCTTTATTGGCTTAGATGTGCACTTTGAAGAGTTTTCACGGTTTGAAAATAATATTTCTATATATACCTAGCAAAAAACTTGGTACTTCATATTTGAAGTAAAAATATAGTGGTTCAATATCTTTTTTTTAGGGATAAGGTCTTGTTAAAAGAGGTGAAAATCAATCATATTGGAATTACAGATCAACTTGAAGATCTCATGACTAAGCTCATTGAAGGATCAAAGCTTATGAAGTTAATAGAAGAACTCAATATGAAGGATACATGATAAAGAAACAACAAAGAGTTGAGCTTGAGGGGGAGAGAAGCCATATCAAACTAATGTACTGAATCGCCAGAGAAAAGTTAGGTGATCTCTAATTTGTGAGATTCAACCAACTAGATCTCATCAAATCAAACACATCTACACATATGGTGTCAAGGACACTTTTGCATATAATGAACTTAGAAATTTATTGTTTGTAGAGTGTTTATACACTCACTAAGAAGCTCACCATGAGCTAAGCTTACCCCCTACTAGCTTACTCTGCATACTTGGATATAATTATTTATCATACCCCCTCTATGTTTTAATCAATTTTTAGTAGTCCTTTTGGTGTACTTTGTCAAGCCATGGTATTGATCTTGGATCATTTTTATGTTATTTATTCTCATAAATATATCAAATTAAATTTCTATCAGTCACGGTTCTTATCCTTGAGTGGTTCATAAGAAATTACATATCCTTTTGTGACCTATTGTGTGAGTCAATATTCGAATATGATTCTTTGTCATGTAGAAGATGTTGAGATGAGTTATTCATATCCGATTGATGTTCTTTTCAATGCAATAGGAAACTATAAGAATTTTGGGAGTGATTGCAAAGTTTGAGTGTGCTCATGATAAACAACAATTGCATTTTATAGTAATTTATCCCAAACAATGAAGCTTCTTTTAAAAACTTATGCTCTTTAATTTAAAGATTATTACTAGAATACTAGGGTATCCATCCTATCCATAAGGAGTCCTACAAAAGTAAATTAATAGCTGAGCACATATCAAGGGAAGGGAAAAAAGGAAGTTCAATTTTATCCAACTATCCTACATTTGATACAGTAGTGGATTGAAAATAGCCACATACTAATGGGGGGACATCATGATGTGCCATAAGAAGTGATTCTTCAAGTAAGCCTCCATGCTTAGAGACCATGCTCAGTAGTTATTTCAATCCAATTTTTCAAGTTAAGGAGGAATTACATCCCCCATAGTGTACGGACTATGATTATGCTTTGATACCACTATGAAGAGTGATGGCACTTTGGAGAGATGGGAGGATCTTGGCAAAAATCTCTTCAAAGTAGCCTATGTTTCACTTGGAATCTCGAATAGACTTCCTAAGCTTCCAATATGTGCAATAATATGCATATATTACGTTGGCTTGATCCCAAAAGTTTATGAAAAAAATAGATAACTTTGAATAGTGCATATGTAGAGAGAACCTTCTACTTATGGAAGAAGGCACTCATGATTTCACCCAGACCTTTATGACTGAGCTAACATAAGTTATTTTATGTATTTAGGATGACTATATAGAGACCTAGATGTATAAGACATTAGAGAGGTGATCCCATCTTTTCATGAAGATGATGATGTAGAGACATAGTCACTGAGATATGGTCATGTCTCAATGCACATAGCTCCAATGAAAAAGGTATTTTGTATGTAAAATTCTAAGATTGTTACCTCCATGCTTCAATAAATAAACAAGACAATGAGACCATAGAGTGACTTCAACAACTTAGAGAAGGTGACATATTTTATGAAGTAGGTTGGAACATTTAGGAGTCAGTAGAGTAGATGAAAAAATTGGATGTAAATGTATTGCTAAGTAAAGTAGGATACATATATCTGTTGGAGAACTTCAAGAGTTTTTCGATAAGCACAATGTAAAATCAAAATGAGTGAGGAGACTCATTGATCCATAGGACTAAGCTATTAGTGTATAATTACACTTTTTTCCATGATTATAGTAAATGACTATTGAATGATTTTAGTGAAAAGTCTCCCTAATTTTAGGAGTACATTGAATTTTGAATTCGAATGAAGTTGTGAGTTTTGTATTTGAATATATCCATGAGATTCACTCTTCATAGGACTTTTACAGATGATTAAAATCTCATGGTTTCTTAACCTTGGCATTAATAAAAAACTTCAAGTATGTAATGAAAGCGAGAAAACTTGTTAATTTTGCAACTTCAAGACCTGGAAACAATGTTAAAACCATCAAAATTGCATTACTTAATTTGAAATAGAAACGTGATAATGATGTAATTCTACTTGCAGTTGGACATAAGTCCATTGAACTCTCAAAGCATACTCCTAGTTTTTAGAATGAACCTGTATAACATTTACAAGAACATGCTTTAATTAGACTCTTGAAATATTTGACAGTTTCTCAAGGACTATCCATAGTTCTCCTCCAATTCGATAAAACACTTTAATAGTTTATCATATTTGGCGAGCATTATTTAAATAACATCTCCCAATGTATTGAGTGTGTGTACAACTCCAAGGTCCCTCAAGACAAAGTGATCTCCACAATTGTATGCTTCATAAGCAATGTGTATAGGTATCCCATAAGTGACTATATACATTAAAGCCTATGTAATCAATTGTGTTATGAATCAAATACATTTTACTTGTATTCAACATAACTTTCATCTCTCTAACTTTTTCAATACTCAAGAAGCACCCTTCCTTTTCCATTTGACTTCAAGAATTTTAGCAATTTGTTTTACATCTTTAACAAGGGAATTTCTTCTTCTACACACCCATGGACTCTACACATACCATGGAGGAATTTGGTGAATCACCTCTATCCACTGTACCACTCGAGCAACACTTGGTGCCCTTGCAGCACGACCTCCAAGGTGCTCAAAAGGATATCAAAGAATGTAAAGAATAAGTTCAAAAGATGCATTTCGAGGAGGACAACCTTGCGTGAGTGGTGAAGGCCATTATTACCACTCATGTTGATCACATGCATTCCAAGATCATCATAAAGAGTTTTCAATTCTCATGGTTTGATGAACATAAGGATGGTCAGCTTGTTTTATCCTAATTATCCTACTTTGTGTTGGAGTAAGATGTCTACGGAAGCACATGAATAGCACAAGGAAGAAGAAGAAGCTTGGGGCTCAACACACGATACTGAATGTATTACCACTAGAATGTACAAAGATAAGTAGCCGGTTAGGGCAATAGGCGTATATACAAGCCGGGGGAAAAAACCTCCTAAATAGCGAAAAAAGTACCCGGGTGGTCCCAGTGTGTTCACACACATCACTACCTAAATATATCAACAAACCCCCCTGGGACTGATGCGGTGAACAAGGAGCTGGAAGCAAAGCTATGTGGAAATCACTCCACAAAAGGAAGTAAGCCTAAAACTTTGCGGAAAGCTTCAAACTTCTCCCTAGGCAGAGCCTTCGTCAAAAGGTCTACAATGTTCTCCTGCGTGGGCACATATGCCAAGTTGATCTCCCCAACAGAGAACCTTTCACTGACATAATGATAATGCACCTCAATGTGCTTAGTGCGAGCATGGAACACAAGGTTCCTCACAACTGCCAATGCGCTCTGACTGTCAGTGAAGATGGTGGTGGAAGAAGACTTACCAACACCCAAATCAGCCATAAGGCATTTGAGCCACACACACTCAATAGTCGTTGTGAAACCTGCCCTATACTCAGCCTCACAATTGGAAGTGGCCAGAGTAGGCTGCTTCTTGCTCAACCAAGATATACATGAACTACCAAGCATGAAGCAAAAGCCACTAGTGGACAACGAGTGTCATAGCAACCAGCCTAATCAGATTCACAAAAAGCATGCAAGTTTGGCGATAGTGATCCCCCCTTGGGATAAAACAACCCAAGTAGCTGAGTACCACTCAAGTAGAAAAAGATGCTTAACCGTCTGCCAATGCTTGACTCATGGGCAATGCATAAACGTGCTCATCTGTGAGACATCAAACTGAATATCTGGCCAAGTAATGCATAAGTAAATCAAGCATCCAACAGCGTGTTGATAGAGAACAACATCAAATGCATCTCCAACATCATGAAGACTGAGTCGTAAACCTATCTCCATAAGAGTGGCAATAGGTTTACATTCTTCAAGGCCAAAACGTTGCAATAATATGTCAATATATTTCGTTTGACACAAAGCCATTCCACCATCAACATGCATAAACTGAATGCCCAAATAATGATGCAAATGCCCCAAATCAGACATCTCAAATGAGGCATGTAAATCAGCCTTGAAATCAGCAATATGCTTCTCATCAGGACCAATGACTAGCATGTCATCAACATACATCATAATGATCAGACTCAGTACATCATTAGCACGCTTTTTAACATATAAGGTGCTTTCAGTTGGACTGTTCTCAAAACCATGTGCAATCAGATAGGCATGTATCTTTTCATACCAAGCACATGGTGCTTGCTTTAAACCATATAATGCCTTCTTTAACCTGCACACCTAGTTTTCATGCCCTTTCTACACAAAGCCATGGGGCTGAAAAACATACACTTCTTCATGCAAGTCACCATTCAAAACTGTTGTTTTAATGTCCAACTGATGTACATTCCAACCATGATGAGCTGCAAGTGCACAAATCGTACGAACAGTAGTCATTTGGCAAGTAGGAGCAAATGTTTCATCAAAATCAATGCCTCTTTCCTGCACATAACCCTTTGCAACAAGCCTAGACTTATACCCGCCAACTGTACCATTAGGTTTATGCTTCAGCTTGTATACCCACTTAGTGCCAATGGCCTTCTTGCCAAGAGGTAGGTCACATAAAGACCAAGTACCATTCTTCAATATAGCATCATATTCAGGTTGCATAACAGCCATCCAATTTTCTGAATTTTGTGCTTCATTAAACGAAACAGGCTTAGTCTCATCATAGAGACAGTAGTCATTTGGCAAGTAGCAGCAAAGGTGTCATGAAAATCAATGCCTCTTTCCTGCACATAACCCTTTGCAACAAGCCTAGCCTTATACATGTCAACTATACCATCAGGTTTACACTTCAGCTTGTATACCTACTTAGCACCAATGGCCTTCTTGCCAAGAGGCAAGTCACATAAAGACCAATTACCATTTCTTCATTATAGCATCATATTCAGATTGCATAGTAACCATCCGATTTTCTGAACTTTGTGCTTCATCAAGCGAAATAGGCTCAGTCTCATCATAGAGACTAGATACAACCATAGCATAGCAATCTGATGCAAAAGAGGCACTATGAGAGCCTGATCGAGTACAATATGATAGATGTGCATCTAATTTACTATCACGCAAAGTCTACACCAACCATTTTGGCATAGTTTTTGCCTCCTCAATATCAACTCTCTCATCAACAAGTGCATCATGTAAATCTGCATCAGAAATGGGATGATTTGCATCATCACATGAAACCTACAAAGGTTGAGAAGTTGCCTCATTAGGACCAACACTAGACTATCCACCTGTAAAAAGAGGAAGCAAAGTATCATACATGTCTTTGGAGCTAACAGATGTCTCCTTAGTACATGAAAGCAATGGCTAAATATCACTTTCCACAAAAACAACAGCACGGCTAACCAAAATGCGTTTTGTCTGTAGACGATACAGACGGTAGCCTTTACTTTTAGAACTATACCAAACAAAAATACATTTTACTGCTTTATCATCTAATTTTCTATGATGTTGTTCAGGCACTAATGCATATGCCAAACAAACAAAAACATAGAGATGAGAAACACATGGCTTGCGATCATGCCAAGCCTCATATGGAGTGATAGACTACAACGCTTTAGTGGGACACCTGTTAAGTACATATGTTGCACACATGAAAACCTCAAGCTAGAAACTATGTGGTAAAGCTTGACTCTTGACCATACACCTCGCCATCTCCATGAGTGACCTAATCTTTTGTTCAACAACTCCATTTTGTTGAGGTGTATACAACATTGTACACTGGTGTTTTATCCCACATCACAAATGCATTTAAATTAGAAGACATATATTCCCCCCTCGATCAGAACGGAGGGTCCCCATTTTACATGTTGATAGATTTTCAGCTGAAAACAAAAACTGTTTGAAGCACATGAACACTTCGGACTTTGCCTTCAATGGATATACCCATGCATACCTGTAAAAATCATAGATGAAAGTCATGAAGTAAAGATAATTTCCAGAAGAAGGTGTCTGCATAGGACCACAGACATCACTATGTACAAGCTACAATTTCTGAGTAGCCTGAACTGAACCATCCTTTGGAAAGGATGAACGCTGCATTTTGCCCAAAATAAAGCCTTCACAAACATGTTTTCCAGGTGCCTCAAGTTTGGGCAAAGAGGACACCATTTCAGATTTCTCGAGGCGTAGCAAACTAGCAAAATTCAGATGACCAAAGCATGCATGCTAAAGCTTTGCATCTGACATAGCATGATAATCATGTACTACACATGCAGAATCATTTATAGATCTTTCATAGTCTATGAGCTTATACAACCCACGACATAAAATGCCATAAGCAATAATCATGTCGCCATCATTTGTCATCAAAAAAATTAACAACCAAGCCAATCTTGGCTAATGCAAAAACTGATAACAGATTTTTCTTGATCCTTGGCACAAACAAAGCATCTGACAAAATGAAAGAACTACCATCAACACTAGTCAAAATGATCTTACCAACTCCCATAATAGGATAACAGGAGTTGTTGGTGCATGCAACAGTATTCCCTATAGGGGTAGGCTCGAGTGAAGAGAAGAAATTGTGTTGCGAGTTAATATGTTTGGTCACCCCACTGTCAATGTACCAAACATCTGAGTCTACTGCAGACATGCACTGCTCATGAGAAGATAGGTCAAAATTGCAAACAATAGTAAACCCCCATTCTCCTTCTTGCACAAGATTAGCAGACTCTGTATTTGGTGTAGAGGCCTCTGCAACAACCATTCCAGCCTCTCTGTTCTCTGCCTCTTTAGCAACCAATTTTGGACAGTTCTTTATGATATGATCATTTCCTTTACAGTACTTGCAAAACAATTTCTACTTTTCCAATTTCTTTTTATCTTTGTCTTCGCTCTTCGATGTGTAGAGTTAGCAGATTTCTGCTTACTAGTTGAAGAGCTCCATTTTCCTTTTCCCTTTTGACTAGCCAAGAAAGCTTAATCTGCAATATGTATAATGGACATGTTCTGCCTAGACTGATCTTCCTGCAATAGAATAGAGACTAACTCCTCAAATGACAAGGCATTTGGATTGCCTTTCATCATCAACCGAAGAGTATAAGCAAAACTCTAATATGAATCAGGAAGACCATTCAGAATGGTCTGCACAAGTGAGCTATCTAGTATAACCTCATCAGCTGAAACAACTGTTCCTTCAAGTCTTTGATCTTTGTTAGAAAATTGTCTATAGAATCACCTTCATTCATGCACTCATTCTCCAATTGTTTTTGGAGGTAAGCAACACGAGCCTCATTCCTAGCTTGGTACAATCTAGTAAGTGTATCCCAAGCCTCCTTAGCTGTTTTGTAAGAGCGAATGTGAGGAATATTGGCACCTTTGACAGACAAAGCTATCAATGCATGTGCATGGGCATCTCTACCATCCCAATGAATTTTCTCTGCAACAGGTGCAACACAAATTGAAGCACGAACAGGAATATGCTGAATATCATCATCTTCGACACCTTCTACATCAACTTCAGTACCTACAGTTGTAACAGTTGTAGGTGTGATAGGATGTTTTCAACACCCTGCACAATGTTCCACAGTCCTTTTGCAACCAATACATGTCGCATCATATAAGCCCACAACGGGTAGTTGGTACCATCCAACTTATCGTCAACAGCCAACATACGAAATACATCACTCCTTTCATCCATGGCTTGTGACTAAAATACCTTGATGCAGAAAACTGTATCTCAAAAAGTTGAACAGAACTGCCCATACAAATTCTGCTAAACCCATAGCAGACTTCGAGACGCTTATACTGGAGAACCAAAATTGGTATATACCTTTGGCACAAAAAGATGAAATAGCCTACACAAGCACTACGATAGTGCATTCGAAGGTCGAAACAAGCTCAAATCACGATTTCAACACCTTAAAGCGAAGCAGTTTTGATCTCGAAAATGCCTTGAGTATGCTCACCAAAATTCGTGCGATTCTGAGACTGCAACTGGAGAGGTGTCAATGATGCCCTAGATGAAGAGGGGACCTGCTCTGATACCAATTGTTGGAGTTAGACGTCTCTAGAAACATGCAAATAGCACAAGGAAGAAGAAGAAGCTTGGAGCTCAAAACACAATACTGAATGCATTACCACTAGAATGTACAAAGATAAGTAGCACGTTAGGGCAATAGTCGTATATACAAGCCGGGGAAAAAAACCTTTTAAAGAGGGAAAAAAGTGCCCTAGCCATCATTGTGTTTACACACATCACTACCTAAATATATCAACACTTTGATAATTTCTATTCAGATCAATCCTAATCATAAAATTATAAATCAAAGTCTCCTACTAATTATTTAGTAGGAAAAGCCCAACTCTAGTGGAATGATTTAAGCATAGTGCATATCACCGGAGGACATGGAAGGCCATTCATGAGAAGGTGAATGCATCTTTCTTCTTCATCAGTTCAATCTACATGTTGGTTGCTTGTGGACCACATTCACATAGAAGGAGAGTCATTCCGCTACTTACACCGAGGGATTTTGGCAAAGTCTTTTACTTCTTTGCATACTTGAAGATGTTCCTAAAGATACCTTGTAGAGGAGGTATGAAGATGCTTTGGAGATGGAAATCCAATCCAAGATTCACACACTCTACCCTACAATGTTTTATGAATTATTTTTTTTGCTCATGATGCAAAGAAAGAGTTTCAATCACTTACTATTGAGTTGGTCAAAGTGGTGACTTTTCAAGTGATGTATAGGTGGTGCACGAGTGCAAAGGGGTGCATAGGTGGTGCAAAAATGACCAAGAACATGGGTGCACATGTAGTGCAAAAATAGTTTGTTCACAATGGTTTTGCAAGAAAAGATGAATGCAAGTTGCAAGAAGGTCTTTTTGAAGGGTTTTCAAGGATTTGTTTTTTTTAGTGTTATGGAAGGTCCAAGTGAACCCTCCCTTATGCGCAAATTTCAAAGAAATAAGGGTCAAAAGTGGAAAAGATAAGAAGTGGAGGTGCTACACAAGAGTTTATATGTAGTCCCCCAATTTTAAATTTCTTTTTCCATAAAGCCACTATAAGAAAGAATAGGGAGTTTTTGGTATCTACATGAAAAGTTTCTTGGGACATCAAAGTGAGCACCAAGATAGACAAGTAGTTGAAGCCACATACATAAGAGGAATCAAAACACAACCAAAGGGCATTATCATTCTTAGACTAAGGAGCAAGAGAGAGAAAGACATGCTTGAACAATGTGTGCATAGAGAAGTAAAGTGTGCAAAGAGGGAGACCAAGGTGCAAAGACGGTGATAAAGTATGCAGAGAGAGTGTGCAAAGAGTAACCAAGAGAGCAACTAAGATGTAACAAGGTATCATCAAGGAGGTGTTGCACGGTGACAGAGAAGTGACCCATACTTCAATCTTATTGGAATCTTGAGTGCAAGGAGTGCACAAGGGCAAGCTACTGGATAAGGTGGAGGACCAACATAGAGGTGGTTGATTGTACAAGTAATTTTGATACTTTGTATACTTGTGTATGTGCTTCTTTGGCTTAATTGTTATGCACAAAGAGCACTTTTGTCTCATTCTAGACAAAGTTATTGTGTTCTTTTATGTTAATTAAAACAGAGAGGCTTTCGATGCAATTATCTCTATTCTTCTTCTCCATATTTCTCCTACAAACACTCAAGAACCTTTCAACTAAAGAATCCCCCAAAAAAATATCACATGCACAGGGGGACAAGGCAACTTGACTATAAGAGAACCAAATTACAAAGTGAAGAAGAAGTGCAAAGGTTTCAAAAATATTGAAGAGGTTATATATCCTTTGCAACTCATGACTGCAACCCCTTCACAAACCTTAGGAGTGCCTTTCAAAACATCAACAAGGAAAGTTGTTCATAGGTCAGCTGGCCCTCTCTCATCCACATCATCTATAGGAAATATGGAAGCTCAACGAGACTTAGAAACTTTACATTCACGATTGAATATCAAATTTCCTTCATTTAGAGGATTGGCACATGGAGACATTGACGAGCATGTTAGAAGATTTTTTGCCTTATGTAGAACAATGGGGTTAATGGGAAGGGAAGATGTATCCTATTCCTATCACCAATTGGAAGGTCTAGCAGACAAATGGTTTAGCCAATTTGTGGACAACCATTTTACTACTTGGGACTTAATGAAGGATGCCTTCATAGCACAATTTGAACAAGGAAATAGAGTAGAAATCATCATTGAAGAATTAGAGAATGTATGACTAGGTATAGGGAGACATTTCTTGAGTTTGTTACCAAGGTGAAAGCACTTATGAATAAATTACAAGATGCCTTGTGATTTTTTAATCCAGAATTTGCTAGCCAAACCACTTCTAATATCCACATAGTGCAAGATCAAGGAGTTAGTGCTCCCCACACTAACAATTGAAGAATTCATTACCACAACAACAAGGTTAGAGAAAATTAGACACCAATATGGAACTAGCTCTTCTAGTCTACCATATATACCTTGTGGAACCTAAAGACTTACTAACACAATTAAGGAAAGAACTTGAGAATTAAAAAAAAAACATGTCCCACAAAGAAGAAGAGAGTGTAGTGACTCAACTAAGGCATGAATTTGAAGCATTAAGGCTACAAAAGGAAGAGAAAGCCCAAACAGAAGAATTAGCACAACTTTGACAAGAGCTACAAGAACTTCATGGAAGTGGCATGAAAAGTGGACTACGCTGCACCATGTGTAGAAAACAGAGCCATGTGGTAAGTGAATGCCCTCTCTTAAGTGTGACTTGCCAATTATGCAGGAAAATTAGCCATGAAGCCCATGAGTGCCACTCAAAAGGAATGCCTACATAAGTATTCTAGGGACAAGGAGGAGTCCAACCACCAACAAATGTAATTCCTATTGCACCAAGTCAAGGTAACACCTACAATCTAGGTCCTCAACATAATTTTGGAAATGGACCCAGAAGGCAAATCATTTGCTTTAGGTGTGGGGACTATGGACATTATCAATGCAAATGTCTTCTATCAGATAATTCTCCTCCTTGCAAAAAATTCCCAGAAGCTAGAGATCTCTACACAATGATAAAGCATCCATGCATATTCAGATGATTTCTATGAGTAACACAAGAGCTGCAATAGAAACCATGTAATTGACTCTTTTTTTATGTAGAAAAGAAGTGAATGGAAAGTTCCTGAAGCATAAATGTGCCAAGAGTCAAGGACACATGGATTAAAAAAGGGGACATAGGAGGATATACCTGCTCCAAGTGAAGACACACAACAGAAAGAAGAGCTAACAAGCACAAATGAAGCCATTGGACATGCATTTAGCAAGGCCAAAAGGAGTTTGAATAGTCACATATAGCCCATGCTCCTATGGAACCTTAGGCTTCAAAGTTACTTAAATCCATCAAAAAGGAGGTTAGTATTTTTTTATCTATTAAAAATGGGTGCAGATTTTAGATCATGAGTTTTGTAGATCATTGATGAAGCCTCCACATCCACTTTGGTTGCAAAGGATAATTACACTAGTGAGGCTAAAGTTATAGTGGAACCCCCCCTTACAAATTATAAGAGCACATGACTCACTGTCAGTATTAAAGGACAACATCTACAAGGAGTTATAGTGGATGGCAGCTCAAGAATTAACTTGATTCCTGAACATACTATGGAAAAACTTGGAGTCCAACCATCAAGATTGGCCAACTTCACCATGAAATTGGCCGAACAAATCTCAATAAGACCAATGGGAGTGGTCCATGGAGTTATAATTGAAATACAAGGTAACACCTTCACTTTGGACTTTGTTATATTGAAATTACCACAAATAGATGGAAGTTTTCCTCTATTGATTGGGAGACCCTGGCTAAGGCATGCCAGTGTGTTGCATGATTGGGGCAAGGATATTATGTGGGTAAAATAAGAGGGAAGTGAGATAAAACACATATTTTTGGAAGAAGGACCAAAGAACTAGGGACATACCAACATGATGTAGAAAATTGGCATTTGTATGGAAAAAAAAAATGATGGATAACCCAGATTTGTATTTATATGAGGATGAAGGCATGTTGGCCTGGGTGCAAGTAGGAACTTATCTTCTTGCTATAGAGGTTTCCCAAAATACTCAAGCACAGAGGAAGTTTATAAAGAAAAGAAGGAGACCATACAAGTTGGTGGATTGAGTGAATTGGTGACATGCCATAGAAGAGGAAAGAAAAAACCCCTTAAGTGGAACATTGATGAAGCTAATTCACATCCTATACTAGTGGCCACCTCATTCTAGATAATACCATGGATAATGTCTTTTATGAGAATCCATGGAAATATATTTATATGGCATTATAAGGATTTAGAAGGAATACTTGCAAGTTTTGGGGGACTTAGGATTCGAGTGATTGAAGTTGTCGAAACACTAAGGGGCAAAAACTACATATTTAATCCAAAGTATGTTGAAGCTATCTACATAAAGATACAAAGCATGGAGGATGGTGGAATTATTATTACAATGGAGCATTCAGACTTGATCCCTCACATGGTCATTCTACCAAAAAAGAAGACAACCAAAATGAGGTGCAAAACAACTAGAGATTTTGGATATCAAGGTGCTTCAACTAATCAACATCTCTAGAATCAAAACCTATGATAAAAAAAACTGAAGCCTTTTGGATCATTTGGAACTTGCCAAATCTGTCCAGGTTGTATATAGCTCTTCTTGTACCATTCTTTTTTGCTTACTTTTCTTATTTTTATCAATTCTCATGCTTTTTCTTTACATTTTGCATGTATTTTGGAGGTCATTTGATTGCTCAACTCATGAGAATCTTGTTAAAAAGTATTAGGATTTTTTTTGAATTTTAAGACATTTTCTAGGGATTTTTTTCAAAATATTTTTCCTTTTTAGAGGCTCTTTTCTTTGTTGAAATAGAGAACAAAAGGATGTTCTCTGCATTTTTGAGTGTGCAAAGTTGTTTTGAAATTGAAACTATTTTTAGAGATTTTATTTTAATTTTTTGGTATTTTTTGGAATTTTTTTGGCATTTGCTTTGATATTTTCTATTTTCTTGCATATATTCTAAAATAAAGCAACCCCCTTTGGGTTTTTAGAAAGAAAGAGAGAAAAACCCCTCCTCTCTCTATTGCCCTCCTCTCTCTTTCTTGTCTCCCTTCCTCCTCTCTCTTCCTTGTCTCTCTACTTTCCTCCTCTTTCTTCCTTCTCTCTCTATTTCTCTCCTCTCTCTTTCCTCTCTCTAATTCCCTCCCCTTTCTTCCTTCTCTCTCTACTTCCATCCTCTCTCCTACTTCTCTCCCTACTTTCGTCCTTTCTTTTTCCTTCTCTCTCTACCTTCTCTCTCTAATTCTCTCACTCTCTCTACCTCTCTCTACTTCTCTCACTCTCTGTCTACCTCTCTCTACTTCTCTCACTCTCTCTACCTCTCTCTTCATTCTCTCTCTACCTTTTCTCTCTACCTTCGCTCTCTCACTCTCTCTCTTCCTTCTCTCTACCTTATTTCTTAATTTCTATCACTCTCTCTACCTCTTTCTTCCTTTTCTCTCTAACCTCTCTCTCTCTCTCTTCCATCCTTCAAACCCCAACCATAGGATAAATTTTATCCTATGGTTGGGACCTTTTTTTTTTTGTTTCAAAATGACACTTTGTGGCTCTAGATTGCGCCTTAGGTGACCATTGTTTGCAAACTTGGAGTCAATTTCAGTTTCTCGACACGCTTGACTCAGTTTTTACATTACATTAACCAAATTCTATCACTTTTTCCTTCTTTTTGTCAAACCCCATATGTTTTGTGCACATTTAACATGTGATTTCTATCTGCACGTGTTCCACATGGTCCATTACATCTTTAGTTTTCCACATGTTCCACTTGTTTCATTTGCAACACATGAAGCTTCAATTTTTTTCTCAGTTTTTACCTTCCCCAACCCTCCATTCTACTCCTTGCCCCTTCCTTTTTACCTAAACCCAACCCAAAACCCTACGTAACCCTCAACCCTTCTTGCCTTTTCCTTCTTAACCCATCAACCTTGCCTACCCTTCCCTTCTTGCCCCTCCCCCAATCCTACTTCTTTCACCGTTTTCACTTCTCTAGCATCCAATTTTGCTTTTGCCTTGTGAGTGTTCTTTGTTTCTCCAAGTGGATTGCTCATGTTGATATATTTCGGTAGTGATGTGTGTGAACACACTAGGACTGTTGGGGTACTTTTTTCCTCTTTAGGAGGTTTTTTCCCCAGCTTCTATATATGCCTATAACCCTAATGGGTCACTTATCTTTGTACATTCTCTTGGAAATTCATTGAGTATTTTGCTCCAAGATTCTTCTTCTTCCTTGTGTTGTTTGCATGCTTCCGTAGACCTCAAACTCCAACAACTGGTATCAGAGCAGGCCGCTTCATCTAGGGTGTTGTTGATACCCTCCAATCACTATCTCACAATCTAATGAAAATTGATGAGCATACTCGAGAGCAATTAGTCATTTCAGTGTCCAACCGCATTATCATAGTTCCTATGAAGGAATTTTGTCTTTTTGTGCCAAAGATATATACATGTTTCAGTTGGCCAGTATAAGTGCCTCAAAGTCTACTATAAGTTTAGCAAAACATGAGAGGCTAGTTTTGTTCAACTTTTTGAGATACAATCATTTTTTTGCATCAAGGTATTTTAGTCAGTGGCCATGGCTAAAAGCAGTGATGTATTCCGCATGTTGGTTGTTGAGGATAAGTTGGATGGTACAAATTACCCATTATGGGCTTATATGATGTGTCATGTATTGGTTGCAAATGCACTATGACTCAATATTGTGCAGGGTGTTGAAAAACATCCTATTACACCTCCAAATCCAACTACTAAAGATGATGTAGATGGTTTTAAAGATGGTGATATTCTTTAGGTTCCTGTTCATGCTACGGTTCTCCTTGCACCTATCCTAGAGGAACTTTGTTGGGATGGGAGAGATGCTCAAGCACATGCATTGATAGCACTGTCTATCAAACATGCCATTTATCCTCACATTCACACATGCAAAACAAAAAAGGATGCTTCAAATACACTTATCAATTTAGATGAGGGAAGGAATGAGGCTCGTCTTGCTTACTTCCAAAAAGAGTTGAAGAGTGAACACACGAATGAAGGAGATTCCATGGATAATTTCTTGACAAAGATCAAAGATTTCAAGGAGGATTTGATTTATGCTAATGAATTCTTGCCTAAGAGTTCACTTGTGCAAACTCTTCTGAATGGTCTTCAAAATTCATATTGGAGTTTTCCTTCTACTCTTCAATTGATAATGAAAGGAAATCCAAATGCCTTAATATTTTAGGAGTTAGTCTCTGTTATGTTACAAGAATACCAATCTAGGCACAACATGTCCATTATGTGTATTGTAGATCAAGATTTCCTAGCTAGTCAAAAGGGCAAAGGTAAATGGAGCTCTTCTACTAGTAAGCAGAAATTTGCTAATTTTGCACAGACAAGGAAGGATCAAAGAGACAAGAAGAAAATAGAAAAGCAAAAATTGTTTTGGAATAATGTAAAGGAAATGATCATATCATAAAGAGTTGTCCAAAATTGGCTACAAAAGAGGCAAACAAGAAAGAGGCATGTATGGTTGTTGTAGAGGCCTCTAGACCCAAAACAGAGTGTGCTAATCTTGTGCAGAATGAAGAATGATCATTTACTACTATTTGTAGTTATGAACCATTTCTCATGAACGGTGTATGTTTGCAGTTGACTCAGATGTTTGGTACTTTTGATAGTGGGGCAACCAAACATATTAACTTGCACTGCAATTTCTTCACTTCACTTGAGACTATCCATATAGGGAATACTGTGACATGCACCAACAATTCCTCGTATCTTGTCATGGGATCTCAAAAGATAAATCATACTAATTTTGATGCTAGTTCTTTTACATTGTTAAATGCTCTATTTGTTCTAAGGATGGAGAAAAATATGTTATTAGTTTTAGCGTTAGCCAAGATCGTCTTGGTTGTTAAATCTGTTGATGGCAGATGTACAGTTCATGATCTATCAAATGGAAACATCATTATTGCTTTTGGCATTTTATGTTGTGGGTTGTATAAGCTCATATATTATGCAAACTTTGTGAATGATTCACCATGTGCATTTCAAGATTCTGAGTCTATGTTAGATGCAAAGCTTTGGCATGCATGCTTTGGTCATCTAAATTTTACTAGTTTGCTATGCTTGTAAAAATGTGAAATGGTGTCCTCTCTGCCAAAACTTGTAGCACGTGGTAAACATGTCTATGAAGGCTATATTTTGGGCAAAATGCAGCATTCCTCCTTCTCAAAAGATGGTTTAGTATGAGCTACTCAAAAATTTCAACTTGTTCACAATGATGTTTGTGGTCCTATGCAAACACCTTCTTTGGGAACAATCTTTACTTCATGACTTTCATTGATGATTTTTCTAGGCATGGATGGGTATATATCCATTGAAAGAAAAGTCCAAAGTGTTTATGTGCTTCAAACACTTCCTAGTTTTAGCTAAAAATTTGTGAGCATGTACAATGGGCACCCTTTGTTTTGATCGAGGGGGGGGATATATGTCTTCTGATTTTAATGCATTTCTGGCTGAATGTAGCATAAAACATCAGTGTACAATGTTGTATACACCTCAACATAATGGAATTGGTGAAAGCAAGAATAGGTCACTCATGGAGATGGCAAGGTGTATGGTCAAGAGTTAGGCTTGACCACATAATTTCTCACTTGAGGCTGTTATGTATGCAACATATGTACTGAACAGGTGTCCCACTAAAGCATTGTAGTCTATCACTGCATATGAGGCTTGGCATGGTCGCAAGCCATCTATTGCTCACTTGCATGTCTTTGGTTGTCTGGCCTATGCGTTAGTGCCTAAAGAACAACACAAGAAATTGGATGATAATGTACTGAGATGTATTTTGGCTATGTACAGTTCTGAAAGCAAAGGCTATCATCTATATCATCCACATGCTAAATGCATTTTGGTTAGTTGTAGCATTGTTTTTGTGGAAGATACTACTTAGTATTACATTTATGTACTAAGGAGACATCAATTAGCTCCAAAGATGTATATAACACTTTGTTGCCTCTTTTTGTAGGTGGAAAGTCTAGTGGGGAGTATTCTATAATACATATGCTACAAAAGTGATGAAAATCATTGTTTGAGGTTTTGAAAAAAGTATTATAAAACATATTTCTTGGAAAATTAATGTGTCTAGCCCCCCAAACTTACTGCATTCCCCTTTCACATACTACCTCTAGTCTTGTGCATGTGACCATTTCCTATTCTACTTGCAACACCCCCTCCCTCTCCCATCTGTCATCTCCAACAAATCCTTGTTGCACGGTATTGGTGATGTATGTTTGCAAGAGATCATGGGTGATTGTTTGTTTGGTGATGTGTAGACATCTTGCTAAATTAGCTTCTAGTTTTCCCAGTCTATAACCTGATGTTCGTCATGTGGTGGGAGTTGATAATGTGTGGAATACATCAACTGTTCACAAGTGAAGAGTTGTAACAAGTGGTTTGGTTTGTTGATGAACACCTCGGAGTGGTACTCCCAAAAACCCATAGTAAACATCTCTTCGAAGATCAATTTATAACATGCAGGTAAATATTTAATCCTACAATGCCAGATGTAGCACATCTTGAGTGATGACATTGTACTCATATCGTGGACAAGATCACTGTTACCATGCTCAACCCCTCGCTTATTAGTCAACCCCACCACCCAATGTCATCTCCATCAAATATGCCACTACAGAAGAGAAGCTCAGTAGAGCTTTAGTACCTTCATCCCCTTTGATCATAGAAAACGAATCCAACTCCAATAGTTTTAATTCTACCCATGTAGATAACCCACCCACGTACTACACCAAGTCACCAGAACATATGGAAACATACCAATATGAGAGTCCACCCATGGAACCTGGCTAGGAGCCAAACTATGATAATTTCATGTACATCAACCCCAACCCACGGCCCTAGTTAAGGCAGACAAGAACACAAGGCCCATCCAATAGTAGGACAACCCCAGTATTACAACATTCAAGGTTTTGTTCCAAATGTGGTAAACAACATGTCATAAGAGAGTGCCCTAAGAGCCCTAATAATGCTTTAGGTGAAAAGGAGATCATAAAGGACCATGTTTTAGGTGAAAAGGATATCATTACAAAAGAGAGTGCCCATCCAATATGTTGGAGCAAGTCTATGACAAGCCTAAGTATTGGCTTGAGTCCCACAAAGTCATGAAAAAAGCCTTAAAATGAAGACTATGTAAAGTTCACCTTTGAACTACCTCTTGTAACTTTTGAAGAGTTTACTTAATGTAAAAGTGAAAGAATCTTAAGTGGTTGAGTCCACTTGATCAAGAATGGAATTCGTGATTTGTGGTAGGTAGAGAATCAACTCAATCACTGATTGACTGGAGAGTGATTGAGGGAAGTTAGCCTCCCAAACTCAACTATAAATAGATGGCAGCTTTAGTCGTGGTTAGAGAGACCTATGTGAAGACTTCCAAGAGCTGAGATTTATGCCATATCAAGGTGTGATTACAAGGCACACATATGTATCAGTAAGTCCATTGTATTGTACAAGCAATATACTTTCATTTTCATGATCATTTGGGTTCATATGTCCATGTTCTTGTGAAATGTACTACTCACTGCCATTACTCTCAGTTTTCTCAGTCACATTGCAAAGATGTTTTCTCTAAGCTTGGTGCATCATTTTCAGTGAGTTAACTTGGTAAAGTTAGCTCTATAAGTCTACTATATGCTTACAAATTTTCATGTCATTTGGATGTTGCAATCTTCAGTTATGTTCAGTTGAAGTCAATAGTGTCTGTTCATCTTCACTTCTCTGTCAAGTACCCGACTTTTTCACTCATTTTGTCAGAGGTGTTTCTCAGTGGTTACTTATCTACATTCAATGATTTAAAGCTGGTTGGATTTAGATTACTGCCTATTCTAAACATACAAATTTTCATAATCATTGGATTCCTACATGTTGAGTTATGTTCATTTTTCTGCTCATTGGTCTCAAACTGTAGTAGCCCGTGAAAATCGGGATGATGTCATCACTTGTTAAATCTCATTCTCAGTGTGTGGTTTATTATTTTTGATGAGATTACTCTTTAAAGTTAGCTCTTTAAGCTACCTAGACTTCCCCAAGAGGAATTAAGCTAATTGTTGCTGTGATCATAGAATTATGTAAAACATTGGACATGTGTATGAACCAAGAATAGCAAGTTTTCACCTCTGAGCTAACTCCAACTTATCTGTTTTGATCTATCTTTTTGAGAGTGATCTTCCAAGGTACATAGGGTGTCTAATACATCCATTGGCATACTTGAACAATCAACATGTATCACATATAGTCACATATGACTATCCCCTTGTAAAAGTCACTTTACCTCTTTGTAAAAGTGCCTATGCTTATTGCACTACTATCACGTGGCATTAGGAGGAATCAAATCTCAGGTTACTTGGTAGATGATTGATGAGAGAATAAATCCTATAGTGTAGGACTCACTTTCTGATGAGAATTTGAATTTGAATTCAAAGCTTGGCTCCAACCTCAACTATAAAAGTGGATCAAGAAACTCACAAGGGAGAGCCCGACTATGAGATCATTTGAGAGGGATTCTTTGTGATTAGTGAGCCCGTTCCATAGCTCCTTCACTAACCTCACATTGTGCAATTGAACATTGCCAATGTCATTGTATTTCTATGTGATCTAATACCTGTACATTTATTACTTCTCTACTTCACATCTCTGCTATGACCATCTCAGAACAGTGAACTTCTCAGAGCTTGTTCTCAGTGCATGGTTGATCATTTGATGTGATTTATCATGCTATAGAATTGCCATACTGTCTACTTCATAGCTACAAAGTTTCATTTTATTGCTTTTTCCAGTTGTGAGATATCTTCATATCTTTGCTCTCTAGTGTGCACATTGAAGCACCTCAAAACTTTTTGGCAAGTCTTCTAACTTGCTAAGCACCATTCTCAGTGTGTAGTCCATCTTTTTTATTGAAATAACTTATGATTGGTAACTATCTAAGTTAATTAGATAGTACTAAAAGTAATTTGACTAATTTCTAGCAGGTTGATAGCACTATTCATTTTACTGAACATGTGCAAAGACCAAAATAGCAAGTCTATGATCTTGGTTGAACTTTCTACTCATTTGTTTGATCCATTGATTAGAGGATCATGCTCCAAAGCACATAGGTGATTATATTTGTGATCAATAGCAAGCTCAAGGGGCCTACTACAGTCTCCACAACTTGTTCTTGGGTGGTGTGAAGGAGGGTTTTGCAGCACCACTTCATCTCTCAAATCTATCCACCATCTCCTCCAACAGTGGTATCAGAGCAATATCAAAGCAAGATGGGAGATGGATTTCCATCATTCATTGATGAATTGGACAAAAGCAACTATTTAGCATGGTCACTAAGGATACAAGCATACCTCCAAGGAAGAAGCTTATATGGATATATCTCGGGAGATTAAGAAATGCCCACATTCAGGAGTAAACATCGACCTACAAGGGAAGAGCAAGAAAGGATGACTACATGGTGTGCAAAGGATGTTCTTGCCAGGTCTACATACTTAACTCAATATCTGATTTCTTATTATCTCACATTAGGAATTGCATAACCTCCCGAGAGACTTGGGAAGTATTTTCTTCATACTTCTCATCAAGTACAAGGGCTAGGAAGAACCAACTATGGATGGAGTTTACAACCTTGAAAAAGCAACCAAAGCAAAGTGTAGGTGACTATGTAACCAAGATGAAGGATGTAGCCAACCAACTCAGAAGCATTGGAGAAGAGATAAAAGAAGAGCAGATAGTAAGATAAATCATAAATGGCATCAAAGCTGATGATACATGGAAGTCCTTCACCACAACAACGAACCTATATATGGATATACAAATACTTGATCTCAACCCATTGATGGGGCAACTCTTCACACATGAGACAAAGCTCAACAAGAATGGAGACAATTCTAGAGGTAATAAATCTTCTGCCCCTTATACCGATAGAAATAAAAGTGAAGATAAAGGCAAAGGTAAAAAGAATGAAGAAGAGGCTAGTACCTCTCAAGTGAACTTTAGAAGTAGAGGAAGAGGTACTAGAGGAAGGGGCAAAGGATGAAAGCAAGGCAAGGGGAGATCATACAACCCTTCACCTTGAAATATCTGTGGCTTGACCAACCATATAACAGATGAGTGTTTCATGAACACAAGGAATCAAAGAGGAAGAGGCTTCCATAGAGGAGGCTATGGAAAATCTAGAGGCAGGTTCAACAATGGAGGAAGCAATTATCATCACAACTATTACCATGGCTACAACAACAATTATCAAGGCGGCTTTAGTGGTAGAAGAGATTATAACAACTACATAGAAGACCAAGAGGATTCTCTATTGATCATGAACATGACATCCAAGCCATGTAAAGATGATGAACACCTTTTCTATATTGATTGTGGTTGTTGCAAACATGTGGCTGGAAATGTAGCATTGCTATCTGACCTTGAAGAACCTAAAGGGAAGCATGAAGTGCTGACATGTGATGACACAAGACACTCAGTTAAGAAAATTGGAAATTTCAAGGCTTCTCATGGTAATATGAACCTTTTGAGTAAGGTTTTATATGTGCCAACCATAACAAAAAATATAATCAGTGTTGGACAAATTGTTGAGAAAGGCTTACAGGTCAGATTCACAAGGCATGGAGCATATGTGGAAGACCCTCAACAAAGATTCAAGAGGATTGCACAAGGTGCAAAATCTGGTAGACTCTTTAAATTTGAAATTGAAGATACCAGAAACATTGCACTCTTCAACTACAAAGATCAAACGTTATCTGAACTTGAGATATGGCATAAAAGGCTAGGTCAATAGGTGAAAGAACACTAAAGAAAATATGTAGGGATCAGAGTGTGCTTGGCCTTCCAAATGTGTCCAAGAAACACATGATTTACAAATGTGGAGCATGCCAATTTGGCAAATCTCACAAACAACCATTCAACAGAAAAGGGTACATGTATGAAGACTACTTGGAACTTGTGCACATAGATGTGTGGGGTCCTAACAGAGAGGCATCAAGTCTTTACTTGTTTCAAGAAGTACTTGGCATTGGTTGAGAACCAAACAAGTAGAAGCTTGAAGAGGATCATACCTGATGGAAGTGGTGAGTGTTCCTCACATGAATTTGACTCATTATTATAGGACATAGGTATAAAGAGAGAGGTCACAAAAAGATACACTCCTGAACTCAATGAAGTGATAGAGAGGAGGAATAGATTGAATTTAGAGGTTGCATGATCAATGTTGAATGAAAGGAAACTACCAAATTACTCATGGGTTGAGGCTATTTCCACAAACACATACTCATAAAGAAGACTAACTCAGAAGTTATTTACTTATGTGTCTATGTGGATGACATTATCATTATAGGAAATGATGCCAATGGCATCAAAGAAATCAAATCTCAGATGATGGAAGAGTTTAGGATCAGAAATCTTGGATTGTTAACATACTTTCTTGGATTAGAACTTGTGTATACATATTTTGGTGTCTTTATTACCCAAAGGAAGTACATTCATGATATGCTGGTAAACTTCAAGATGGAGAACACCAAAATTGAAGGTACACCCACGGACTCAATCACAAACTTAGTTCTCATGAGGGAGAACTTCTTGAAGATATTACAAGTTACCAAAAGCTTGTTGGGAGTCTCAATCATGCAACCCTAACAAGAGTGGTCATATTTTATGGAGTAAGTACATTAAGCCAATATATGCATACACCAAGACAACCTCACATGGAAGCTTCCAAAAGGATCTTGAAGTACTTAAAGGGTACCATTCATGAAGGTACATATCTATCAATGAACTTCAATACAAGCCATACCTTCTCTACATGGTTGAGTATAATTTGGTGATTGAGAAGGCCACGAGAAAGAAACCTACACATGCCACATACTTCAAACCTATTGATCTACCTCTAGCTGCACAACAAGGCAAACATTTCCAACCTAACTTGTGCATGGAATTACTATAGGGGTATCCCAAAATGATGTACACGTGGAGCAAGACTCCCCTCCACCTCAAGTACAACCCTTGCTATGGTCGAGTACCCTGTCGCTACTCCTAGACTATGTTTGCCATCAAAGTACAAAACAATCCGTAGTGCCATGAATGGCTAAACGATGCATATTTCACACCACCATGTGGTCCCCCTCAATTGGATACATGATGCTGACAATACGGCATTAGATCCCCTGGCTTCGCTGCATGACCAATGTTGCCATGTAGATGACCATAAAGATTGTTGACATGATGCAGACCACATTGAAAATCTTTAGACACATCAAACCACCATTTTGCAGCAACATATTACTTGTGTAAAGCTCTCTAATTAGCTTCTGTGGAAGATAAAGCAACTACAGGTTTCTTCTTTGCCATCCACGAGATGACCTTCTTGCCAAGCAACATTGCACATCCACTTGCATTTCTCCTATCTTCTTTGGATCCAACCAAATCAGCATTTGTATATGATTTTATCTACAACTCATATTCAAGGGGATAGAAAAGACCATTTAGGTTACTCTTGAGATATCTTTGTAGTCTTTTAGCTGCAAGTAGATGAGGAACTCTAGGTGTGTGCATGAATTGAGATAGCACACCAATTGTATATGGTAGATTAGGTCTTATGATAGTGGTATAATTCAATGAGAGCACTATAGACTTGTACAAATTTGGATCCTCAACTTCATTCACTTCCATTGAAGTCATTTACATTTACTTCCATTGGGTTGCTCAATGGTTTGCACCTTCTGAGTCCATATTTGTTCAATACATCCAAGATATAATTTCTCTACATAAACCAAATACCATTATCCTTATATATGACTTCAATACCTAAAAAATATTTGAGACTTTTAAGCTCTAAGATCTTGAGCTCCTTTCAAAGCTTCTCCTTGATCTTCTTTATAACTTTTGCATGATCCCCTATAATAATCAAGTCATCTACATAGACATATAAGTAGAAAATGGCTTCACGTTCTCTTTTGTAGAACAATGATCGATTTGCTTTGCATTGATTCTATCTACAGATGATGAAATAATCTAGAAGCCTTGATTCCATGCCCTTGGGGCTCTTTGGAGACCATATAATGTTTTCTTCAGTCTGCAAACATACTCCTCTTTAATTTTATCTTCAAATCCTAATGGTTGGTCCATGTATATTACCTCGTCTAGCTCTCAATTCAGATGCATTATTTACATCAAGTTGATACATCTTCCAATGCTTTCTTGCTTCAATTGTAATGATACTTATGATGGTAGTCATCTTAGCGACAAGGCTAAATCTTCATAGTCTACTCCATATGTTTGATCAAAGACTTATGCTACAAGCCTAGATTTATAGCTTGCAATGCTAGCATTTGAATGTTTTTTTACCTTATATACCAATTTGTTTCCAATAACCTTCATATCCTTATTCCTTGGCACTAGTTGTCAGGTGTGATTGTCATCCAAAGCTTTGATTTCCTCATAGCTTCTAGCAATTCCCTGCATGTGTTTGCTTCTTCAAATCATGTGGGTTCCTCAACAACCTTGCTCATATATGCATACTCTTTAGCCATAAAAGAAACATAAGTAAGTCTTTCAACTAGATATCATACCCTATCAAACCACTTTATCTAACCATTCCATCGATTTGGATTGTTGACCTTTGACGTCTCCCCGTTCTTTGCAATATGGTCTACATTGAGCTCAATCCATAAGTCTTCATCTTCTTCTATCTCTATGCTTTTGGTCATGCCCTTGCTCCTTGTATCACTAAGTTTGCTTGATGTATAAATTCCTCCATTCCATGATGGGTGATTAATCAAATCCTTTGGTCCACTAAGGATCATACTTTGTGGCTCTTCACTTGAGATCTTCCTATCTTCATCTTAATTTTCCTACATAGATACATTTGCAAAGTGATAAGATAAAAATTCCTCAAATTTGACATCCCTTCATACCTTAAGTTCCTTTTATGTAGGTTCCTTGCACCAATAACCCTTTTTCTCATGCATATACCCTATAAACACACATCTCTCGGATCTATCATCAAGTTTACCCCTTAATTTAGTTGGAATCAACACATAACATATACATCCAAATACTCTCAAGTTTGACACATCTAGTTTCCTATTGTACCAATCTTCATAGGGTATGGTAGCATGTGTACCTCTTGTGAGAGCTCTACTCATGATGTCTATTGTTGTGATTGCTGCATACACCAATAGCAATTAGGCATACCCATGACCTTCGTCATAGCCCTAGCACATTCTACAATGTACATATTCTTTGTTTCTTCCACACGATTATTTTGTGGTGGGCACCTGCATGTTATTTGTATCTTGATGCCATTTTAATCCAAGGAATCAAAGAACTCATGGGAGAAGTATTCTTCCCCTCTGTTTGACCTTAATTATTTGATATATGTATGACATTCCTTCTCTACAATAGCTCTGAAGTTATTGAAGTGATAAAAGACATCAAACTTATGCTTCATACAATGATGCCAAATCATCCTTTTGCAATCATCAATGAGAGTTAAAAAGTACCTATAACCTCCCATTGAGTTCTCCATTGTGGGTCCCCAAATGTCTGTATGGACTAGATCAAGTGGACGATATCTCACATAATTGCTCTTCTTGAAGGGCAACCTAGTTTGCTTATCGAGTTGACAAGATTCATATAAACTCTTAAGGTTTTGATTGTAGAGGTTTGGTTACCCTAAGATTAACCTCTTTCTTTCGATATCCTTCAATCTTTGAGTATTAATATGCCCATATCTTTTGTGCCATAGGTCCACTTCATATATGTTCTTGCTTCCATATGCAAAGAAGGTTGTGTGGTTGAAATTGGGATTCACATCCAATGTGAATAGCCTTCCCTCCTTCCTGCCTTTGTCTATCGATATGTACTCTTCTTTGTTTTCCACAAAGCATCCCTTCATGTTGAACTTGACCTGTAATCCTCTCTAAATCATTTGATCCATAGAAACAAGATTCTCTGTGATTGTGGGAACATGAAGAACATCCTTCAAGCACTTAGCTTTGTGAGAGCCATCCAACATAACATCACCTATGTGTGTGATAGTATGAGGAGTATCATCACCTCTTTGCACATGCCCTTTGGTTGATGAAACCTACATGTTTGAAAAGAAATGCTTGTTGCAGCTCATGTGATTCTTGTATCTGAAAGTACTTCACATGAAGTGAATTGAAGGGATCTATTGACTTGATTAATTAAGTTAGGATCAACTTTCAAGTATAGGACCTGCCCTTTATCACTTTGAGACTTTGATTCACCTTAGAAGCTTCATTTTGCTACAATAAAATCCCTTGTTTCCTTTGTAACATCACTATGGACAAGTTGATGCAAAGCAAACTATTCACTCATGAAACTATTATGAAGAACTTTCTAATTATCGATGGAAAGTGCAACTTGAAATACTTAGTGCTCTTAACCTAATTACAATCGGTCAAATTCTTTTGAGACAATGACGCCTTATAGTGTTAAGATGCTATTATGCTCTTGTGTATGATTATAAGTAGGGCATGCTCTATCTGTGAGCTTAACCTCTATTGATGGTCACCTTAACTTTCTAAGGAATAGCACTAACAAACCTAGAGACAAAGAATGAAGTGTAACTCGTAACACTACAACAGATCGATGGTATACCGAGGTTTTTACCGAGGAAAATGAACGCGGCTTAATTTGCCGCGATGCCGGTGTAAAGGTCAGTTTGCGCGTCGGTACCAAAGCGTCGGTATATGCGTCGATATATGCGTCGGTATATGCATCGATATTACCGACGCAAATACCAAGGCTTCTGCTGGAGATACCGTCGCCTACTGGGTGTACCGACGGTTATACCGTCGCTTGCTGGGTGTATCGACGGTTATACCGATGACATTACTAGGAGTACCGTCGCGTATGCCGACGACCATACCTGCAAATTTTTTTTTGGGCAAAGTGTTTTGTCTTTTGCTACAACAACATTACCATGATGTTGCTTAACAAAAGACAATACACTCTGCCCAAAAAAAACCGAGTACATGTGATGTGTACTCTAATGACAACCGAAATATGATTTCATGAAACAGAGTATTATTGGACACAAAAGAGATAATCAGAATGAACTATGAACCATGTACAAAAGAAGTTATATATTTCAATAATGAAGCATGTACAAGAGTGTGGCAAACCACTGTCATATATGACCCTTTTACAAAATGTGGCAAAGCAATGTATTGCCATATGAAAATCAAATACAAAATATTGGTCTTCCATTGCCATACACATGCAAAGAACGTTCCATATCAACAGTCCTGCAACAAAGAACATTAATGGAATTAGATAAATTCACATGAAAATTACAAACAACAAGTAAAAACCAAGTTTATAAATTAATTACCTGATTGCAAATGCTCCCATGAAACTACCGCACCGCGTCCCTCCAAGTCCTGCAATAGTGCAGTCAACCCATGACTATATCTGTAAGACTCCTCCGTTCGTGTTGGAGGATGACCCATGGCCAGCTCCTGAAACAAATATAAAAAAATTAGAGAAACATACATGAGAAATTTAACACAAATAAATTCAATAAATAAAATGGTACTTACAAACTCATGACGCATCGTGTCATATCTGCCGCTGCCCAAATGTGACGGTCCAATCGTATCTAAACATGTGGCTACGGCATTTCGCTACTGACGATATCGATCAGGAGTCTGCTGCTGCTCGTCACGAATCATGTCCCACTCCTCAGCATCTAACCATACAGGCTTTGGTAACCTTCTCTGAATGCATCACGTGCCTCGGATCGTCGATGGGACATGACCTCATGTGCGGTGTGCAGAATCCACTTTGAACTGACAATAGACTGTCCATCCGCTGGTCGGAACTCCTTGTAAATCGTCTGTGTGATATAATTCTTCCGATCTTTATCCTGTTCACTCCATTTTCAGCATGATGGAGTGTCCAAACTGGATGGAGCAAACCTGTCGTATGCGTGCACGCATTGCTTTGCCAGCCGCATCCGTCACCGAAGCTCCATCTCGGATACTATACACCTTGGAGTCATCATGGTCATGAGCACCCCAAGGTGTACGTGGTGTTCCACGTGGTGTACTGCATGGCGTACCTACATCTGAGGTACTCTTCCTAGGAGTAGAAGCGGGTGACACAACATCCGTCGCACTGCCTCCACAACAACAGCCTCCTCCGCCTCTAGACCTACCTGTAGATCCACTCCTAGAACCTCCTGCTCCAAAGCGTGACCTCGATCTACGAGACGGGCCAGAACCTTTATCGCGCTGAGGTGTCGAACACACATGTCTACTAGTAGACCCAGTAGGAGATCGCTGCAAAGATGGTCATGGTGGAGTCACAAAGCTAGGAGACATACCTCCTACGGGAGTAGCACCACCCACAGGAGTGACATCGGCAGGAGTGACACCGGCGGGAGTGACACCAGCGGGAGTGAGGCCAGCGGGAGTGAGGCCGGCAGGAGTAAGGCCACCAGGAGTGAGGCCGGGAGGAGTGCTACCACGAGCGATCCAATACTGTGATGCAGCGGCCATATACGTAGGAGGAACCTGAGAGATGAACTCAAAAAACTGCTCCTCTGTCATGGAATGTGGAGTGATTGGAGGACTGTCTCCCATCGTGCTCTGTAATAAAAGAACTTGAATAGTTAGCATGCGATAAGAAAAGTAATATAGAGAATAAACAAAAAAAAAACAAAAATTAGTACATACAAGTGTTTTATTCAAAAGTCTTCTATTCTAGCATCCTCTTGAAGATCCGATGCACCGAGAATATCTATCTCTATATGGATGGCTTCTAAATCGCTTGCTATGCTGGTTTCCTCCTGATCATCATCTATTGCTTTGTCTTCTCGAACAATGACCTCTTCTTCTTGAACAATGATCTCTTCCTCCTTGACTATCGAATGAATCTCTGAGTCCCCTAGAGATGGACTTTCTTCTACATCTATGTTTTCAAAAATTTTTCTACTACGTGGAGCGACTTGTAAAACAAATAGCCACTCTGGGTCTTTTGAATCTGGTATAAAAACATCTTGCTCATAGTGTTCGGGAAGTATAAATGTATCCCTTTCATCTGTCCATAATCTTGTGGAGTCGATTTGAAGCAAACCACTCTTATCCCATCTCACTGTTGCGTTTCTTCCAGAGGTGACTACTTTGAACCATTTCACATCAAAAACAAAGTAATCAAACTTTCTGAAAGATAGTTTCAAGATGTCTTGAATCACACCACAATAATCTAACTCGCCTTCTAGAGCATTATCATCTCTTGCACTCGCTCTACTTTTTTGCAAAAAATTCACCATCACTCCACTATCAAAAGTAGACCTATTTTGATCGATTCGTGCGATTCGAAAGTGTCGCCCATGAGACCATAGTGCACTGTATTTAATATAATCCCAATCACATCCTTTTGCAAGTTCTTCTTCTTCTTCAGAGATATCTTCACCTGCTGCCTTTGCTTGTGAAACCGCTGTATCTAGCCATCTGCTCATTGGAAAAGGTGGGAGAGGTCGAAGATTTTCTGGAAGAGGCAAAAATTGAGTGGAACGATTTCTTCGAATATGCATCAGGTCTACCAAAAATTGATCACCAATTCACTCCAATAAGGGAGTTCATGAAAAATGGACAACTGTTTCATGCCAGCAACTGGATTTTCTGAATCCCACAGTTGTTTCCAATCGCTAGCTTTCATTTGGTGTTGTGCTTATCGACCAATTTGTCCTTCACGTAAAACATGTCCATCAGGCAAATATCTATGATGTCCTTCATAGACAGTTTTACGTAGTGCTTTGGAATAGCGTGCTTCCAGTCGTGGTCCGCATAAAGGACAAGCATGATAACCCAAAATCGATAAACCTGAACATTCACCATAACCAGACCAATCATGCATTGTCCACATAAGTATGCCTTGCACTCGCACGTCTCGTCTTCTTATAGGTTGAGACATGTCACGCACAGTAATCCCTTCCCATAAAATGCGCAGTTCTTCCACAAGTGGTGCAAGATATACATCCATGTTTTTTACCTTATACTTACCTAGTACAATAAGAGCTAATAATAAATGACCTTTCTTTTGTGGCCAACCATGGTGGGATATTATGATTGACCAAACATACAGGCCATGTGCTCCATGAAGAACTGCGTAATCCAAATGGATTCACTCCATCCATAGCTAGGCCTAGACGCATGGACCGAGGCTCAATAGCAAACTCTTGCCACTTACTATCTATGTGCTTCCAAGCATCAGAGTCAGCTGGCACTCGCATTACATTATCTGTAGACCTGCTCTTTGTATGCCATGACATTAACTCAGCTATAGATTTGCATCTAAACATGTTCTTAATTCGTGGAATGATAGGAAAGTGGCGAAGAACCTTTGCGGGGATTGCTTCGCCTATAACATCTTCTCTAAATCTATTTGCTCCACACTTTGGACATACGTGGAGATGCTCATACTCATTCCGAAAGAGAATGCAATCATTTGGACAAGCATGAATTTTAGTATAATCCATTCAAATGGACTGTAAAATTTTTTTCACATCTCCACGTGTTGGAGGCATGTCATTGCCCTCTAGCAAAAATTGATCTTTAAGAAGCCTGCAATAAGCAATTAAAATGATATTAGTAAATGAAGTTATTGTGATACAACAATGAAAGCCAATTTTTCCTCCACTTAGATCAATAATTCAGTGACACTACTATCTGACCATCCATAAATGGATTGCAGATTGAGCATCGCGAGTGAAGCACGTAGTACAGATATCTTTGCTCCATTGTAAAGTGGTAAACGAGCTAATCTTTGCATGTTTTCATATTCTTCATCAACTTCTGACTGTGGAATTTCTGTTGTGTCCATCTCGACACCTTCTTCACCATCATGATCTTCATCCATCTCATAAAATGCTTCAAGCATCTCTTCCATATGTTCATTCTGTGTAATATTATTAGTGCTTGCTTGTACGTCTAAGTCCTTTTTTGCTCTCTTTTTTCCACGAGAGGTTACCGGTGCAATGTCGTTTGGGTCCATCTGCTCACCTAGGGGACCATGCGAATGATAATGTAGGTTTTACAGTCGACTCCTATCAAAGGATCCATGCTCTCTAACATGTGCAATACAAATCCGTTGTTTCCGATAAATTTGATACTTGCATTGTGTGCAAGGAAATGCCATTCTCTCTTCAGGATCCAAAGAAGCCATCTACTACAATATGGACATTTTAGAACGTTTGTTTTTTTATTAAACCTAAAAATCTAACTCTTAAAGACTTAAATCTGAAATACTAAACCTAAATACTTAAATACCTAAAAAAACTTAAAAACCTAATTTTAAAACTCTAATCTATATCGTTATCCTATTTTATCTATATATTCGGATTTTTCTTGATTGATCCTATTTTATATATATATTTATTTATTTATTCAGATTTTTTCCTCTTAATTGAGTTATATGTATGCCTAAGCCCTAAAACCCTAATTTTAAAGATTTAGTCCTAAATTATGTATATTTCTATACACGTGTATATACATGTATATATGTATTATATGTGTATCTATATGTGTGTATATATGTTATGTAGGTGTTAAAACCCTAAAACCCTAATCCAAATGACCTAGACCTAAAACATATATATATATATATATATATATATTTATATATATATATATATATATATATATATATATATATATATATATATTATATATATATATATATGTATATGTATATATATGTGCATATAGATAGGTGTATAAGTATGTGTGTTTGTGTATTGTATATATATTCACTCTATTTAAAATGATTAAATTTAAACCTATTTTTATATATTTAATCATATATATTTCATTTATTTATTTAAAATACTAGTTCTTATCATATTTTATTATCTATATATTATCCTACCTTATATATATATATTATTTATATATTCAGATTTTTTCCTTACTTAATCCTATTTTTATATATTTAATTAAAATTTTTAAAAAACTAGTTCTTTTTATATTTATTTATCTATATAATTATCCTATTTTATTTATATATTTATTTATATATTCAGATTTTTTCATTACGTAATCATATTTTTATATATTTAATTTTATATATTTAATTATATATATTTAATTAAATTATTTAAAACACTAGTTCTTTTTATATTTATTTATGTATATAATTATCTTATTATATATATATATATATATTTATTTATATATTCAGATTTTTTCCTTATGTAATCCTATTTTTATATATTTAATTATATATATATTTAATTAAAACCCTAATCTTAAAATTCTATATCTAAAATATGTATATTTTTGTATGCATGTGTATCTACATGTATATATGTATTATATGTGTATGTGTATGTGTGTATATATGTTATGTAGGTGTTAAAACCCTAAAACCCTAGTCTTAAAGATTTAGACTTAAATCTGAAATACTAAAACCTAAATACTTAACCACCAATAAAAATCTAAACCCCTAATCCTAAAACCCTAATCATATTATATATATATATATATATTTATATATTCAGATTTTTTTCTTATTTTTCTCTATATTTTTCCTTAATATAAATATAATTGAGTTATATGTTTGTCTAAACCCTAAAACCCTAATCTTAAATATCTAAACCTAAAATATGTATATTTTTGTATACATGTGTATATACATGTATATATGTATTATATGTGCATGTGTATGTGTGCATATATGTTATGTAGGTGTTAAAACCCTAAAACCCTAATCTTAAAGATTTAAATCTAAAATATGTATATTTTTGTATGCATGTGTATCTACATGTATGTATGTATTATATGTATATGTGTGTTTGTGTATATATGTTATCTACGTATTAAAACCCTAAAACCCTAATCAGAAAGACTTAAACTTAAATCTGAAATACTAAAACCTAAATACTTAAACACCTATCAAAATCTAAACCCCTAATCCTAAAACCCTAATCATATTTTATACATAAATTTATTTATATATTCAGATTTTTTTTCTTATTTTTCTCTATATTTTTTCTTAATATAAATATAATTGAGTGATATGTATGCCTAAACCCTAAAACCCTAATCTTAAATATCTAGACCTAAAATATGTATGTTTCTGTATACATGTGTATATACATGTATATATATATATATATATATATATATTATATGTGTATGTGTATGTATGTGTAAATAGCGTAAAAACCCTAATCCTATTTTTATATATTTGATGTAAAAAAAACTTCAAAATAAAAATAGGATTATATGTGTGTATGTATGCATGTGTGTATATATGTGTGTGTATGTATGCATGTGTACATGTGTGCGTGTGTATGTATGTATGTGTATACATGTGTGTGTATGTGTATGTGTATGTGTGTGTATGTAGGCATGCATGTGTGTGTATGGGTGTATGTATGCATGCATGTGTGTGTATGTGTATGCATGTGTATACATGTGTGTGTGTATGTGTGTGTATGTATACATGCATGTGTGTATATGTGTGTATGTATACATGCATGTGTGTATATTGGTGTGTGTGTGAATGTATATGTGTGTAAATGTGTGTGTGTGTATGTGTATGTATGCATATGTGTATATATATGTGTGTATGCATGTGTGTGTATGTATGCATGTGTGTATATGTGTGTATGCATGCATGTGTGTATATGTGTGTGTATATATGCATGCATGTATGTATATGTGTGTATATATGTGTGTGTATGTATGTGTGTATATGTGTGTGTGTATGTGTATGTATGCATATGTGTATATATGTGTGTGTATGTATGTGTGTATGCATGTGTGTGTATGTATGCATGTGTGTAAATTTATATGTGTGTGTATGCATGCATGTGTGTATATGTGTGTGTGTATGTAAGCATGCATGTGTGTATAGGTGTGTGTATGTAAGCATGCATGTGTGTACATGTATGTGTGTATGTATGCATGTGTGTACATGTATGTGTGTATGTATGCATGTGTGTACATGTATGTGTGTGTGTATGTATGCTCTATTTTCCTATCTCTATCTTCCTTTCTTTCATTATTCTTTATCTCTCACTCTCTCTCTCTCTTCTCTCTCTCTCTCTCTCTCTCTCTCTCTCTCTCTCTTTCTCTCTCTCTCTCTCTCTCTCTCCTTCCCTCTCTATCAATAGAGAATAAAACAATCACTTACAAGTATGCCCCTCTTTTGGATCGTTGTCGTCAAAGTGTAATGTATGTTGACTATCGTCCAATTCCAAACAATCGACGCCAAAGAACTTCCGCAAAATCGAAGAAAAGAGAAATTATAAAACCTAAAGCATAGAGAAATTCAAATTGCTAATAGTACGCACACCACTTACCAAGATGTGAGATCTAAGCCGAGAGAGAGAGTGTGTGTGTGTAGAGAGAGATCTCTGTGTGTGTGTGTGCACAAGACAATGCAGGTCGCAATTCGGTTTGCACGTGCAAGTTCGACAGAAGACCAACAGTATTCAAACATGCGCAAAAATGTGAAGTTTTGCTCTCGGGTTTGCGATATGTTTAAAACTCGCCGCCGGTATGGGCGTCGGTAGTTTCCAGTAAATTACCAGTGCTTATACCGACGCTTATACCGACGCATATACCGACGCACATGCCGGCAGGTGCGGGCCACACCAATGATCCATTTAAAACGGTCATACCGACGGTCACTTGACCATCGGTATCTCTAAGGGACATTTTTCGAGGCCCATACCGATGCGGACTGTGACCGTCGGTATATGCAGCGTCGGTATGCCCCTCATATGTTGTAGTATAAGAAGAATCCAAATGAAAAATTAAAACAAAGATTAATATCTCTCCAATGAGCCTTTAAACATGATCATTGGACTTTTGAGGAGGGTAGTCCAAGACTTCTAACAAACAAATACAACTGATATGCACATGGGAATGAGTTAGTTGTGACATACCCTTCCTTTCGTACAATCTAGAAAATGATCTATCAACTCAAATTTGATTGAAGTTTTGGTAGGAGATTTCAACCACTTTATCGGTGGCTAAGAACTTAAATTAAGTCCTCACATAAAATGTTAATGACATTAGGGGAAAAAATGAACCCTGCATGGGCCTTTTAGATTAAGAGGTGATTAGTGATGGACCAATGAGAAGAGGGTGGTGGCCACAGTCTACTCCTAGATTAGGCATAGGCTTCCCTTGTTTCTTTGTGGTCAAAGGTGGTATCAATGACTAAAAACCATGAGTTCTTCTATAAAAGTGGTTTGATATGCCTACAAAAAAGTCGGCATGCAATTCTATCCGTTGGATATAGAAAGGATCTAATGGTCTATCTTGAAACTAAAAAAAAAACGCGCCTTTATGTCTCTACCGTCGGATGGACACAAAAAAGAATGGTCCTGATTAATTCCGTTGAAGTTTGGGCCAGTTTGAATCACATCCGTTCGATCATTGCTTGATCTAATGGATATGAAGCCTTACTTTTAAGAGAATCCCAAGAATGTTTCTAAGCCATCAGATGATTGAACGATCGGACGGAGCGTACGAAATCGCGCGACGGAACTGCGTGGGAGTTTTTGTCTTCTTTTGCCAGTCCAAAGCCTCCCTTAGCTCATTTAATGATTGCTATTTTGTCTTCATTTGACAGACGTTGAGTCACAATCGTAGCCGTCCGTGAGCATCCCATCGAATGGACAATAGTGCATACGACTAGCCATTTTTTAAAAAGTTTTTTGTCGTCTTGTGACAGGCAACGTAAGATAATTCTAGCCGTCAATGTGATCATATCCAAGGGCAAAAAATGCCCACGAGCCCATTTAGACTGAGCACCAAGTTGATGAAAAGTATTTTATTCTCAAAACCACTAGTGGTATTTTTTCTAGCCTTTAATCCTCTTTTTGCTAATCTTAATCCCTAAAAATTAGGGATCCTTACAAGGCCCATGCAGGGTTCATTTTTTCCCCTAATGATAACATACATGAATAATCATTTAAGTGTATGACTATATAAAGGATGTGTTTCTTTGATGCCATATGATTGGCCACACAAATAACATTCATTCCAAATAATGAACTTGGTTGTCCAGGATGAGCCCTTCTTCGAGCATGGTGATATATTTTTGTTTTAATGACTCCCCCTCAGGCAAAAAATTATTGATTCTTCATTGGAATGACTTGTATACTATTATTTGCTTTAAATATGAAAAGTTCTACTCCATCTATAACTTTGCTCATCATAGTTGCCATTTGTTTATCTGTTGGAACAAATGAAACATCAATGTCCTTTGACAAGAGCTTCTCCCTTATAAAGTTATAATGAAACTCTATATGTTTGGTTCATGCATGTTATACAAGGTTAGCTGCTAACTTCATTGAACTCAAGTTATCTCCAAAAATGTGAGGTTTGGAGCTCACAAGTTTTAAGTCTGCAAACAACTCCTTCAACCATATAGCTTCCTATGTGGCAAGTGTAGGTTGTTTCTCAAAACTCCAAGACACAAGTTTTGATCCTACAAATGCTAGAAATTATGATCTACTTCTCTTATCATCCTTGGATCATGCCCAATCTTGGAGACCTTCATTGATACTGCCTTTAGTGTGCTTTTACACTCTTTTAGATGCATCCATATGTTGTTTTCTTGGAGAGTGCATAAATTGACTAAGTAATCCAACAAGTTTGGATATAAAAGCCTGTGGGTGTGTAGCATGAATTAGAATACCCATGAGGCTTTGATATTTCTTCACATCTTCTAGCATTCTCGTTCATGAACAATAAGTTTATGATTCACCTTCATAGGTGTTCCTAAAGGTTTGGCATTATCTATTTTGAACTTCAAAAGTAGATCTTGAATATACCTTCTTTGAGTTAATTAAATTTCTTGATTTGTGTAGATAACCTCAACACCTAAGAAGCATGTGAGTTCTCTAATATCATTCATCTTGAATTCCACCTGCATGCCCTTTTTTATTCATTTTATCCCAATCACATCATCACTTGTCATGATTATGTCATCCACATTGACATATAAATAGATAAGTCCATCATGAATCTTTTTTATGAATAATGATGGATCTACGTTACTTGATTTGAAACCTTGGTCTTGCTAATAGGCTACCAATCTATAGTACTAGGTCTAGGAGCTTGTTTTAGACCATATAGTGCTTTTTTAAGCTTGAAAACATAATTAGAGTTTTCAAACCTAGGGGATTGTGACATATTTACCTCTTCACTAATCCATCCATTTAGGAATGCATTATTCAAGTAAAGTTTAAGTAGCTTCCGATTCTTTGCAGCTACAACAATTATCAAGCTTCTCATGGTTATCATCTTTGTCACAAGTGAGAAATTTTCTTAATATTACATGCCCTGTGTTTGAGCACATACCTTAGCAACCAATTTATCTGTATACCTGCAAATAGAGGCATTTGAATTCCTTTTTAGTTTTTATTCCCATCCCCATCCTATTACCTTTGTGTTGGTTTGCATAGAAACATTCTTCTAAAGTTCAATCTTTGGACAAATAGATGGCATTTTTAGTTACAAACATTGAATCATGAACATATCTTTCACGTTGCTTTCTCTCTCTTGTTGATATTGAAGGAGCATATCTGGAGCATTCTCCACATTCCTACATCTTGGTCATTCCTCTATCTTGTAATATCTCTCTTTCTTATCTTGTTCTTCTTCATAATCACTTCTAGGGTCTTGCTCTCATGCATTGTGCTTATTGGCTAATGGAAGAAAATCTATATCAAGATCATAGGGTAGCTTTAAATTTTGATTGCCTTATGGTGTTCTTCAAATACAACATCCCAACTTGTAGTGAATTGCTTTCTAGTTGGATTGTAAAATTTGTAGCCCATTTGTGTTGAATCATATCCAATGAACACAAATTTGGTTGCTCTTTCATCCAATTTCCCTTTGATTTGCGAAGATATAAGTAGATATGCTAAAAACCCAAAGACTTTGCAATGACGTAGACTAATCTTTTTACCCCTCCTAGCTTCATAGGGAGTCATACCTTGAAGAGAATGAAATGGGATTATATTGGCAAGGTATACTATAGTAGATATTGCTTCTACCTATAGGTAGTGTGGTACTTGATTTTCTTCAAGCATAGTCCTAGTTATCCCAACTAGTGTTTTGTTCCTCCTTTCAACAACACCATTTTGTTGGTGAGAGTACCTAGTAGTGACTTCCCATTGATGCCTTTATTGTACAAATATTCATCAAAATCATTGGGGAAATATTCTCCTTGTCAATTAGATCTAAGCTTCTTCAATGACGTGCCTGTGTAGTTCTCTATATCTACTAGATATCTTTTGCAAGAATCAAAGGCTTTGTTCTTATTCTTAACAAAGTATAGTACTATCCATCTAGTGTGATCATCAACAACAGTTATATAATACCTTGAGCTTGCTAATGAAGATTCTTAACTTGGTCCCTACACATCTATGTACTAAGTCCAAGACATTGGTATGGATATATCCTTTACTATCATCTATTAAAAATACTCTACATAAGTGAAGTATCTTACATAATTTCATAGCAGATATCAATGGTTCTTTCAAATCCTTGATTTGTTAGAAAAGTTTCCATTGAATCTCCTTCATCCATATGATCACACAACAAGTGTGTTTGGAGATAACCAAAATAAGCCTCATTTCTTGTCTGATATAGTGTTGTAAAAATATCCCAAGCATCTTTTTTTGTTTTCCAAAAGCAAATGTGAGGGATAATGGCATGTTTGAGTCAAAAAAGGTAACAATGCATGTGGATGTGTGTGTTTTCCTTCCCAAAGAAATTCAACCATAGTAAAACAACTTCAACATGATAAGGAAAGTGAAGATCACTATCTTCAGCACCATCTACATCACCTTCAATCAATGTATTTGTAGATGTAATAGGACCTTTCTTAAAATCATTCACAGTATTACATAAGCTATTTGCCACCAATACATGACACATCATGTATGCCCACAACGGGCATCCATCTCATCCTCAACAATCAACATACCAAATACATCATTTCTTTCACCCATGGACACTTACTAGGTATCTTGATGCAGAAAGTTGATTTTAATATATCAAAACATTGAATGGAATGGACATAATTGCCTATGTAAGCACTAGGATAGTGCATTTGGAGGCAGAAAGGAGATCCAATAATAATTAATTTGATGCCATAGAAGAAATCTATTTTGAGATCCTAATCACACTGAGTATGCTCGCCAATTTCCATACGATTATGAAGTTTTTGGAGCTTCAAGACTATGGAAGCACACAAACAACACAAGGAAGAAGTAGAATCTTGGAGAAAAGCACAACACTAGTTCTAGTGCCAAGTGAATGTACAAAGATAAGAGATCCATTATTGTTAAAGGTTTATATACAAGCCAAAGAAAACTCCTAAAGAGGGAAAAGAAGTGCTTCAATGTTACTAACTGTGTTTACACAAATCTTTACCAAAATATACCAATAAATGTACCATCTCCCACATGATATATAAGGTATAGAAAGAAGGACCCAAGTGGCCAAGTGAGCATTTCAATACCAAGATTGGCTAGACCTATGCAAAAAATACATTCGATCGTATTTATATATTTCAACACCTTCATCAAGGGTAGGCATTGGGCTATTCAAAACCCTAAATGATGGTTTCTATCAAGGTTACAATGTTATTACATGTTCTCTAAACACCAACTCACGTACCCAAAATTGTACGTTTATGTCCTATCCCAGCGAAATCTTTATGGATGCAACCAATAGAAGGTGAACATGCTTGACCTAGGGTATAATATTATAGACTGGATAGGTATTCCTCATGCTCCTATTGAATCTCTTGTTGACAAGTGTAAAAAAATTATTGATAACTTTGATAAACATAGAATAGAACGTGAAGGTGAGTTCATTGATGTTGATGAGGACGAGGCGGGTAATGAGCCGACAATGAAGATATGAGATGCTATGAAGTATTTTAAGAAGATCATCGCCTTCAATTTTAACCTCTTGAAGAAAGATTAAATTTTGGTTAATTCTTTTTTTCTTGAAGCCATTGGCCACTAGTAGCCACTTTGGAGAGGTATGTTAACCCCATAAACATCAAAGGAAAGCCCTATAATTTTTTATCATCATTGTTATTGGATGTGGAGTTTGTCCCTAATTTCCTCGCTTTCCCCCTCTTCCTTTTTTTTTGGAATGCAAGGAACAATGAATTCCCCATTAATAGGAATTTTCCATGGAAACTCCAAGAGGATCGTCTCTTTTAGTGTACTTGCTTTATTAGCATACAAATATGAAATAGTGTACCCAATGGTAGATGTCTCACTATTCAAATCTCTTATTTGTTGGTGGTATATTTTTTTTGGTTATCCTCCTTACTAACGGCATAATCCTCCTGGTCTTTATAATCTATAGAGTCCTCATTTTGGCTCATCCCTTGTAGATATTCCAAGAGGTTCACTTATTTTTCCAACCTACTAATTCCTTATCCCTCCAAATTATCATTGAGGTGAGAACTGCATCCTACACCCTAAGAACATTTTAGGACTTCTCCTCTCTCTAGGGTGTACCCCGATGAAACTATGAGAACCCAACATAGAAGGTTGGGTTTCTTTAGCCCTCTCCGTTTTCAAGGAGGATAATTTTTGAGCTAGGTTCCTAATCGTTTTGGGTCACCATCACAATCGGTTGAGTCACATCTCTAGCTTGGCCTTGTATTTCATTCTCGGCCCTTTGTGTCGGAGTGCATTCTTTAATCATGTGCCTCTATTTCAACATTGATCTTGGAGGAAAGATGCTTATTGAGATCAATTTCGATATAGAGTAATGGTTTCATCTTGCATTAGAAGAGTAAGTTGCACTCTCCTAAATTAGCCCTCCAACATCCTCTTTGGATGCAAGTGGTTTCCAGTTAGGGGCCAAAACATTCCTCATAAAGTCATAAAGGAAGAAAGGGAGGTTGGGAAGCTCTACGCATAGGGGATACTTTAAAGGCTTACTGTTGTTGGGGACGAAGTCCGTGACCTTGTAAATAAACACATGGTGGTGCTAAAAAGTTACCAAGTTCCAACTTAACGGGCTTCCAAGGCCATATCTTGATTTTCGAACACGAGGAGGATATGGTTTGTGCCAAGAATTGGCACTTATTGATGATGAGACCACGAGGGAACCTATTCTTCCATCAAAGGCTTACACTTGTTGGGGGCGAAGTCTATGTCCGTTGTAAATAAACACATGGTGGTGCGACAAAGTTGTCAAGTTCCAACTTAAAGGGCTTCAAAGGCCATATCTTGATTTTCCAAAGTCACAGCTACCCGAAGGATTCTAATGATGCTCGTGGGTGAAAAAGCTGGCCGATCAACCACATCTTCTTTAACTCGTGCTTTTTCAGAACATCCACCTTCGAAAGATAGACTACCGATGGCTTCGATCCGGAAAGCAGGATTGCGTCAATGTTGTATTTTTTCCATAGCCTAAGGAGCACTAGTGTTGTATTTTTTCATGCTACGAGTGGCGACAAATGCCGCTGGTTAACTTTATTCTCTCTAGTTCAGTCGACCTTGCTGGATATAATAATACATACAACCATCTTCTTCTTCTTCACAAGGAGCATTTACTGCTCAATACGCCAGGCCGACATTAATAGTCAAGTGTACATGCACAGATTTGGCCACCTCCACTCACAGCCACTCTCTAACACTCTATCTCTTCTCGGAGTCGTCTGAATCTTTCCACCGCTTGATGTTATAATACATCGAACTACCTGCTGCTTGACATGGAGCATCCATAGCTGTCACTCCTCGTTGAGCCATGCAGCCACATCTCTTATGCATATGACCTTACGAGACATGGCCGCATATGTACATAGGATATATGCAAATCGCCAAAGTCTCTCTCTCTCTCTCTCCCGCCCTGCTTGATAGAACAATACACGTGACTACCTTTTTGTTTCTTTGCGAGTTCGATCTTACCATCTTCTTCTTGAGTAAGTACTAAGAGCCTCTTGCAAAGCACGTCTCATGCCGACATCCCTCATTAATGTATGTTGTACGTCAAAGATAAGTCGTTGTCAGTGCCTTGGCCGTCTACAGAAGAGAAAGTAATCATGTTTCCCTGTGCCCACTACAGATTTTCCAGCCACGAAGGCTTGGCGGCGGCGCTACTGTGGTTTTTGCCTATACTCACTCGTCGCCTTTCTCACGTGTAAATCGTCGAGAAGCAAAGAGTAAAGCTGCAATTGAGGACAACAAGGGCAGACATGTGCGTTACAGAAAAATACATACCTTTAGTGTAAGATACGGCTTCTCCTTGAGTCGGAAATGTTGACAAAAGCCTCACATACGTCTTCTCCTTCAGTCACTGTGGATGCCCTAATGTCTCCATAATGTCAAGCTGATACCGCAGGATCCATTCTCTGTGAGACAGGGATGCGTTGGGCACATGAGCTTCCTTTTTTCTTTCTGTGGAACGATGGCAACCCTCATTTTGAGTATTTAAACAGTACTGGAAATGTCCACTTTTAGTTGGAATACTCGCTTAAAGCCAATGACCCCGTGATCTCTGTGTGGTCCTTACCTCGTTGCCATTGACAATTGCATGCTTGAGAAGTTTATTAGGGATTATGGGTGCACTAGGCTTGCTCTTCGGTATGAGGAGTGCAAATGATGTTTCTGTCTTGTAGAGAACTACAGAAGAACACTTCCGTGCATTCAAATATCTGCCTTTTCTTCCCATGCTCTTATTAGTGAAAGCACGCAAATATCATCGGGAAAATTACGATGTTATATATTTGTGAGCGCTTTGGAATATGTGTGGTTCATTAGTGAAAGCACGCAAATATCATCGGGAAAATTACGATGTTATATATTTGTGAGCGCTTTGGAATATGTGTGGTTCATAGGGAGCCCTTCATTCTTAGTTTTCTATTTTGTTTTGATCGTTGTATCAAACGACGATAAGATCGACACTGAAATCAGGGACACCTAAGAATATTTCTCCATAAAATATGTTTAGTTCCTCACTCTACGATCTGTGTATTCTAAAGGTGCTTTACATGTTTCTCTGAATGCCTTTCCTGATCCATCACACTTCTTCAATAAAATTGAGGCCGTCTTGAAAGACATTGACCTTTAAAGAGGTTATAGAGCCGAAATTGCTCACAACAATAATTTACCACATGTCATACTTAGGTGTGATAAAGCCTACAATTGATGAAATGGGCTTTGTATCATTTTAGGAATCTTTTTGAAGGCTTATATGCACACAATTTTCCTTGAGGTTGCATGATTCTATGTGTTTTATCTCTCATAGAATTTTAATAAGCTAGTAGAACCCTTGATAAGGAAGTCCTCCTCATTGCTTATGGATTTTCATAAGACTTTGAGTTTCTATATCTTGTAAACAAATTTTTGTGTAAGAGCTAGTTAGCTCTAAGTGATGGGTAAAGATTACTTATCCTTTTGTATCCAATTTTTATCATCTTTCATTTTTTAGAAAGGCATTATTTTCTTATGAAATTTTCTCAAGTCTCAAGCCTAAACTCTTCATATTTTGAGAGAAATCGATTCTAGAGTGAGCAAGTGTCTCTATGTGCATGCCTTGTGAAGGCAAAAAACAATTTGTCTTAGAGGCATTGGTTCTCACAGTAGGAGCAAGCATTTTGGGTGGTATAACTTACATTAGGAAGATCACATAATATAGTTTGAGTATGAAAAATCTCTCACTTTCAGTTATCAAGAGTTCAAAGAACCATCTGTGAATAGAGGTATCTCTGAGTATACTTGTGAATAGAGGTATCTATGAGTATACTTGTGAGGCCATCTATGCTTCCAAGCTACAAAAGGAAGGTGTACATTCTCCCATCAGTGGTATCATATCATTTTGACATACAACAACATTCAAGGAGGACCAAAAGCAACCATTGAAGGATTTGGAGGAAGGAAAGCTATTGATTTGAGTTCAAGAGCACAAAACCAACTCAAGGGATGTCTTCTAGGTAAAGATATTGAAACTTTTCACTCTTCTTGCATAAAAGGGATCAAGTAGAGTACGTAAGAGCACAATATGTCATAATATAGCACTCATATCGATAAAGTAGACAATAATAGTTATCAGTCATGGAAATTTAGAATTTCTAGCTTCCTCATGGGAAAAGTTTTATGGGGTCTCATTAGTGATACGGATACTAGACCTAGATTGGGTGAGAATCCAACTCCTAATCAATTACGAAAAATCAAAGAGTGAAATAAGAGAGATAAGAGAGTTATCTTCCACCTATCCTAGTGTATTAGCAATGTAATGATATGGCATATAGAAGATCCAGATACTTCAATAGAACAATGGGAAACCCTAGAAATACTATACTCCACTTCAATCAAAGCCACCAAGATTCAATTGAAGAAAAAACAAAAAAGTAATGAGAAACCTAGTAGCAATATCAATTACTATCTTTTGAAGATCAAAGAAGTAAGTGATGCATTTGGATCCATAGGTTGTCACATAGATGATGAGGACCTTGTTGTTGCATACACTTTGAATGGATTAAAGGATGATGAGAATGTGTCTTACTTAGAGCTCGCAACCTGATTGGAGTTGACCCAAGAACTTTTGCACACTTTCAAATGAGGTGTTGAGCAAGGTATATCAAGTTATTTCCTGAATTAACAAGTATTATACTAAGAGAAATATGCACAAGAGGTGAGACGCATGATGCCAACTTTTCAAGAGGATGAAAATGCAAAGACACACTCACCTTAATTTTCATAACTCAAGATCTAAAACTCCAAAGACTATACAAATCTTTAGGCATGCTCACAATAGTCTTAGTCTCATAGCCGAGTCAATAGATTAGAGAAAAATGTCATATATGTGGAGCAATGACCAAGACAAGATGTCAGACTTCACTCAATGTGTTGTAACAATAGATAGAGACCAATGTAGCTATGACAATGTGTTGTAAATGTAATGTTAATTCAGATATGATACAATGAGATATTGGTAGAGTCCATGAGCTTGAAGACAAGTATATTGACCACTGAAGTGAGTGTGATAATGGACTCTCATACTAATGACTAGAGACTAGTGTCTAAATACACTTTTTGCTCATGAACCTTGGTTGGATCTACCTAAAGTTTATCCATAATTTTAGGAGTCTATTTTTTATTTTAATTCAAGTATGATCACGACAGTTGGCTCCCAATATATCCACGAGATTTTCTCCGAATTACTTATTTACTTTTGCAAAAACTAATGTTAGATATTAACCTTGAACTTTATACAAACATATGTGTGAGCTTTGAGCCTCAAGTTTCTTATGAAGTCCTAATGCATAAGGAAAATCACAAATGGGCTTGCTTCATGTAGAAATAGAAGATAATTGTGTGGCCAAAGTTGATAAACATTTGAAGGAGTGGTCAATTGTAAATTCCCTTAGGCTATTGGGCAGAAGAATTTGTACTTTTAAGAAGTCCCCTCCCTTCAGACACCACGGGGTGTTTGCTTTTGAGAACAACAAGATGCAAAAGAAATGGGCCCCCAATGAGGGGGGTGGAGAGGTTGTTAACTTTATTTATAACTATTTCTAATGATTTTGTAATTTGTAGTAATTTTTCACTATCTTGCCAACTCTCAAACCTAGGGTTCATACAGCCTTTGAGCAGTCAACCTTGTATTGTCTTTCGGCCATCCTACCCCTTCTTTATGGGGTAAAGGGGGTCCATGGGCACTATGCCCCTTCACTTACATTGTTTTCCTTTCTATTAGTTCATGCAAGGGAGATTAGTCTGTTGGAGGAGATGGTGGATAATCACAAGAGATGAGTTGGTGTAGCTAAAACCTACTTTACACCTGATTTACACCTACTATAAGTGATGGATGGAGAGTGTTGTGGGCCTCTTTAACTATGTAATAACATAAATGATCACATATGTTTCTTGGAAGATGATGCACAAATGATACGATCAAAATAGATAGGTAGGCATATGAATTAATGTATTCTCTTCTCAGTATGAACATGACTTCAAAACAAGGTATGAATGATGAGCACCTCTTCTATATTGACTCAGGTTGCTCAAACCATGTAGCAGGCAATGTAGCTCTTCTTTTGCATCTTGAGGAGCCCAAGGGAAATCACCATGTGCAGACATGTGATGACACCAAGCATTCAATGGTCAAGGTAGGAAATGTCAAATCTTCTAACGGGAATGGGAATCTATTGAGTAGAGTTCTTTATGTACCTACTATCACAAAGAATTTGATGAGCGTTGGACAAATAGTGGAAAAGAGTTTGCACGTTAGGTTCAATAAATATGGAGCTTTTGTGGAGGATCCCCAACATGGATTCAGAAGAATAGCCAAAGGAGAGAAAATAGGTAGATTATTTACATTTGAGCTTGAGGACACTAGAAACATTGCACTTTACAATTATAAGGATCAAAACTTGTCTCAATTAGAGATTTGGCACAAAAGATTAGGGCACATTGGTGAGAGAACCATGAAGCAGATATGTAGGGATCAATGTGTACTTGGGATGCCTAATGTATCGAAGCAACCTATGATTTATAAATGTGGTGCATGTCAATTTGGTAAATCACACAGGTTACCCTTTATAAAGAAAGGCTAGATGCATGAGGATTATTTGGAACTTGTCCACATAGATGTATGGGGACCAACCTTCAATTTCAGGCTCAAGATACTACGTGTTATTCATTGATGATTTGAGTAGATGGACTATCTTGAATTTCATGAAACATAAGTGTTCAGTTGTTTCAAGAAGTATCCTGCACGTGGAAAATCAAACAGGGAAAAGTCTAAAGAGGATAAAGTCAGATCAATGACGTGAGAAATTCTCCAATGAATTTGATGCATTTTTGTAAGACAAAGGTGTCAAAAGGGAGATTACTACTAGGTATACTCCTGAGAAAAATGGAGTAGTAGAGAGGAGGAATATATTGATTGTGGAAGCAGCTAGATCAATGCTTAATGAAAAGAAATTGCCTAATTATTTGCGGGTAGAGAGTGTTTCTACTACCACTTATCTTATTAACAAGTTACCCTCTAATTCACTTGATGGGATGGCCCCATATGAGGCATGGCATTGTAGGAGGCCATTACTTGATCATTGTAGAATATTTGGATGTGTTGCTTATGTACATGTTCCATCTCAAATCAGAGGTAAGCTACACCCTAAGGGAGAGAAATGCATCTTCATAGGGTATGATTTAAATCAGAAAGGATACAGGTTTTATAATCCATCCAACAAAGGATTTATGGTCAGTAGAGATGTTGTGTTTGATGAGAATGATTCTTGGTTTGAAAGTGAATGCAGGAAGGTCAAATTGCCATATGACCTGGAAGAAGAATTCCCAAGCCTCACCAAGCAGCAGCCTAGCACAATTGAAGACATCAAATTAGATGATGAGGACACAATCAACTTGGAAGAGTTCAGAGCATGGAAATCAAAAGGAAAGGCCAAGATGAAGAGGTTGAAAGACATACCTGAATCATCCAACCAAGCCTTAAGAAGGTCACAAAGAGAGAGTAAGAAGCCAATCAGATATGGGTATGATACTTTATTAGTTACTAAGCATTCTATTTATCTTGGTAAGGATTCATCACTTGAAGAACCTTCTTCATATGAAGAAGCAATTACCAAAGCAGAATGGATAGAAGCTATGGATGAAGAAATAGAAGCACTCCAAGAGAATGACACTTGGGAGCGAGAGCTAGTACCCAAGAAAGCATCAATGAAGGTAATTGGTTCTAGATGGATTTACCAAATCAAAAGAAATTCAGATGGATCCATAAACATGTATAAATCTAGACTTGTGGCTAAGGGTTTTGGACAAACTCAAGGAGTAGATTATGAAGAAACCTTTTCACCTATGGCTAAGATGCCAACCATCAGAGTATTGGTAAGTGTAGCTGCATCTAGAAATTGGAATATGTATCAACTAGATGTGAAAAATGCCTTTCTCAATGGCTGGATTTCAGAGGAGGTTTACATGACTCAACCTCCTAGCTATGAAGACCCAAGCAAGGTAAATCATGTATTAAAATTGAACAAATATCTTAATGGTTTGAAGCAGGCACCTAGGGCATGGAACCATAATTTAACTACCTACCTTCAGGATCAAGGATTCATGATGAGCAAGGCAGATTCTTCTCTATTTGTTAAAAGAAGTGATTCAAAAATGATATACTTATGTGTATATGTTGATGATATCATTCTTACAGGTAGTGATGCCTTTGTCATGAAACAAATAAAAAATAAGATGATGGAGGAGTTTAAGATCAGTGACCTAGGGTTCCTGAAGTATTTTCTTTGACTTGAGTTAGTCTACACTAACTCTGGAATTTGCATCACTCAAAGGAAATATGTGAAGGACATGTTGAAGAAGTTCCATTTGGAGAATGCAAGCGTAGCTAGCACCCCTATGGAGGTAAATCATAAATTGAGTGCTTATGAAGGTGATTTGCTTGAAGACATTGCATGATACCAAAGCATAGTTGGAAGTCTTAACTGTGCAACATTAATCAAGATTGATATGCTATGGAGTAAGTGTTTTGAGTCAACTCATGCATAAACCTAGAGCAACTCACTTGGAAGCTACTAAAAGGATTTTGAAGTACCTCAAAGGTACTCAAAACCAAGGTCTTTACTTCCTCTACACATCAGATTTGGACATTAAGTTATACTCGGATGCAGATTGGGCATATTGTAAGGATGACAGTAGAAGCACTTCTGGATACTTGTCTTTTGAAGGTGATAAACCTATTTCATGGTCTTGAAACAAGAAACCAATTATTGCTCTTTCTTCAACAGAGGCTGAATACAGGGGATTAGCAAATGCTACACAAGAAGCTATTTGGATTAGATTGCTCAACTGAGATTTGGGACTTCATACTCATTCACCTATGATCTTTGGTGATAACACAAGTTCTTTGCATCTTGCAGCCAATCCCATTTATCATGCAAGAACCAAGCATAGAACTACACTATCACTATGTTAGAGAGAAATGTCTGAGCAAAGAGATTCAATTAGCATATGTATCCACAAACATGCAATGCGCAGATTTGTTAATCAAAGCACTTGATGGTACTAAACTTTGCAAGTTTGAAACCATGATTGGATTGCAAGACATTCAAGAATATTCATGAAGAACTGCAAGCCAAGATGTTTCGCTTGAGGGGGAGTTGTTGGTGCAAATATACAAGCCTTCACATTTGGCTTAGCTTGGAGGATTATATGTGGAATCAATTGATAACTCATATGAACCATAGCTTGTAATCATTTGAGCATTTACCATTTGTAAAAGGTCAAAGTATTGAGAGAATCGTGTAAATCAAAATCTCTTGGAGTTAGGAAGAAAAAATTATTACGAGATTCAATGAAGGAATAACTCCTCAATCATAGGGATCACTTTTAGTTGGAGCCAACTTTGAATTCAAATTCAAAATTGGAAGACAATTCTTATAAAAGGAAGCTTTGTAAATCTCGTGAGGGTGTGGCTTCATTGAGAGCTCCTCCTTTGATCTTTAGTAGGACTTGAGAAGCTTACACTTTAGCTTACTCATTCCACTATCATTGAGCATCATTGCAATGCCAATGATCTTGTATAATCATGTGCTATAATACATATACTTCATTGATCATCTCTATCTACTTCTCTGCTATGACTACCTAGAATAGTGAGCTTTGTTTGATCATATCTCAGTGAGTTCTCAACCATTTTGCATGATCTATAGCTTGTTGGAACCAGCTTGAACTCTATTTTATGCTTTAAAAGTTTCAAAGTTTTTGGTTCAGCCATTTGGGATAAATCGGCATCGAACTACTCACTGGTCATCTACTGTTTAGTCCCTAAAATATTGGGGGTAAGTCTTGGATTGCTAAATTCATTGATCAGAGTATACTTCATCATTTCAGATGATATCACTTGTAATCATTATCTATATAAGATAATTAAATTACCTCAAGAGGAGTTTAATCATTTTTTACTGTACTGTGAGCACTGAGAAAAAGAACCTGTTAGTGTATAGACCAAAATAGCAAGTTTTGTTAGACTAGCTATTTGTGAAGCAGTCTATCTTGGTTCAATTGTTTCAAGCATCTACTCCAAAGTTACATAGGTACTTTTGTGGTGTCATTTGCAAGCTAAAAGGGCCTACTATCAAACTTTGAAGTGATTTAGGGCAAGTACAAAGCAAGTTTTAGCAGTACCACCTCACTTCCTTGAGGTATCCATCCATCTCTTCCAACATAAACGTAAAGAAAAGGTTTACCTAACCGGTAAACCAACACTCTAGTGAAACGATTTTGCTTAATCATTTACTTTAGTTTTCTATCCACGTATTAGAGAAAACTAATAGTGAACATTTACAACACAATATTAGCTTAAACTTCTTTTAGGGTGCAACGGCTTAAATGTCGAAGCATTTATGGTAAACTTAAAAAGCTAATACTAAAGTAAACGTTTGGACAGAGGGAAGACCATTAAGGTCTTGTACTAAAGAGACCATTAAGGTCTTGTCTTCCTTAAGCAAAGACCGTTAAGTAAAGAAGGGAAGACCAGGTGTGCAGCAAGACCATTAAGTTCTTACACTAAAGAAGACCATTAAGGTGAAGGGAAGACCCAAATGGTCTTGTCTTGTCTTGTTTTACATGCTTAGTCTTTTGTAAAATCATTGCTGGTGCTAAAGAAGATCGGTTAGGTTCAAAGGGGAAAAGCCATTAAGGTGAAGGGGTGAAGCTACTACCATGAAGTTTTCTTTAGAAGTGTTGGTCTTGTCTTGCATAAAAGTTTCTCTAAAGAGAAAGTAAAGAAAATGCTTTAGCCTTGACAAAAGAAAACCATAAAGGCCCAGTGGGAAGACCCTTAAGAAGGGAAGACCATTAAGGTCTTGTCTTGCTTGAGCATTTTCTTTAGCACCGCAAAGGGAAAGACAGAGGGAAGACCATGTTGGTCTTGGAATGTGCTAAAGAAAATGTATCTGTTTCTATTTCCCGTTAAGGTTTTCTTTAGCACCAAAGCGCCTAAAGGGGTGAAGCTTAGCTCCTAAAAGATAATACACAGAGGGAACGTGTATACCTTTAGGATCTATGCTAATACCATTTACTTAATGCCACGTGCTTTCCATTTACAACTCATTAAACTAATGCACCTAGGTGTTACACTTTAGCGCAAAACCAATAGGCCCGAAAACGTTTACTTATGGGTTCATCGAAGCAAACGTGGTAAACACTTGAAAACGTAAAGGTAAACGTTTAATTGATTAGGGAAACCAGGTAGGGAAAGCGTTATGCATTCTTTAGTGCTTAGTTTAGTTACTTACTAATAAGTTATCAGGTCAAGTAGTTAGCATTCTGTTTGGTTTTCTTCTGATAAAACAACACTGGCACTAAAGAAAACCTAAAGGGCCACCCAGAGGGAAGACCATTAAAGTCTTGCTTACTTTACACTAAAGTTTCCCACCCCGGTCTTCTTTAGCACCGGGCTAAACTTGACCATAAATGGAATGGTAAATGCTTACCCATTAGGTTTTGGGAGTTTACCGTAAGGGAATGGTAAATGCTTAACCTAAAGGTTTTCTAAAGATTCTCTAAAGAGAAAGTAAAGAAAAGCAAAACCTAAAAGTTAAGAGAGCTTAAGCAAGACCAACATGGTTAAGCTTCGCCCCTTTAGGTATTAGCTTCTATGTTTAGGTTTTGTTTTCTTTAGCCCCAAGCCCCGAATTTAGCCGAAACCATTTCCATTTCCCTAAAGGGAAATGCTACACACCAATAGGAAACTTTAGCACCTTAAGGCCCTCCCAGAGGGAAGACCATTAAGGTCTTCTGCTAAAGAGACCATTCAACCAAGAAGGGAAGATCTGAATGGTCTTGTCTTGTGCCAAAGTTTCCCTTTCCCTAAGAAATGCTACGTACCTTAAGCGAAACAGACACTTTAGCACCTATTGGCTTTATGTGTTAGTTTCTCTCTAGAGAAAGCGCTTAGCTAATACCCTTAAAGTCCTGGAGGGAAGATCATTAAGGCACAAAGGGAAGATTAGAATGGTCTTGTCTTGTTTTACGCTAAAGTTTCCCGCTAAAGAAAATTTTTACCTTATGGGGTGAAGCTAAGCTCAAATATGTGCTAAAGAAAATGCTTAAGCAAGACCAACATGGCTAGTAGCACTCCTTTACTTTAGGTTAAGTGTTTACCATAAAGGTATAGGTATTAGCTTAACCTAAAAGGTGCTAAAGAAAATGTTGACCTAAAGGGGAGAAGTTGAGCTACAATAGGTGCTAAAGAAAATGTTTACCTTTAAGGGTGAAGCTAAGCTCCATGAGGTGTGCAACATTTCCGTTTCCCTAACGAGAAATGCTACGCACCTTACGGGAAACGAAAACAGAAATGGTTTCGAAAAGTAACACACTAAAGAAAACCTAAAGGCCCATAGGGAAGACCACTAAGGCTACTGCGAATGCGCGCCACCTATTGGTTTTGCTTAAGCTAATACCAAAAGATTTATGGTAATACCTTTGCACCTTTAAGGTTTTGTGCTTAGCTAATACCCTTAAAGGTTAGAAAACACTTAAGCCATAAGGGTAAAGCTTAAGCATTAGGCTCTTGCGCTTAGCTTTGCCCCTTACTTTAAAGCTTCTTGACTGAATGGTGTAGCTTCTTGCCTTCATAGTGTAGCTTCGCCCCTTTAGGTATTAGCTTCTACATTTAGGTTTTGTTTTCTTTAGCCAAAAACCACACTAAAGAAAACATTTACCTTAAGGGGCGAAGCGAATGACACATTTTGGGTACTATCTTAAGCCTAAAAAAGGCGCTAAAGAAAATGTTTCCCGTGCTTTCTTTAGCTCCATAAGGTAAACTAAGCGCTTAGCTTATACCCTATTAGGTTTTGCGCTTAGCTGATACCCTTTAGGGCCTAGAGGGAAGACCATTGAGGCCCAAAGGGAAGACCAGAATGGTCTTGTCTTGTTTTGCACTAAAGTTTACCTATTAGTTAGGTTTTGCGTTATGCCATTTGGCTAAGCTAGACTGGCCTAAAAGCGAGCAATTAGCTCTAGGTTGGAAAGGTTGACAAAGGTGAATCAACGATCAACCAATACAAAAAGCTCTTTTTTGTTAGGGTTGTTTGCTCTCGTATCTCTTCACCTTTTTTGATAGTCTATCTTGTTTTTCATAAGACATGTTTGTTTCGCTTCTATGTTGACTAATGTATTAGATTAAACGTATGTGTTTACTATGATGTAAATGTTTACTTAACATGTTAGCTTAATAGTTGATTGACTAGCATATTAGCCCAAAAACAACATGTATTAACTTAAATGAAAACGTTTGTAAATGAAGCGAGCTTACAACACTATAATAGCTAATACCGCAAAGGAGTGATAGTTTATGTTTATTGTAAATGTATAGCTATGCTCTAATACCATAACAAGAAACTTTAGCACAAACCAAAACCATTCCTATTTTCCTAACGGGAAACTAATGCACCTTACGTAGCTATGCTAATACCTTAATGGCATTTTCTTTAGCACCTATACGGTAAAATCATCCACCTACCCAGTTTTCATTCACTATGCACCTTAAGTAAATGTAAATGTTTTCGCTTTTACTTTTACTATTAGAAAATGCTAATACACCTAATATTGTTAGTATTAGCTTAAACATTTACTATTCCTAAATGCTAATACACCTTGTTTTTTTTGTTTGCCCACATGATACGATACATGTTGCACATGAAAGGAGGACGGGGTCATAGTTCAATCTGTAGAACGCATGTTTTGCAAGCAAGATGTTATCGATTCAAGTCCAATCGTTTTGATTCTATACAGATTTGCACATGAAAATAGAACTCCAATAAAAAGGTATAACAGGTTAGTGGTGATAGAGAGATGCTAGACACTAACTTTAGTGGCACACACCTAACCCCACATCACAAAATTGAGTAATTGGTAATCCCGACTATCTTGGACATAAGACTTTCTTTCTAGTTAGGCTTTTGGCCTAAGATTGAGTGATGAGAGATCAAGTAGTCAAGCAGCACTAATCGATCACTTACACCGACCTGTAAACCATTACTCGGGTCCACGAGGTGTAGCACAGTCTGATAGCGCATCTATTTTGGGTACAGAGGGCCATAGGTTCGAATCTTGTCACCTCGATTATTATTTTGGCATTTTCTCCTTTATCCACGATATTTCTCTGCACCTGGCATGGCATAAATAACGTTGTCCATAGATCGAACAAGTGCATTCCTAAAACACATGGCCTTTAGAGTCATTTAGGCCTTTTCGACTTGTATATGGAGTTTTCTTATAAGGGCTATGTCTCTCATATAGGAAATGGGAAGGGGGAACTGGGAAACAACAGAGGAGGTACTACAGACCATAGTGCTTCAAGTACAATAAGATATGGCTAGGTGTAGAGTTGGTTCAACAGTAGGTTTCAGTTATGGAAGGATAAAGCCAAGTCAAGCACAATCCTCCCAAGTCACTTTCGTCTAGTAGTTAGGACATCGTCTTTTGATGTTGAAGAAATGGGTTTGATTCCCATAAGGGATAACGGTGGGAATGCGCTAAAGAAAACCAAAACCATTAGGGTGAAGGGAAGACCATGTAGGGAATGCTTAAGCAAAGATGTTGCACCTTTACGATAAACACTACACCTAAAAGGCTAGAGGGAAGACCATGTTGGGGCGAAGCTACTCCATGTAGGCCACAATGAATCTTAAGCAAAGACCATGTAGGGAATGCGCTAAAGAAGACCATAAAGCGGAGGGGCGGCAAAGCTATTACCATGAAGTTTTCTTTAGAAGTGTTGGTCTTGTCTTGTTTTCTTTAGCCCGTTTACTTTAGGTTTTCTCTTGTGCTCGTTAAGGGAAAGCGCATAACACCGATGAAGGCTTAAGAAAATATCCTGTTTTATGATCAAATAAACCTCAAAGGCCGAGAGGCAAGACCATTAAGAAGGGAAGACCATTAAGAAGGGAAGACCATTAAGAAGGGAAAACCATTAAGAAGGGAAGACCATGTTGGTCTTGTCTTGCATTAAAGAGACCATGTAGGGCCTAAGCGAAGACCACAAAGTGGAGGGAAGACCATGTTGGGAATGCTTAAGTTATTACACATAAAACCAATAGGTATTAGCTTTAGCCTTTAGGTAAATGCTTAACCTAAAAGGCCTGAAGGGAAGACCATTATGGTCTTGTCTTGTTTTACACAAAAGTTTCCCACCTTTTAGGGGCTAAAGAAAACTGAGTTGTAAACGGAAAGCGTGAAGCAAAGAGTTTACCATCCCATAGTCCCCATATGAGTTAGGCCGAACGGAGCAATCAAGTCTCTCAAAGAAGAGCTCAAGAAAGAATATGAACTTCGGTCAATACTCCTAGAAGATCTAGTTAGCTAGTGAACTTTGCTCAAGACTCCTAGAAGAGCTTAAGCACGAACTAAACAATGAGGATTAGGCATCGGTCGTTAAGAGTGAAAAGTTTCTTTCTCTCAATTAAGAGCTTAAGAATGGGAAGCTTAGTTTCTTTGTTAGAAACATCATCAGTAGTGAAGCATTCTACTGTTTGAAATCAATCGTGTATAAGCGCAATTCTTGCTCATCTAGAATGCTTACTTGAGAGAGTGTTTTTTTGGCAAGAAAACAATTAAGAGCTTAAGAGCTTTAAGATGGAGATGGAGAGCTTTAACCCTAACGGAAAATAGATTTCTAGGGTTGATTCGCCTTTGCCATTGTTCAAGAAAGTTGTATTTGTCTTCAAATGAAATCATACACGTTATGTTGAGGAGAAAGAAATCCCACTTAGGGGAACAACGATTCAACATCATTGGCTACTAGTGGTGGGTGGAGAGATTACCAAGGGGAAGTGCCCACACCTTACAAAGGACTGAAGGAGTGAAGCTAAGCTTAGCTATGGGTGAATCGGAGCTAAGTGAAACAAGTTAGAAGCTAAGCTCAAATGTGGGTGAATCAAAGCTTATAGCACCAAGGAACAGACCCGTAGCTCAACAAACTTGGAAGCGTTGCAGCGTAACAAGTTAGGAGCTAAGCGAAACTTGGGTGAATCGAAGCTAATATGCGTTGTTTTTGGCTCGATCATTTGGACTAAAGTTAGTAGCGAGCGAAGTGAAAGGTGCTCCCCGTTTATGAGTTATTTTCAATTAAGCTTCTAAATTACAAAGGACTCAAGAAGGTACTGAAAAGGTCCAAATAGGATCTGATTCATTTGGCAGTTCCCCTTCCCAATGAAAATGGGCTGAATTTCCTACACTCACTTGGACTGAATTTCCCCAAGCTTGGACTGCTGAAGGGGTTGCAATTTAGTTCAGTTAGTTTTTTGGACTGTTTAGAGCTGCATGCCTACCTCCCTCAATGACCACTTTATTGAAAACGTAGGGCCGGTTCTCCGTCCTTCCAAGAAGGACTGTAAATCCAACACATTGCCATTATGTTACCTAGTAGGGGGTGACCCTGGCTGGCCAAAAAGAAAGAACCCGAAGTGTTTCATTTCAGTCTTCGGTGCATATTCATGACATTATGGTGTCGTGTTCTCAGCCATTGAGTTGCAAGCACGTAGAAATATGATTTTTAATCATAAGAGAAATGCTAAATTGAAATGACCAGCTAGCTAGCTCGAAATGACTTTTTTGTAGCCGCTCACCTTTCCCGTAGCAACAAAGTTGGGTAAGGACTTCGTGGTTAGAGAAGCCAATGTGTGTTTTCTTAATAAGAAGATGTTGTAATGGTGAATCATCCGTAAACCACAGTGCCCTTACTTTCATACTCTACCTAGGGTGTATCATAGGGTAGGGTGTATCATAGGGTAGGGTGTATCATAAGGGTTCAAGGCTTAGATGTGAAAAGCGGACAATGTGTGTCTTCATAAACAAAAGTTCCTACAAGGCAAATCAACGCCATCACATTGTCCGAATTGGGGAAATATGGGATATCTCCTCCACATATTCTGTCGGTATTCCCCTTAAAGTAAGAGTTTCACCTTTTTGTCCATGGATAAAATAGGATTCTCATGTACATACAAGAAAGGCTCGCTCTATTTTGAGTTTCCTATCCCGCACCTATGATGCCTGATGAATCGGGTCGAGACCTCCTCCCCCGGTTCAGAATGCTAAGGCATCTTTGAGGTCTCCTTAGGTCAAGATAACACCTCTGATGAGTCTAGAAAGTCATTCACTAGAGGCCAACTCCTCTCACCCATATTCACTATCGGTTTGAGAAAATGTTGAGACTACTATTTTTGCTATCATATCAATTTTCCTAGCTAAGGTGTTATTGTTACCTTACCTTTTAGAAGTCAATGAAGTGTTGGAAAACTGTGTAGAGTTACGATGATTAGCTGGGAACGTGGCTTGCTTACGAGTGTATAGCCTCGATGAATCCAATGCAGCCATGGTTGGTTGGTTGGGTCAAGGGGAATACGCATAGGGTTGGTTGCTGGAGATGGAAACACTCTTGTAGTTCTTGTGCCAACCTACACCGCCCTTCCAATTTAATACCCGGTGCCAACACCACATTGGCACGCACCGAAGGGGATTTGAAACTCCAACCACCTAGTTCAAAGCCAAGGACTCTATCCGATTGAGCTATCGGCGCAACTTAAGTGAAATTCATTTTCAAAGTGACTTTTTTGGAAAAAACCAAAGCTATTATCAAGTGGGCATGGTTTAACCCGGATGTGCCTTGTACTCCTAGTCAGATGGCCATGGTTCAAGTCTTGCCCAAGGCTGGATGCTTCAGAGTTCCCCAAGATGGGTGCCTCTACTTTACAAGGTCAGATGTGTGTGTCTTTCCAATCAATTCTACTCTAAAAAAAGGGAGTGAAGTTATTTAAATAGATTTATAGCATTTTTTTAGTTCCTAGGAAGCTCTCTGGTCTGAGTCCAAGGAATATCATGAATTACCATTATTGAATCTACATCTGAGTATGTATATGATTGTAGACTCTTTTTTCAATGGGATAGTAGAGCATCACGCATTGTTGTATGAACAAACGGTATAAGCTCCATTGTGTTAAGAAATGAAACTTTAGTTGAAAGCACTGTTAGACCATTTGAGAGCATTCCTGTCTCTGAGAATAAGATGAGATAGCGAGTCATTTCCGCTTTCCAGTCATCTATGACTTCCTTTTTTGGAATGAAACATCAGTCCACACTCCAAGCAGCATGGTTGGTTTTCTTTTCTTAGAAGTATCTACGAAAGGTAAGGCTTAGATTGGGCCTAGGCCGGTCATGGAAGGGGGCTTGGCTTTCGCTAGGTAGGGGACGAAGGAACAAGCATTCGGCTTTAGACCTTCCATCACTCAATCTATGTCAAAAGCTACTAATCCATTGGGGGAAGGTCTGAACCCTTTTTCTTGTTTAGCTTAGCTTCACCCCAAGTTGTTGAATGAAAGTCGAGAACTTTCTCACTAAGAATCTCTCACGGTGAGTGAATGATTAGACCTCATTCCACCAATTGTTGTGGCATAATGGGCATGCTAGGTTGGGCCAAGGATGGTTTAGCGATACCATTTACAACACAAGCTATGCTAATGCTGGGTCAACTAATCCAAAACAACACTGGTTGGATGGAGCACCTTTATGGTTTTCTAAACCTTAACATTTAAGCTAATACGTTTACAACTTAGTATTAGCATAACACTTATAGGAGCAATAGAAAACTTTAGTGCTTAGTTTACTATTAGGCACTAAAGAAACCTATACCTATCGAGCTAAAGAAAATGTTTCCAAGGGCGAATTAGCTACATAAGGTATTAGGCTTAAGCTATTACCATAAAGACTTAAGCTATTACCATGAAGTAAAGGAGCATTGCTAGCCATTATGGTCTTGGAATCTTAAGTGAAAACTAGGGCCGAAGTGAAGCAAGACCAACATGGTGTAGCTGTAGCTTAACCAACTTGGTCAAGCTTCTTGACTACATGGTCATGTTTTGTGCTAAAGTTTTCTTTAGCACCTAAAAAAGGTGTTATGCGAATACCTTTAGGTAAACTATTTGTGCTAAAGAAAACGTTTACAACTTAGTAAACTTTAGCACGATTCCCTAAATGGTAAACTTTATCATGTTTTCCTTAAGGGTGTTAGCTTAATCTCCCTATGGGTATTAGCTTAGCACGCTACATGCAAGACCTACATGGTCTTCCCTTTAGGCATGGTTTTCTTTAGCCATTTAACTTTGAGTCCGGAGGGAAGACCAACATGTTCTTGTGCTAAAGTGTCCTAAAGGCGTGCACCATAAACACTTAAGCGTATTAGTTTTGCACTAAAGAAAAATTTTACAACTTAGTATTAGCTTAAGTCTATTGGTGATGCCCTAATACCTATTTCCTTTTGAGTACATACTCCTTTGGATCTCAAAATAGGCATTGCTTCATCACTTGATAAAATCCCATATAGCTTCATTCCTTGAAAATAAGCCTCCATTTTTATTTAGATGTGTTTGGAGAAGCTTGGAAGTAGCTTGTCAAGTGGTGAAGATGGTCCAATAAAACAGCGTAAACGTAAACTAACGCTCAAAAATGTTTACTTTAATGTTTAAGCTATTACATTTACAACACATATTAGCTCCTACCATAAGTAAACGGTGTTAGCTTAAACATTTACTTATGGGTGCTAAAGAAATCTTTAACGCATTCCAAGACAAGATAAGAATGGTCTTCCCTCTGGCTTGCCTTTTATGGTAAACTTTAGCGCAAGACCCAGTCAATGATTAAGCCTTTATGGGAAACGCCCGATAGGAGCTTACTAATACTAAGTTGTAATCGTAAACGGGCTAATACATGTTATAAATGTATTAGCTCTTTAACGGTAAACTTTGGCCCCAATAGTAGCTTACTAATACTGAGTTGTAAACATAAACTAACCCAAGAAACTTTAGCTCGCTTCACCCCTTTAGGTTTTCTTTAGCCTCTATGTGCCTTTAGGAGTTAAGTTCACCCCTAGAAACATTTTCTTTAGCCGCTATGTGCCTTTAGGAGCTAAGTTTTCCCTTAACAACGCTTTCTTTAGCTCCATAAGTTTTCGTTTAGAAAACATTTACCTGTAGGCACATAGCAAGCTAATACGTTTACCGTCTATGTTTTCTTTAGCACTTTCCCAATAGGTTTTATTTAGCGCCACTGAACAGTAAATGTAAACGCTTCTACGGGGGCATTACTTTATCATTTACATATGGCCCCTAAAGAAAACCGCTTCGCCCATTTACTGTTTGGATTTCTCTTTGCCCCTTTACTACGCTCCGTCCGATAGGAGCTTACTAATATTGAGTTGTAGACGGTTTTGGGCTAATACATGTTGTAAATGTAATAGCTTCGCTTCTACCGGTCCTAACAGTTTTCTAACGTAGTAACGGTAAACATAACTATTAGCTTCTACTTTTTCTAAAAACCAAAAACTTAAACGTATTAGCTTAACCATTTACTTAATGTTTTCTATCCACATTTACTTCATGTATTAGCTTCACCCCATGGAATGAAAAACAAAGAAAAAAGAGGTCTATATATAGTTAGCTTGAATAAAGTATTACTTATGGCATGCCATGCGGTTTTTCCACTAACCATGGAATGAAAAAAGAAAGACCAAGTTCCACCACCAGTGTCAGTTATGCTCTTAGGCCTAACGTGCTTCATCTGTTGTAGTGCGTTTTGTTTTTGCTAATCCGAAAATCATGAGGAGTGAAGCTAGCAAGCACGCAAAAGCCTAAGAGGCATTGGTTCTTTAGGAACCAGGCTAAGATTAATAATCCTAGCCCTAACTGTACATAAACTCTGCCTAAAAGTAATGATGATCTAACCACGAGTCAGAGGCTGGCTTGCTACTAACTATGAAAGCTTAATGTTTTCTAACGCACAAAAACTGAATGTATTAGCTTTGATTCACCAAAAACTGAACGTATTAGCTTCAATTCACCCATCAGAGATGTCCATCATTACTGTTGAGAAGAGAAACAATTCTATGGTGACGGGGATGAGTTCAAGCTTGTTAGTAACCCATTCAGATCCAACATGAAAAATTGGAAGTCCATCTAAATGAGTTACTATTGTAATAGATTCGTGCAAAAATGACAAAAGAAATTCATTAATGTGGTGTTGCTATTACCATAAAGGTATTAGGCCTAAAAAACCCATAAAGGTAAACGGTTAGAAAACATTTACCTTTAGGGGCAAAGCTAAGCTCCAGCCCTAAAGGCCTGAAGGGTGAAGCGTTTCTCATAAATGTATTAAAGCTAAAGAAAACCTAAAGGGAATCGATTAGAAAATGCTTTAGCCTTTACGATAAACTCCTGAAAACCTAACGGGTAAGGTAATACCATTCCCTTTATGGTTTTCTTTATTCAAGGCTTAAGCATTTTCTATCGCCCACACCTCGGCTTTAGCCGTTTCCCTAAAGGGAAAGCCAGAGGGAAGACCATGGTCTTGTGCTAAAATGTGTGTTTCCTAGGTTTTCTTTAGCACCTTAAGGGAAACGGACACTTTAGCACCTATTGGTTTTACATTTAGCTAATGCCCCTAAAAGGCCTGGATGGAAGACCATTATGGTCTTGTGCTATAGCTACACCATGTAGGGAATGCTTAAGCATTTACCTTTAGCTATTAGTGCTAAAGAAACCCTAACGGTAATTGTGCTTAACCAATACCCAAAAATAACGGTTAGGTGCTTAAGAGAAAACTATTAGGTTTTCTTTAGCTCGATAGGGAAACTAAAGAAAACAAAACCTAAACGTAGAAGCTAATACCTAAATGCACACAACATTTTCTTTAGCGCGTTTAGGTGTGTTAGTTTACCGGGTAAAGAGGCTAAAGGAAATGCTGTAATAGTATTAGCATAGCTCCATAAGGTGCTAAAGTTTCCGGCTAAAGAAAATGTTTCTATTTCTTGTTAAGGTTTTCTTCAGCGCCAATAGGAAACTTTAATGCCTAAAGGGGTGAAGCATTAGCTCCAATAGGTGCTAAAGAAAATGTTTACCTTTAGGGGCAAAGAATTAGCTCCAATAGGTGCTAAAGAAAACCTAAAAGACTCTGAGGGAAGACCATTAAGGTCTTGCTTAAGCTACACCATGTTGGTCCTGGAGGGAAGACCATGTAGGCCCAAAGGGAAGACCAAAATGGTCTTGTCTTGTGCTAAAGTTTCCCGCTACAGAAAATGCTGTTAAGGAATTAACATAGCTCCATAAGGTGTGTTAGCTTCCCTAACGGGAAATGAAAATGGTTTCGATTTGTTTCAATTTCAAAAACGATTCTTGCTAAAGTTTCCCGTAAAGATATTGGAGCTAAAGAAAATGTTTCCCTACCCGGTAAACTTTAGCTCCATAAGGTATTAGAGCTAAAGAAAACTATTAGGACCGATAGGTATTAGCTTCGCTCCTTTATGGTAAACTAACTCGAAACCATTTACTTTAGGCCCGAAGGTGCACAAAAACTATGTTTACCTATTGAGCTAAAGAAAACAGATTATGCTAAAGAAAATGATTCCCTACCCAGTAAACTAATCACACCTTATGGTTTTGTAAAAGAGATAAAGTTTACCTTTAGGTATTAGGGAGTTTACAAAACCATATTGGCCTGGAGGGAAGACCATGTAGGTGCTAAAGAGACCATTCAGTCAAGAAAGGGAAGACCAACATGGTCTTGTCTTGCACTAAATAAGACCATAAAGTAGAGGGAAGACCATGCTATAGTGAGACCATGTAGGCTACAACGAATCTTAAGCCACACCATGTAGGCTTAAGCCCCGACGTGTAGCGTGCTAAAGTTTACCAATAGGCTACAGCGTAATGGCTTAACTTTTAGGCCACAGCTAGACCATGTTGGTCTTGAGCTAAAGAGCCATAAAATCAAGAAGGGGTGAAGCTATTACCATGAAGTTTTCGGGTGAACGATGTTGGCACGGAGGGAAGACCATGTTGGTCTTGCTTAAGCTACACCATCGCTAACGAATTTCCTACAATCATAAGCATCTAAAGAATCTTCCTTCCCTCTTTACTCACAACACTTTATGGGAATATTATTAATAAAAGGTATTGTCACACAAGTTAAAAAGTCATGTAGGACTAGTTTCAACATTCATCATGTGAACCACATAGTTCATCACTCCCTACGATACATTATAGATTAGGTTATATCATGAAATTGGTTATATCATGAATACAGGTCACCCATTGAGTAAATGGAATGCCAAGCAAATACTTTAGCAAACTCACCTACTACAGGTCATGTTCTTATATTTCTAATTGTTACTTGTTTCACAGGTTGCAAATCTTGGATGAAACAAAGTTTCCCATTCTTCTTTGGTATCATGAACAATCCTTTCAAATATGGCACTGAGGATCCCTCCAATATTAGCATGGATATCGTTTCCTTTAACAATCTCATTAGTTCATGTAAATGTGTTTTGGGACTGGAATAGGTCACACATTCCATGGAATATATGTTTCGGAAATGTATCTCATGTGGTAAAAGAGTGAATGTTGTTTCATGCTTCTTGATAACTTCAATATAATTTTCTCTTTCCTTTTCTATAAGATATGTTTTCTCACAAAACTTAATCTAGTTAATATTCTTATCAATAAAATGATGCCCTATCATCTCCTATTTGCTTAGTATAGGGCCATCTGACACTCTCTTATATTTTTCATGATTATCTCTTGGCAATGGTTGAGTTGTGGGTTTGATCTTTTTATCAACATTCTTATACTTTGTATTAACATTCACTTCATGTTCTTGCAAAAAGTTAGCAATTACATCATATTCTTCAATAGAATTGAGCATGATGATTTTAGATCTTTCCTTCTTTTGAAGAGGTTGCTCAAGTTCTTCTAGAATAGTAGAACTACTTTCTAGCTCAATTATGTTCTTGATTTGTTCATCACGTAACAATAATCCTAGATATGTTTCTTTGAATTTGTTTGATTTAGTTTCGTTTTGAAAGTATTTCAATCTAAATGCAGAAGAAAAAATAGAAAGGTTTTCAACACTATCTACGAGATCATGTTGGATATCAATCCACCTTCCAAGAGTGGTTCGAAGATAAATTTTCATCATGATTTGCCCCATGCACTCCTACTTGTGCACAATCATCGCACTCTTGATCGTCAGAGTTTATAGGGTTTCTTCTTAAGTTGTTCCTATTTCTCATATGATTTAGATACATTTTCATAGCTTGCAAGAATAAATTCTTACATAGGTGGATCCATCATCCATAGATTTTGTTTCCATTCTCATTTTAGCTATAAATGGTTTCCCAAGAATAGCTTTATACGAACAAATTTCCTAGACAAAGAAGTGGAATTCTTCTGTCACTCCACCATTGGTCACAATTACACTCGCACATGCCCCTTGTAGAATTCCATAGCCATTGTCTATTGTCCTCATCTACGAGCCATGATTTTTATCAGTCAGCCATCTGAACATATCATATAATTTCTTAGAGATCACATTCATCTCTAACCTGCAATCAACCAATTCCAGAGCTAAATATGCTTCTCTCTCATCTCCTAGCTTTATCTTAACTTTTGATGGTCCTCTTCCCTAGAAAATTCTATTGTATTGAGTTTTTAACTCTCTTTCCTCTTCGTTAGGTATCATAGGCCCAAGAGAATTTCTATTTACTTGACCTATTTGCACTTCATCTTCATCAAAGTCAAAGGAATCACTCACGGTAACAGCCTCACTCACTACATGAGTAACCTCAGGTGCTTCTTCCATCTCAATATCTTGAGGCAACAAAAATCTTTCTTTTTATTAATTTGATAAAAATGTCTTTGAACTAAGGTTTTGCAATTCAAAACACTTGCTCCAAACACATTGTAAGCTAACTTTTAAAAAGTACAACATTCAGAATCTCCTTGGCATCATTTTTCTTTTCAAGCTCATAAATTAGTATAGCCTTGGGGGGTTTCTTTTTCTTCTTTTGACCTTCACCCTCCTAAACATTCTCCAAAGCAACTTCATCCTTCTTTTCAGGGTTTGGTTTCAGTTCTTGAAATTTTATAGGCTTCTTTTGATTTTGGTTTTCCTTCACTAGTCTCTTCCCTTCTCTAATCTCTTTTCTCTTAGCTTCATTTTGAGATGTGGAAGGCTCTTGAAATTGAACTTCCTTTTCACTATTCTTAGTCTTTTCCTCTTCTTCTTTAGTTTTTTCTTCTATTTATATGCCTTTCAAGCTCCATTTCGTCTTGTATTTCGTCTCTGTTTCTCTTTTCATCAACATTGCCAATATGTGAGTAAATGGAGAATTGATTAATAGGAGACTTGTATGTAGTCTTCTACACGATCGCATCCACGCTCTCACTAAAGCTTCAATTAATTAAGAACTTTGTGATACTGGCTTTTCGATCTCTTCTTCCATTTCCTCAAATGTCTCTAATATAGTAGTTTATGTGCTTTGATTGGAATTTGACATATTTTCATAAAGGTTTTTCATCCCTCCCTTCCCCAATTTATAGGTAGGGGTAGGCAAGTCCTGAAATCATATAATTTCTTATCTACATCAGCCACTTACTAGTGCTCCTTTGCTAGTTTCTATTTTCTGCATGCATAGGAGAAGTGCTCTTGAGCATCGCATCATACACATCTTCTCCCTCAAATTCCTCTCCTTTCATTAAACCTAGTGTTTCCTTGATACATGGGCTGCATAGGTGGCATAGGATATTGTTGTCTTATTAGTTGAACTAGAGAGTTTGCTTGGGGCATCATATAAGCTCGTTGAACATTTGGTATGGGCATAGGATTTTCTTGAATTGGACTTGCATTAGTTGTACTAGACTAAGAAGAACTAGGTGTCGGTGCAAAGTTCAAACCTACACATTTGGCTAGAAGTTCATGAATATTTGAAGCTCCATGGAAACCATTGCTAGAAATATTTTATTCTTTACCATTTGTAAAAGTCATTCTTTGACTTGAGAGAATATTTGTAATCACTACCAAACTCGTGGAATTGTTAGATAGAATAGTAACGACTTCATTTGAGGGAATATCTCCTAGATTGAAGGACTACTTTTCATGAGAGCCAATGGAGGATTCAAATTCAAATTCAAACATCTTATCTATAAAAGATGTCAAAAAACTCGCCAGATGTGTGACTCTATTCCCGAGTTCTCCATTGCCACATTGTGAGAGAGTGAGGTCTACATTGTAACCTACACTACTCACCATCATTAGGCATTGATTATCAAGCCTATGATCTTGTACAACATTGTTCTTAAATACAATAGATCTACATTACTCATCTATGGTCTCTTTGTTATAGTCATTCATAATAGTCAACTTTTACTGCTCATATATCAGTCATTCCTTAAACATTTTCAATGATATATATCTTGTTGGAATCAGCCTCAAGTTCTCTACATGACCACAAATTTTGAAGACATTATAGTTAGTAGATTTGGAGAAAAGCACGTCGAAGCACTCACTGGTCAAACTCTATAGAGGTCCTAAAAAATTGGGGGTAATGATTCAATTGCTAAGTTGATTGCTCTATGTATAGTGCATCACTTCAAGTGATTTCACTTGGAAGCATTATCTTAATAAGCTAATTAGATACCTCTAAAAGGATTTTTTCTAATTCCTTCTGTACTAGAAGCACTGAGCATAACAAGCAACAGGTGTGTGAACAAAAATAGAAGTTTGTCATTAACCCTTCAACTTGGAAATAGTCTATTTTGGTTCAATCATTTCTCACATCATTTCCAAGATATATAGGCACTTATTTAGTGTCATTAGAAAGCTAAGAGGCCCCACAACACAACTCTCAAGCTACAAGGGGCTAGTACAAATCAGGATCTGGCAGTATCTACTCATTTCTTGGAGTGTTCATCCATCTTTCCACACAGTGGTATCAGAGCAAAGTTAAGGTACAATGGGAGATGGTTTTCCTTCTTTCATTGATAAATTGGATAGGAACAACTATCAAGCATGTTCCTTGAGGATGAAGACATACTTGCAAGGAAGAAGCCTCTATGGATACATCTCAGGAGATGAGGAGATGCCCATATTCAGAAGCAAAGGACAACCTACAAGAGAGGAGCATGAAGGACTCAACACATGGTGTGCCGAGGATGCATTACCAAGGTCTTACTTACTTAACTCAATCTATAATTTTCTTCTTCCACATATGAGGAACTGTAAGACATCCCAAGAGACTTGGGAAACATTGTCCTCTTATTTCTCTTCCAACACAAGGGCTAGGAAGAACCAATTGTGGATTGAGTTTACCACTCAAAGGAAGCAACCCAAGCAAGGCATCTCAGAGTATGTGACCAAAGTCAAAGATGTAGCAGATCAATTGGCAAGCATAGGAGAAGAAATTGAAGAGGAGGAGATTGTAAGACAAGCAATCAATGGTATTAAAGCTGATGAAAAATGGGAGAGCTTCACAACTACCATGGACTTGTACATGGACATGCAGATTCTAGACCTTACCACACTCATGGGCAACTATTTACCCATGAAGCCAAGCTCAACAAGAATGGAGATTCATCAAGAGGTAATAGCTCTTCTGCCCTTTACACTAATAAAAGTAAGTCCAAAGAGAAAATGAAAAACAAGAAGGTTGAAGATGAAGGAACTACCTCCCAAGCCAACTATGTAGGGAGAGGTAGAACCTCAAGAGGAAGGGGTAGAAAAGGTAAGCAAGGTAGGGGGAGACCCTATAACTCCTCACTATGTAATATTTGTGGATTCTCAAATCATACTAAAGATGAGTGTTACAAGAACTTCAAGAATCAGAGAGGTAGAGGTTATCAAAGAGGTGGATATACACAATCAAGAGGAAGATTCAATCACCATGAAGGATACAATAAGAACTACAATAAGAACTACAACAAAAACTACAATAGCAACTACCAAGGAGGCTACAAATCAAGGAAGGATTACAACAACTACACAGAGGAGCAAGACGATTCTGTTCTGATTATGAATATGACTTCAAAACCAGGTATAAATGATGACCATCTCTTCTACATTGACTCAAGATGCTCAAACCATGTGGCAGGCAATGTACCTTCAAGAACCAAACGATAAGCATCAGGTACAAACAGGTGATGACACTACGCACTCAGTGATTAAAGTAGGAAATGTTAAGACCTCTGATGGAAACAAGAATCTGTTGAGCAGGGTTCTATATATACCTACAATTACCAAGAATTTGATGAGTGTTGGATAGATTGTGGAAAAGGGTTTGTAGGTTAGATTCAACCAATATGGAGCATTTTTGGAGGATCCCCAACAGGGATTCACTAGAATTGCCAAAGGAGAAAAGACAGGTAGATTATTCACTTTTGAACTTGAAGATATAAGGAACATTTCACTTTACAGTTACAAAGAACAAACATGATCAAGGCTTGAATTTTGGCATAAGATTAGGGCATGTTGTTGAAAGAACCTTAAAATAGATATGTAGAGATCAATGTGTGCTTGGGATACCCGATGTATCCAAGCAGCACATGATTTACAAATGTGGTGCTTGTCAGTTTGGAAAATCTCACAGGTTACCTTTCTCAAGGAAAGGCTACATGCATGAGGACTACCTAGAGCTTGTCCAAACAGATGTATGGGGACCAAGTAAAGATCCCTCAATTTCTGGATCAAGGTATTATGTATCTTTCATTGATGATTTCAGTAGGTGTATTGTCTTATACATTATGAAGCACAAAGATGAAGTATTCAGTTGCTTTAAAAAGTATCTTGCACTTGTTGAGAATCAAATAGGAAGAAACCTAAAGAGGTTAAGGTCACATGGAGGAGGTGAGTACTTATCAAATGAGTTTGATGCATTCTTGTAGGAGAGAGGAATCAAGAGAGAAATTACAAGGTATACCCCTGAGCAAAATGGGGTGACAGAAAGGAGAAACAGATTAATTGTTGAAACAGCTAGGCCAGTGTTAAATGAGAAAAAATTACCTAACTACTTGTGGCAAGAGAGTGTATCTACTGCAACTTATCTTGTAAACAGGTTGCCATACAAATATCTTGATGGGATGACCCCATATGAAGCATGGCCTGGTAGAAGACCATCACTTGATCATTGCAGGATCTTTGGATGTGTTGCTTATGTGCATATCCCTTCTCAGATAAGAGATAAGCTAGACCCTAAGGTAGAAAAATGTATCTTCATAGGGTATGACTTAAATCACAAAGGATACAGGTTCTAGAATCCTTCAAACAAGGGATTCATGGTCAGTAGAGATGTTGTCTTTGATGAGAATGACACTTGGTTTGAAAGTGAATGCACGAAAGTAAAACTACCTTATGACTTGGAAGAGGATTTTCCAAGCCTCACTAAGGATGAGCCTACTCAGAATGGAGACATCAACTCAGATGATGAGGACATCATCAACCTAGAAGAGTTCAAGGCATGGAAGTCCAAAGGCAAAGTCAAAATGAAGAAGTTGGAGGATATACCTGAATCATCCAACCAAGCAATCAGAAGATCACAAAGGGAGAGCAAGAAGCCAATCAGATATGGGTATGACACTTCCCTAGTTACTAAGCACTCTGTTTATCTTGCAAGAGAGTTTTCATTTGAAGAATCATCATCATATGAAGAAGAAAAGACCAAGGCAGAATGGAAGGAAGCCATGGATGAGGAAATTGAAGCACTCAAGGAGAATGATACTTGGGAACTAGTACCAAGGAAGGAGTCTATGAAGGTAATTGGTTCTAGATGGATCTATAAGAGCAAAAGGAATTGTGATGGATCAATAAGCGAGTACAGTGCTAGACTTGTGGCTAAGGGTTTTACACAAACCCAAGGAGTTGATTATGAAGAAACCTTCTCACCTGTGGCCACAATGCCAACCATCAGGGTATTGGTAAGTGTGGCTACATCAAAGAATTGGAACATGTGTCAATTGGATGTAAAAAATGCATTTTAAATGGCTGGATTTCAGAGGAGGTGTACATGTCTCAACCTCTTGGTTATGAGGACCCAAGCAAGGTAACATATGTATGTAAATTGAACAAAGCTCTTTATGGATTGAAGCAGGCACCTAGGGCATGGAACCATAGGTTGACTACATATCTTAAGGATCAAGGTTTTATCATGAGTAAAGCAGATACTTCTATGTTTATTAAGAGGAGAAATTTAGAGGTAATATACCTATGTGTATATGTTGATGATATCATACTCACAGGTAATGATGCTAATGGCATCAAGTAGATCAAGAATCAGATGATGCAGGAGTTCAAAATTAGTGACCTTGGATCATTAAAATATTTTCTTGGACTTGAGTTAGTCTACACTAACTCTGGAATTTATATTACTCAAAGAAAGTATATATAGGATATGTTAAAGAAGTTTCATTTGCAAGATGCCAAAGTTGCAAGTACTCCAATGGAGGTAAACCTAAAATTAAGTGCTCATGAAGGTGATGTGCTTGAGAACATTGAAGGTTACCAAAGCATAGTGGGAAGCTTGAACTATGCTACATTGACAAGGATTGATATTGCTTATGGAGTAAGTGTTCTAAGTCAGTTTATGCACAAACCTAGGGCACCTCATTTGGAAGCTGCCAAAAGGATTTTGAAGTACCTTAAGAGCACTCAAAATCAAGGGTTATATTTTCCTTATACCTCTGACTTGGACATCAAGATATATTCAGATGCAGATTGGGAAAGTTGCAAAGATGATAGAAGGAGTACCTCAAGATACCTATCCTTTGCAGGTGATAAACCAATATCATGGTCTTCAAAAAAGCAACATACTGTTGCTTTATCTTCTACAGAGGCAGAGTATATAGGATTGGCCAATGCTACTTAAGAAGCCATATGGATCAGATTTTTATATAGAGATTTGGGTTTGCATACTACATCTCCAATGATTTTTGGAGATAATACAAGCTCATTACATCTTGCAGCAAATCCTATTTATTATGCTAGGACCAAGCATATAGAGGTCCATTAGCATTATGTGAGAGAGAAGCTATTGAGCAAGGAAATTCAGATGGATTATGTATCAACTAATATGCAATGTGTAAATTTATTGACTAAAGCATTAGATGGTACAAAACTTTGCAGGTTTAAGTCTATGATTGGATTGCAGGACATTCAAGAAGATTGAAGAAGAAAACCAATTCAAAATGTTCGGCTTGAGGGGAAGTTGTTGGTGCAAAGTTCAAGCCTACAGATTTGGCTAGAAGTTCATGAATATTTCAGGCTCCATGGAAACCATTGCTAGAAAGATTTTATTCTTTACCATTCGTAGAAGTCATTTTTTGACTTGAGAGAATATTTGTAATCACTACCAAACTCCTGGACTTGTTAGATAGAAAAGTAACGACTTCATTTGAGGGAATATCTCCTAGATGGACTACTTTTAATGAGAGCCAATGGATGATTCAAATTCAAATTCAAACATCTTATCTATAAAAGATGTCAAAAAACGCGTAGGATGTGTGACTTTATTCCCGAGTTCTCCATTGCCACATTGTAAGAGAGTGAGGTCTACATTGTAACCTACACTACTCACCATCATTAGGAATTGATTATCAAGCCTATGATCTTGTACAACATTGTTCTTTTATACAATAGATCTACATTACTCATCTATGGTCTCTCTGTTATAGTCATTCATAATAGTCAGCTTGTACTGCTCAAATTTCAGTCATTCCTTTATTATTTTCCTTGATCAATAGCTTCTTGGAATTAGATCCAAGTTCTCTACATGCTCACAAAGTTCGAAGACATTCTATTCAGTAGATTTGGAGAAAAACGCGTCGAAGCACTCATTAGTCAAACTCTGTAGAGGTCCTAAAAAATCAGGGGGTACTGATTCAATTGCTAAGTTGATTGCTCTATGTATAGTGCATCATTTTAAGTGATTTAACTTGGAATCATTATCTTACTAAGCTAATTAGATACCTCTAAAAGCAATTTTTATAATTCCTACTGTACTAGAAGCACTGAGCATAACAAGCAGCAAGTGTGTGAACAAAAATAGAAGGTTTTCATTAATCCTTCAACTTGGAAATAGTCTGTTTTGGTTCAATTATTTCTCACATCATTTCCAAAATATATACGCACTTATTTAGTGTCATTAGAAAGCTAAGAGGGCCCACAAATCAACTCTGAAGCTACAAGGGGCTGGTACAAAGCAAGATCTGGCAGTACCTACTCATTTCTTGGAGTGTCCATTCATCTTTCCCAACACTAGGGCCACGATATCCTATTGGAAGCTTGACATTTCATCAAATACCACATCTCTGCTCACCTTTACCTGCCATGTGAGTGGGTTATAACATTTATATCCCTTTCGCTCAAGGGAGTATCCAATGAAGACACACTTTTCTACTTTTGGATCAAGCTTTGTCCTCAATTCATCTAGGACATGTACATATGCAATACAGCCAAAAACGTTCCGATGTGATAAGTTTGGCTTTTTACCTGTAAACTTCTCTTCAGGTGTAACTTGATGTACAACAACAATCGGAGTTCTGTTCATGATGTATACAGTAGTACGCACAACTTCTGCCCAATAACAATGAGGCATATTCTTCTCAGCCATTAAGGCTCTTGCTATTTCTGCAATATGTCTATTTTTGCATTCAACAATGCCATTCTGTTGTGGTGTACCTGCATGAAAACTGATGTCAAATTCCATGATTTTTTAGAAAATTGTTGAACTCATTTGACATGTATTCACCTCCTCCATTAGATCTTAACGTCTGAATGTACTTCCCTATCTACTTTTCCACCATAACTTTAAAATTTTGGAAGTGAGTGAACACCTCGCTCTTCTCTTTCATGAAGTATACCCATACTTTGCGTGTATGGTCATCAATGAAAGTAACATAAAACCTCCAACCACCCATAGATGTGGTCTTTGCTGGAACCCAAACATCTGTATGTACTACTTCTAGTACATTCTCACTAACATGCTTGTCATGTGGAAATGATGCTCTTGACTGTTTACCAAATTGACATGCTGCACATACCTTTTGCATTTTTGCAACTTTGAAATTTGGTAGTCCATGGACAATCTCCTTTGACTGCATCAGTTTCAGCCTTTGCAAGTTTGCATGTCCAATCCGTTTGTGCCATATCTCTATATATGCAATAACTCCTGCACCTTTTGCAAACATGGTTGCATTCATTTCTGGAATGTTCACATTTAAGTTGAACATCCTACCCACTTTGTTTCCTTTGGCAACCAATCGTCCATCCTGCTTGTACTCTTCTACATATACTCCATCAGCATTGAACCTGACTTGTAATCCCTGGTCAACCATTTGTCCAATAGAAACAAGATTCTTTGTTATATTTGGAACATGCAACACATCAGCAAGATGTTTTACCTTGCCGTCTTCCATAGAAAATGCTATGTTTCCTGTATGCTCAATAGGATGTGATGTATCATCACCTGTTTCAACATATCCAGGAACTGGCATTTTCTGCAAACTACTAAACCATTCTACATGACCGGTCATGTGATTTGAAGCACCTGAATCAACATACCAGACATTATCATTCGCTTTTGAACCATAAAGCGCTTCTCAGAATCATCTGCACTTGTGGATACATAGTTGTTTTGCTGCCTTCTGTTATTTTGATTCTTCAACCTATAATCACGTTCAAAGTGTCCAGGTCTACCACAATTCCAGCATCCTTTACTATCATTACCTGAATCATTTCTTTGGAAATTTCTGCGACCTCTTTGGCTCCCCTTGCCTCGAAACTGTCCTCTTCATCCTGCATGATTCTGTTGTTGACCTTGGTCTTGGTTACTGTTTCCTCTTCCACTTCGAAAACCTCTACCTCTGCCTCTTCCTCTAGCAGAGTAGAATACTTGCTTAGAACTGGGCTTTCCTTGGGAGTTTGAATCCTCACCAAGATTCTTTTCTTCAATAATTAGCATAGATACCAAATCAGCAAAATTTGGAATATTTTCCCTGGTCTGTATGGAAGTTCTGAACTGCTTATACGCAGCTCCTAAACAACGAAGGCACACTTCCACCTTATCATCATCATCTACATTCACGCCAATAGATGCAAGTGACTCACATATGCTTTTGATTTTTAGATTGTAGTCACTTACCGACATGCTCTTCTTTTCCAATGTATGCAGCTCGTTCTTGAGTTGCAATTTCCGTGCCTTTGTATTAGTCTCATACAAAGTGATCATACTGTTCCAAGCCTCTTCTGGAGTCTTGGCATCCTGTATGTGTCCAATCATGCTATCCTATATGCTAACAGATAGCCAATACATTACCTTTCGTGCTCATTGATTCCATTCCTCATATGCTCTTAACTCGTCTGCAGTCCCATTCCTTTTTGGTAACTATGGAGCATTTTCATTCTCTCCTTCGATGTACTTCCAGTAGCCTTTTCCCATCAAGAAATTTGTCATTCTGAATCTCCAAGCATGGAAGTTGTTCTTGTCCAGCTTATCGCTCATAAGCTGACTTATTCCATCTGTGTTTGCCATTTCTGCAACAATTCACAACATTGCAAAACACTACAAGCAACACTTCTGCTTAAACACTGTCGCACTATGACGTGATAGTTCGATCTTAGAAAAACATAGTTTTCGTGTATCAATAGTACACGGAATCGCTTGAAATTCTCGATCTCGAATATATGAGTGTCGTCGAACACAACGCAATGTTACAGTTTCTGATACTAACGTGGTTTCTCTGTGGGCCCCACCTTGCGAGCTCGAAATGGAGGTCGAGATGGCTCCAAAACTTCGATATGACAAACGGAGGCCTTCTACTTCATGCCGATTTTCATAGCAAATGGAGGCCGTTTGTGTTTTCTCCATGCCTTGCCGCGTAGTCTTCACCGTCACCTTCTCCACGAGCTCTCTACAGCCACGCTGGCTCTGATACCATGTCACGAGGAAGGAGATAAGGAAGAGAGCTCACAGACACACTCTCACTTTCAAGGAGAAGCACACACACAGATTGAGGCAACATGATCTTCTTCTTCTTCTTCTATTACATAAAAGGAATGTACAAGAATGACCTAAAACAAGAATACAACAAGTGCAATATATAAAGATTAGTACATAAGGAAAAAGCTAATGTCCGCGAATGAGTGAGCTGGCAAGAAACAAATGTGCCATCACTCTCGGTCGATAAATCTAATAAAGCTCAATGAAGTATCCCTGACATATACCGGCGTGACCACTATACATGTCAGAGAAACGAAAAACTGGTTCATGTCATCTTGGATCATCACATGTTGAGCTTGATATCTCAACATCTATGCCCACAAGTAATTAGGTAACCTTTTCTCATTTAGCATTGACCTAGCTGTTTCAACAATCAACCTATTTCTCCTTTCTGCCACCCCATTTTGCTCAGATGTATACCTTGTTGTAATTTCCCTTTTGATTCCTCTATCCCGCAAGAATGCACCAAATTCATTGGAGAAGTACTCACCTCCTCCATCTGACCTTGATCTTTTTAGGCTTCTTCCTGTTTGGTTTTCTGGTTTTCCACAAGTGCAAGCTACTTCTTAAAGCACTGAACACTTCATCTTTGTTCTTCATAAAATATGAGATAGTCCACCTACTGAAATCATCATGAAAGACACATAGTACCTTGAACTAGAAATTCAAGAGTCCTTTCTTGGTCCCCACACATCTGTGTGGACAAGTTCACCAAGTAGTCCTCATGCATGTAGCCTTTCTTTGAGAAGGGTAACCTGTGTGATTTACCAAACTGACATGCACCACATTTATAGATCATGTGTTGCTTGGATACATTAGGTATCCGAAGCACACATTGATATCTACATATTTGCTTTAAGATTCTCTCACCAATATGCCCTAATCATTTGTGCCAAATCTCAAGCTCTGATAATGTTTGATCCTTGTAATTATAAAGTACAATATTCGTTGTATGTTCAAGTTCAAATGTAAATAATCTACCTGTCTTTTCTTGCTTGGCAATTCTCTTGAATCCATGTTGGGGATCCTGTCTTTTCTTGCTTGGCAATTCTCCATATTTCTTGAACCTAACCTGCAAACCCTTTTCCACAATCTGTCCAACACCCATCAAATTCTTGCTGATTGTAAGTACATAAAGAACCCTGCTCAACAGATTTCTATTCCCATAAGAGGTTTTTAACATTTCCTACCTTGACCACTGAATGCTTGGTGTCATCACCCATTTGCACTTGGTGCTTTCCCTTAGGTTCCTCAAGTTAAGAGAGAAGAGCTACATTGCCTGCCACATGGTTTGAACATCACGAGTCAATATAGAAGAGGTGTTCATCATTCATACCTTGGTTTGAAGTCATGTTCATTATCAGAAGGGAATCCTCTTCATCCTCTGTGTAATTGTTGTAGTCCTTTCTTGATTTGTATCCTCCTTGGTAGTTGTTATTGTAAGTGTTGTTATAGTTGTTGTTGTTGTAGCCATGGTTATAGCTTTGGTTGTGGTTGAACCTTACTCTTGATTGTGTGTAGCCACCTCTTTGGTATCCTCTTCCTCTCTGATTCTTGAAGTTCCTATAACACTCATCTGTAGCGTGAATAGACAATCCACATATGTTGCATGGGGAAGAGTTGAAAGGTCTCCCCCTACCTTTCTTACCTCCTCTGCCCCTTCCTCTTGAGTTCCTACCTCTCCTTACATAGTTAGCTTGAGAAGTAGTACCTTCATCTTCTATTTTCTTGTTTTTTCCTTTCTCTTTAGTCTTGTCTTTATCTGTGTATAGGGCAAAAGGGTTATTACCTCTTGATGAATCTCCATTTTTTTGAGCTTTGCTTCATGGGTAAAGATTTGTCCCATGAGTGTGGTATCAGCCTCAAGAAGTACCTTGCAAGTCAGAGATACCTTGCAACTTGCAAGTCGGGGTTACCTTGCAACTTGCAAGTAGCTAGTGCTGCTTGAGCAAGAGCATTCACTAGTCGTTCAGCTCTTATGCCGACATCACTCATTGAACTCTTATGGAAGGGACATCTGTTCATACGTACTTGCCTAAGAGACAAATGGAGATGGTGACCCTGCTGGATATAATGATACATACAATCATCTTCTCATTCACAAGGAGCATTTACTGCTCAATATGTCACGCCGACATCAATTGCCAAGTGTACATGCACAGATTTAGCCACCTCAACTCCCATGCACTCTCTGTCTTTCCCCGCTTGATGTTGTAATACATGCAACTGTCTGCTCCTTGTTTTGGAGCCTCCACCCTCTAATGACCACTAGCCTTCTATAACCTTTGATCACAACTCAACCTCCATCACCAACCAAGGTGAGAAAGCCCCGCTACCCTTGATGATTCTTGAATCTGTGTCAAGTGAGGATTTGTTCTACAACCCAACTTGTCCACCCTTGGTACCTCACCTCACTTCCCTTTGACCTTTAAAACTATTTTCCATGACTTCTAGACTATCTTCGACACTCAATCATTGATCACTTCACATATCAATCTTATGAAGCGATTTCGAAAACTTCATGAGTATCCACTAGTGTTCCTCCCCCCAACCCCTTTATCATTATAACAACCACTCCACCTCAGGACACACTTGTTCAAATTAGTGCACCACACAATTTACTACATATACTATTCAAGGTCGTGACCACACAATCACTCACAATAGAAGCAATGGATATTTTACTGCCCACTTCCAATCCCGCTCTCCCCACTTCCCCTATCCTACCCTCTCCACCCCTCCCCGCACATAGGGCCCCACAACCCGCACCTCCATTCCCTTTCCCTTCACAAAACCCATTCCTCCTTCTCCCTTCATGCACATAAACCTTTTATATGTCTCATTAGGCATGGAGTCTGTTGTGGTCCAAATGTTTTCGTGTATGAATCATGTGAGAGGGGAATATGTGGCACTAGGAAACTTGAATACAAAGTTGAAAGAGCAGATAAACATGCTCCAAGCACAAGTTAGTTCACTATTAGTTGAGAATGCTTCTCTCACCGATCGCTGTAATACCCTTAAAAATGCCCATAGAAAATTAGGGACTCAGATGGAGGCTCATGATAGATGTAAAATCCATGGAAGACAACCGAAGGGTGACAATGGAATGAAACACCAGGCTCTCTTGCAACATGATCCTGTGGATGAGGCACCTAACCCGTGGTTCAAAAGGAGAACACGTGCTTAGAAAACGAGAATGGTGACAGCATCAAAGTGCTAGAGCCCATTTCGAAGACACTAGTCACTCCATTACATTTTTAGGATTTACCCCAACTCAAATCTATACCATCCTAGAATATTTTACAACATTCCAAGGAACTCAATGCATTAAAGTTGCACCACGCATATGCGAGGCTACTAGAGTAACTATGCCATTGCCAAAAAAAAAAGCAAAAGGTGGTAGAACAATTGAAGCAATAAATAATGAATATACAATCAAAGGTTCAAGAATATGAAATGATTATCCATCTCACACAAGTCAAATCATATTCTCAACCCAATGTTCCTAACCCTGACGAACTAGGTCCCGTTCCACTTGAATTGATCTTTGAAGAGAAATATGAAGTGAAAATAGCCATTCCTGATTAACGAATGTACCCGACATGGCATGTCCCATGAGATTGTATTTCTTTGATATGATAAAAATAGTTTCCTGAGAATTCATAAAGGTCAAACATCCACACGTAAATGCACTAGGCTTTGAATTTGAGACTCTAACTCTATTATAGGATCTCAATGGCATCAATGAAAAAATAATTATGAGCTTGGCATTGTTGGACAAAGTATTAACATGTTGGTACTCTTATGCAATTAGATCCAATTTTCAAAGCATTACAGGCTTCCATCAACTCATGCACCTACTGTACAACTACATCGATGATGCTCGTAGAAATGCTTTTTTCAAGGAAGATAGATGCTAGAGGGAGGGGACTGTCATAAGAGGCCCGAGCATGAAAAAAAAAAGCAGAAATAGAAAAGGGGGAAGCATGTAAATATATCTCGTAGGCTCATTTTGAGAGGTTATGTTATAGAGTAAAGGAAATATGGATTGTGTTTGTGCCTCTTTTTGAATAGAAATGATCCATTGTTCCACTCTTTCTTGTTTTTCCTCATGTATGTGTGCATCTCTTTGTGTGCCACGTACACAATTTCATGCATCACTTGCTCATGTTCATCACATCACCATCATGTTTCTAGGGTTGATAATTTAAGGTAGGCTCCTCATTGATGCTGGTACGTACCATTGTTCTAGGTTGGGATTGCAAAACTAATACCAATTTGTACCACAAGAAAATAAAGTTGGTTCAACTCTAAGATTTCTCTAGCACTATTAATGATAAATAAATCAAAGAAAGGCTTGACATTAGAAGATAAGGTGAACGAGGTCCGACAAATATCTCACTCCCAAGGACCATACACCAACAAGGTCAAATACAAGTTTGGAGTTCAAAGAGTCACTCTCCTAGATCACCTCTAGGTAGCCATTGGCTTGTTGGAGGTAGAAAGTAGAAATTACATAAGAAACCACATCACCGGGCACACACCTCAAAAAGCAACAAAAAAAATCATGAATTGAATAGGAAGAGAGGCATGTACTTACTACAAAAATATGGGCCTCCCAGTCCTAAATTCATTCGTCAAAAACTTTCAAGTATATTTGGAGACCCAAGATGATAGATCCTCCTATGTTGAAGAAGCATGCCGCAGCTTCCAACATTCATCACAAGACGCCTCAACAACACAAGCAGATCTAGGTCCCCAAGTCCTAAATCCATTCGATATAAGGCTTCAACTATATTCAAAGGCTTAAACAAAAAAAAATCATCAGGAACAAAAATGGTAAGTATCGCTTCTCAAAAACTCAAGAAAATATGGATACTCAAGTCCTAGATTCATGTAGAAGAAGGGTTCAAATACTTTTGAGGACCTACCCCATGTGAAGATATTCTGCTCACATTGAGGCTTTCAAGGACTGGCAATGATATATACCCTATCAAAGAAAAAACAACTCCCAATAACAAGAAGCCTCTAAAATGGGAACCTAAGGTAAAATAACCCTCTAAGCAACGATGTACAATGATTTCCAATAAATTTCAATAGATATGGGTTTCCAAAACCATGCAATTTTGAAGGACAATGGAGACTCTATCAGACGATCCATAATTCATTTTGGAGAAAGAAATCTTATCCCACCTAAAGAAGTTATTGTTGTATGGTATCACATCTTACATGCAGGAACCATGTGCTTCTCACACAACCTAGACTTTTGTGCACATTTTGAGATCATTTCCACTTCAAGTATGCATTTCGCATAGGGTGACATTATGTTTCCATGCATCAAATAGTGTTTTGATATCCCATGCACAAGAGATATATATTACAATGTGAGGTGACACATCACATGCATACTATGATAATGCGTTTATCATATACCAAAGACCTACTGACACTAGAAAGGGGGAGTATTGGACACGATAACTGACGAGGCTATTTGTATAGTTAGAGAGAAGAGAAGACAATCGGGGATGTGAAAGATGAAAGCAAGGTGCATCTTGGATGTGCCCAAGAGATGAAAGGTTCTAAGAGGAAGGCCCATTTTTTTGAAATTTACCCTCCATTTTGCCAGTTACATTTGAACATCTAGCTTCTAGCACTATGTCCCAATCCATTTCTTACAATTTACTCCACATTTTTGCAATAATGAGTCCTTGAACTTGGAGAGTGATTTGTTAAGGCTCTAGAATGATTTCATATTCTTATGCACTCAAATAAAATCCAAACACTACAACATATCGAGGGTATACCGAGGCTGCTACCGAGGCAAATGAACGGGCGTGATTTCTTTGCGACAACGGTGTTAGAGTCGCTATACCCATCAGAAAGAAAGCCTCGGTATGGGTGCCGGTATAAGCGTCGGTATGGGCGTCGGTAATATCGACGCTTATACAGACGCCCATACCGACGCCCGCACTGGGTGTACCGATGCGTATACAGACAACCATACTGGAGCTACCGGCGCGTATACCGACGACCCTATCTGCACAAATTTTTTTCGATAGAGTGTGTTGTCTTTTGCTACAGCATGATGTTGTTTACCAAAAGACAATACACTCTACCCAACTGAGTACATGTGTTATGTACTCTAATGGCAACCAAAACATAAACTTATATGAGAAAAAATGAACAATGAATCATGTACAGAAAGTTGTATATTCCATAAATGAAAAATGTACAAAAGTGTGGCAAAGCACTTCTATATAGGAATCGAATAAAAAATGTGACAAAGCACTTCCATATAGGAATCGATACAAAATTATGGTACATCATTGCCACATAGGAGTGTAATACAAAATTGTGGCAATGTGACAAAACACTTCCATATAGGAATCGAATACAAAATTATGTTACATGATTGCCGTATGCGAGTGTGATACAAAATTATGGCATTGATCAAAATATTTACACCTACAATCCTGCAACAAAACATATGTATAAAATAAGACCAATTGACATGACATTTATAAACAACAACTAAAAACACGAAACCAAGATATAACTTTACCTAATCAAGAATATTCTCCCATGAGACGATTGCACCACGTTCCTCTAAGTTTTGTAACAGTGCAGTCAGTCCATGTCGATATCCATATGATTCTTCAGTTCGCGGCGGAGGACGACCCACTGCCAACTCCTATAATAAATATGCAAAATGTTAGATGAACATACATAATTTACTTAACACAAACAACTTCAATAATTAACATGATACTTACAAATTGGTAGCGCATACTGTCTTATCCGCCACTACCTAAATGCGATGTTCCAACCGTATCTAAACGTGTGGCCGCCGCATCTCTCTGTTGACGATATCGATCAGAAGTATGTTGTTGCTCATCCTGAATTGATTCCCATTCTTCGACATCTAGCCATACAGGCTTTGGTAAGCCTGCTCTGAAAGCATCGCGAGCTTCCGATCGTCGATGCAACATCACTTCGCGTGCTAAATGTTGAATCCACTCGAAACTCACAATAGGATTCCCAGGTGCTGGCCAGTACTCTTCACATATGCATTGTGTGATATGTTTTTTAGAGTCCCTATCATGTTTGGTTCATTTTAACATTACTGAATGACCGAATTCGATGGATCAGAGTTGTCGTATGCGCTTACGCATTGACTTTCCGGCCGAATCCATAACTGGAGCTCCATTACGGATATGATATATCTTGGAGTCCTCATGATCATGCGCACCCCAAGGTGTACGTGGAGATCCCATCTGATGCAATGTGAAGATCTCATCTCATCCAATGTATATATATGCATGCTTGTATACATATGCATTCATGTATACATATGCATATGCATTCATGTATGCATATGCATGCTTGTATACATATGCATGCATGTATGCATATGTATATATGCATTCATGTATGCATATGCTTGTATGCATATGCATATGCATGCTTGTATGCATATGCATGCATGTATGCATATGCATGCATGTATGCATATGCATGCATGTATGCATATGTATACATGCATTCATGTATACATATGTATACATGCATTCATGTATGCATATGCTTGAATGCATATGCATATGCATGCTTGTATGCATATGCATGCATGTATGCATATGTATACATGCATTCATGTATACATATGTATACATGCATTCATGTATGCATATGTTTGTATGCATATGCATATGTATGCTTGTATGCATATGCATGCTTGTATGCATATGCATACATGCATTCATGTATACATATGTATACATGCATTCATATATGCATATGCTTGTATGCAAATGCATTCATGTATGCATATGCATGCTTGTATGCATATGCATACATGCATTCATGTATGCATATGCATGCATGTATGTGTATATATATATATGCATTCATGTATGTGTATACATATATATGCATTGATGTACATATGCATATGCATTCATGTATGCATATGCATGCTTGTATGCATATGCATGCTTGTATGCATATGCATGCATGTATGCATATGTATACATGCATTCATGTATGCATATGCTTGTATGCATATTCATATGCATGCTTGTATGCATATGCATGCATGTATGCATATGTATACATGCATTCATATATGCATATGCTTGTATGCATATGCATGCATGTATGTCTATACATATATATGCATTCATGTATGTGTATACATATATATGCATTCATGTATGCATATGTTTGTATGCATATGCATATGCATGCTTGTATGCATATGCATGCATGTATGCATATGTATACATTCATTCATGTATGCATATGCATGCATGTATGTGTATACATATATATGCATTCATGTATGCATATGCATTCATGTATGCATATGCAGTAATGTATGCATATGCATGCTTGTATGCATATGCATGCATGTATGCATATGTCTACATACATTCATGTATGCATATGCTTGTATGCATATGCATGCATGTATGTGTATACATATAAATGCATTCATGTATGCATATGCATTCATGTATGCATATGCATGCTTGTATGCATATGCATGCATGTATGCATATGTATACATGCATTCATGTATGCATATGCTTGTATGCATATGCATGCATGTATGCATATGCATGCATGTATGCATATGCATGCATGTATGCATATGTATACATGCATTCATGTATGCATATGCTTGTATGCATATGCATGCATGTATGTGTATACATATATATGCATTCATGTATGCATATGCATTCATGTATGCATATGCATGCATGTATGTGTATACATATATATGCATTCATGTATGCATATGCATTCATGTATGCATATGCATGCTTGTATGCATATGCATGCATGTATGCATATGTATACATGCATTCATGTATGCATATGCATGCATGTATGCATATGTATACATGCATTCATGTATGCATATGCTTGTATGCATATGCACGCATGTATGTGTATACATATATATGCATTCATGTATGCATATGCATTCATGTATGCATATGCATTCATGTATGCATATGGATGCTTGTATGCATTTGCATGCATGTATGCATATATATACATGCTTCATGTATTCATATGCTTGTATGCATATGCATGCATGTATATGTATACATATATATGCATTCATGTATGCATATGCATGCTTGTATGCATATGCATGCATGTATGCATATGTATACATTCATTCATGTATGCATATGCTTGTATGCATATGCATGCATGTATGCATATGTATACATGCATTCATGTATGCATATGCTTGTATGCATATGCATACATGTATGTGTATACATATATATGCATTCATGTATGCATATGCATTCATGTATGCATATGCATTCATGTATGCATGTGCATTCATGTATGCATATGCATGCATGTATGCATATGTATACATGCATTCATGTATGCATATGCTTGTATGCATATGCATGCATGTATGTGTATACATATATATGCATTCATGTATGCATATGCACTCATGTATGCATATGCATTCATGTATGCGTATGCATTCATGTATGCATATGCATGCTTGTATGCACATGCATGCATGTATGCATATGTATACATGCATTCATGTATGCATATGCTTGTATGCAAATGCATATGCATGCTTGTATGCAAATGCATATGCATGCTTGTATGCAAATGCATATGCATGCTTGTATGCAAATGCATATGCATGCTTGTATGCAAATGCATATGCATGCATTCATGTATGCATATGCTTGTATGCATATGCATGCATGTATGTGTATACATATATATATGCATTCATGTATGCATATGCATGCTTGTATGCAAATGCATGCATGTATGCATATGTATACATGCATTCATGTATGCATATGCTTGTATGCATATGCATGCATGTATGTGTATACATATATATGCATTCATGTATGCATATGTATACATGCATTCATGTATGCATATGCTTGTATGCATATGCATGCATGTATGTGTATACATATATATGCATTCATTTATGCATATGCATGCTTGTATGCATATGCATGCTTGTATGCATATGCATGCTTGTATGCATATGCATGCATGTATGCATATGTATACATGCATTCATGTATGCATATGCTTGTATATATGCATATACACATTGGAAAAAATAATAACAAACAAAAGCAAGAGACTTAAGACCAATATAAGATATGAAAAATACAACCAAGATACAAAAAGAGATGCACACACCCTCACATGAACACGAACACACACACAAAAAACAAAAAATAATAAAATAATAAAAATAAAATAAAAAATAAAAAATAAAAAAATAGTTAAATAAAAATAATAATAATAAATTAAAAAAGAAACAAATTAATAATAAAAAATATAAATAAATAAAAATAGAAATTAAATTAAAAGAAAATAAATAAAAAGTAATAAATAATAAATAATAAATAATAAATAATAGATAATAATAATAAATAATAAATAATAAATAATAGATAATAAATAATAAATAATAAAAAAATATAAAATATAAAATATAAAATAATATAAATACAAGCATATGTATACATGCATTCATGTATGCATATGCATGCATGTATGGATATGCATGCATGTATGCATATGCATGCATGTATGCATATGCATTCATGTATATGCATATGTATACATGCATTCATGTATGCATATGCTTGTATGCATATGCTTGTATGCATATGCATGCTTGTATGCATATGCATGCTTGTATGCATATGCATGCTTGTATGCATATGCATGATTGTATGCATATGCATGCATGTATGCATATGTATACATGCAATCATGTATGCATATATATGCATTCATGTATGCATATATATGCATTCATGTATGCATATGCATTCATGTATGCATATGCATTCATGTATGCATATGCATGCATTCATGTGTATACATGCATTCATGTATACATATATATGCATTCATGTATGCATATGCATGCATGTATGCATATGCATGCATGTATGCATATGCATGCATGTATGCATATGCATGCATGTATGCATATGCATGCATGTATGCATATGCATTCATGTATGCATATGCATGCTTGTATATATGCATATGCATGTATGTGTATACATATATATGCATGCATGTATGCATATGCATTCATGTATGCATATGCATTCATGTATGCATATGCATTCATGTATGCATATGCATTCATGTATGCATATGCATGCATGTGTATGTGTATGCATATTCATGTATGTGTATGTGTATGTGTATGTGTATGCATATTCATGTATGCATATGCATTCATGTATGCATATGCATGTTTGTATGTGTATGCATATGCATGTATGCATATACATACATATGCATGCATGTATGTATGCATATGCATGTATGTGTATACATATATATGTATGCATGTATGTGTATGCATATGTATTGTGTATGTGTGTGTGCATATGCATTATGTATGTGTGTATGTGTATGCATATGCATGTGTGTATGCATGTGCATGTGTGTATGCATGCATGTATGTGTTTGCATATGTATTATGTATGTGTGTATGCATATGCATTGTGTATGTGTGTATGCATATGCATTGTGTATGTGTGTATGCATATGCATTGTGTATGTGTGTATGTATATGTATATATCTCTCCCTCTCGCTCTCAGTCGAAAACAAAACTAAAGAGAGAAGACATTAGAAAAGCAAAAACATAAAGAAAGAAAAAAGAGTGATATATGTCTCACTTACATTGATGTAATTTTTGAATCAAGGTTGTCAAAATCCACTTGAAGTTCTCCTTCGTCGAATTTCCAAAGATTTGATCCCAAAAATCTCTTGCAAAACTAAAGAGAAGATATTAGAAAAGCAAAAACATAAAGAAAGAAAAAAGAGTGTTACAATATGTGCGATCTACTTACCGAAGCTTCAGATCTATAAAAATAGAGGTGTGCTTAGAGAGAGAGAGAGAGAATTGTTTGAATCAAGGTCGTCAAAATCCACTTGAGGATTTTCTTCGTCGAATTTCCAAAGATTTGATCCCAAAATCTCTTGCAAAACCAAACAGAGAACATATTAGTAAAGCAAAAACATAGAGAAACAAAAAAGAGTGCTACAATATGTGCGATCTACTTACCAAAACTTTAGATCTACAAAGATAGAGGTCTGTTTAGAGAGAGAGAGAGGGAGGGAGAGAGAGGGAGGGAGAGAGAGGGAGAGAGAGTGAGAGAGAGGGAGGGAGACAAAGAGAGAGAGAGTGAGAGAGAGGGAGGGAGAGAGAGAGAGACAGAGAGAGAGAGAGAGAGAGAGAGAAAGGGTGACAAACAGAGATCTGCTGTTGGTGCGCGCAAACCCGACAGGAGAAGACCTAGATTCAAAACGCTCAGAATGATGAATTTTGGTTTCGGTCCCAGTTAAAAAGAGAGCGTCGGTATAAGCGTCAGTAATTCCAGCAAATTACCGACGCTTATACCGATGCTTATATCGACGCTTATACCGACGCATATACCGACGCTGCCTTTCCGAGGCAAAGCGGCTTTCCCAAATTAACGGAGGATCATACCGACGTCGACAGCTGACCGTCGGTATACTAACTGTCGGTATACTAACCATCGGTATTCCCTCAATCTGTTGTAGTGAAAAAAATCTTTTATGGCCTATTTTTAAGTAAGATGTACATTACAATGTGAAGAGAGCCAGTTCTTAAAAGTTTTCTATAAAAGTGATTATTCCTCATTTGTGATTGCTTATTCTTTTCTCTTCTAATCAAGCATGAGTTTTTGAGGAGCTCTTGTCTCTTACTTATGAGTGAGGCTTGCTCCCATGCTTGTGTGAATGTGCTCATGCATGTCGTTCATGAAACCTCTTGATCATGCATGTCTATGAGCATTATGGAGGTCTCCATCTGACTCATTCATCTCTTAAATTGAGAAAAGTATATGTATATGTATGTTGTGCTTGTGGGTATACACGAGGCACTAATGGCATAGGTTCATTCCTATGAGTCAGTAGAATTTCAAAATCAAAAGAAAATATTACTATCTACGACATCATGGTTATCGGCAAAGAACTTTTTTATATGAAGTGAGCTTGAGTTTAAAACAATGTGGTTTGCATGGAATTTCTAAGATATAAAGAAGATGCGCATATGAGTTTCATTAAATAAGAAAAATAGTAATATGTTTCCATAGTATTTTGGGGTGGGAAGCCAAACACTAATCCAAAATAAAGGATAAATACAGTTCATGGGTTGATATAGATAACTGCCAAGGTAGTAGGAAATCTAGGGTAGATACATCAATTTCGAATAGTTAAAATACAATCTTGAAATAAAAAGAGGGGGTGAAAGTAAGGACAAGAGAAGCACTAGGGGATACATGCGAGCCTTATCCATAATTCTATATCTTTTCACTTCATACAAGTCTGCACAATATTCAAACTTTAAAGAATCATTTTTCATGGTGAAGTCCAGACTCTTGGGGTAGAAATGGATAGACAAGGTACTCTTTGGTGACATGTTCATGTCTCCTCTTACTCAAGAAATATAGCATGACAAGAATTGTCTTTTTTCAATAGAACTTTCAAGTACGTAGGAAAAACAGTACCATAGTGATCATATATTGGTAATTCATTTTTAGTTTATAAATGATAGCTTGGCCACCCTATCCATCCAAGAGTGCTCTAGCGCCCATTTTCATCTCCTTTTCAAGGGAACTTCTTTGATAATTATGTTGTAGTCCTTGTCAAAGGCCATCATCAAATCTGACCCTCTTATTTGTAATAGAGACCAGCTAGTTATTTCAAAACAATGAAAGAGTTTCATGTACTTGTCTTTTTCTTACGCCATTGCTGGGTTAGGAAGGCCCTATAGAGGAAAATAGGATCTATAACATTTAAATCATAGTTATTAAAGCAAATCATGTTTAGATCAAAGCCCACCCAAGTCAAAAGGGCTGGCTTGAATGCCTAGTTGCTCATATTTTTTCCATGACTGAAATGAAGCTTTGACATGCTCATTTTGGTCACTTAAACTCGAATAGTTTGATTTACTTGCAAAAGAAGGACATGGTTATTAGTTTTACAACACTTGGTTCCATTGAAAAGCATGCATGTGAAGGTGCATTCTTAAATAGATGCATCGTGTTTCTTTTCTAAAAGATAGTCATACACACATTACAAAAAAATTGCATCTTGTTCATAGTGATGTATGTGGTCTTGTCAAGACGACATCTTTTGGTAAGCATGTATATTTTTTTACTCTCACTGATGATGCTACTTTCCATACATGGGTGTATCGTATGAAAGTAAAGAATGAGGTATTTTCTTGTTTCAAAGCATTTTTAGCTATCAGTGAAAATTTTTCTTCACAAAAGCTTTTGACTCTATGCACAGATCATGGTGATGAATACATGTCACATGAGTTCAATGCTTTCATTCATGAAAGAGGTATCTCACACCAATGTACGATGCCATATACACCTCAACAAAATGGTGTTACCGAGCGTAAAAATAGAACTCTACTTGAAATGGCACGATGTATGGTTAAAGGAAAGTATCTTCCTTATATGTTTTGGATGGAAGCAGTCATGTGTGCATACTATGTGTTGAATCATTTTCCTATAAAAGCATTGAGAGTCATCACTCCTTATGAGGCTTGGAATGGACATAAGCCTATGGTTAGTCATATGCGTATGTTTGGTTGTTTGGCATATGTTCGTGTGCCATCGCAACAACGTCACAAACTTGATGACAAGGCAAAGAAATGTATATTTGTTGGTTATAGTGATGAAAGTAAGGGACATCATTTGTACCATCCATTGATGAACACAATTATTGTGAGTCAAGATGTGGTATTTGCTGAAAATTCAATTTTCCCTCTACTTGAATGCAAAAAACAGCCAACAATTAGCTCACAAGATGTGTTCCATACACTCATGTCTTTGTTCCAAAATGGTGCGCTTGACTATGGCCATGTAGACCAGGCAACTGAGGCTCAAAGGGCTGAAAAATTCCAGCCAAATAGGGCTAGAAATGCAGAGAATTTCCAACCAAACATGGCTGAAAAGTTTCAGCCAAAAATTATCAAAAGTGCTGGAAATTTCCAGCACATATGGCTGAACATTTATGTCAAAATGTCGCTGAAAATGAGCATGAAGTTCAGCCCACACATTATATACATGTTGATGATTTATTACATAATGAACACATGTCTATCAAGAGTGCACAAAGTATGCCAAAGTGGCTGAAACAAACTTTGTAGGATAGCAAATCAACTGTCTTTAATTGTTAGAACGAGATCAAGCTCTCACCATGCATCAAGTAATTTCGTGGATTATTCTCTTATTGCAACATGTAATGAAGAGCCACTTACTTTTGAAGATGCATGTGAGGATCCACAATGGATGAGTGCTATGCAATCAGAAATGGATTCCATACATAGGAATGATACTTGGGAGTTATGTGAATTGCCAAAAGGAAAAAATTCCATTGGTACAAAGTGGGTTTACAAGATTAAGAGAAAGTCTGATGGTAGCACTGATTGCTACAAAGCTAGATTGGTTGACAGAGGATATGCGCAACAATATGGCATTGACTATGTAGAAACTTTTGCATCTACTTCATGCATGACTATCATTCATACCGTGGTTGCATTGGCTGCCCATCAAGGTTGGAAAGTACATCAGTTGGATATAAAGATAGATTTCTTGAATGGTGATTTGCAAGAAGAAGTTTATGTGAAGCAACCTCCTGGATTTGCCATGAAAGGGCAAGAGCATATGGTTTGTCACTTTGTATGGTTTCAAGCAAGCTTCACATGCATATGGTATGACAAAATATATAAACACATGTAGTTCAATTGAAAGCACACTCTATGTACGCAAAGATGGGGCTGATCATACAATGCTTGTTCTTTATGTCGATGACATACTCTTGACTAGGTCATGTTTTGTATCATACTTTTGATGTCACTTATGTTGGTCTTTTCAGCTACTATCTTGGCATCTAGTTTGTATCCATTGAGGGGGGAATTGTTATACATCAAGCAAAGTATGTTGAAAGACTACTTCACCGTTTTGACTTTGAGGATTGCAAGCTAATTTCCACACCACTTGAGATAGGATTTAGATTCTCAGTTGAGGATTCTAGTGATGGGTTTGACACTTCTCTTTATCAGCAAGTTGTGGGATGTCTTATATATACATGCAACACAAGGCCAGATATACAACATGCAATTTCCCAATTGAGTCGATTCATGCATAGCCCTAGCACTAAGCATTGGCAAGCCGTGAAACATGTGTTTAGATATTCAGAGGCACTTTGAGCTTAGGTCTCTTTATGGCAGAGATATTCAACCATGCATGCATGCTTTTATAGATAGTGATTGCGCTATTTATTATGATACTCGCATGTCCACTAGTGGTAATTGCTTTTTTCTTAGAGACACATGAATATCTTTGTTGACTAAGAAGCAACTTAATATAGTGGTGACATTGAGTTGTAGAGCTGAGTATAGGGCAGTTTTCATAGCTACAGTAGAGTGTATGTTGGTATATGCAATACCAAAGCACATGCGGAAGGTAATGTGCCGATAACCTAATAGGATCACAATCTGAATTTTAATTGTCTTTTCTCAATTTCTAGTCCCCTTCGTTTTCTTAGTATTTAACCACACCTTTAATACATCACTTAATCATAGCACAATATCATCATCATCCACAAATTTCATACATATAATCAATTCAACAGAGCCTCAACAGAACATCACAAATGTAAACCATACACTAATCAAATCATAGATCAACCACATAAATCTTCTTTGCACATTCTCTTCATACTACTGTATACAATGAGTATGTATCCAATATTACCTATGAGGTGTTTCTTGTATTCAAGCCTTCAAATAAGCTTGTCATTATTCGTGTTAGTTCACATAAATCAAAACATTCAATAAATGTATAATATCTTGTAGATTTTCCTACATAAAGAACAATGCTTCTCTCTGCGACCTTTTGTTCTCATATTATACAATTGATCCTACATGAGATATATAGGTTGACTATACTGTAGCAATACAACATTTCATTTGATATTTTCAACTACATATGATCACAACTCATTTCACTGTACATCGTTCTTTACCACTTGTTTGCCAAGTTTGTACCTGCATGTATTCACAACCAACAACTTAACTTATATAGATGTGTCCCTGCACATAACAATAATAACATCTCAATACATCGAATAGTTCACATGATGTCAATGTGTCACTTTCGAAAACCTGAAAGTATCAGTATTCAAGATTGGTTCCATGAGAACCCTTCAACACATAACCATACATCAGCGTCAATGTGATATCCATTCAAATTGTAACCTGAAAGATATCGATATATCTTTCAAGAGAAGTGACCTGCACAATCATAATTTCATCCTTCAACAATCAATATCCTTTGATATGTAAGTCAATTCCTGCAAGTTCATAGCCGAGATGTTTACATAACACCAATCATTTACTGTCCTTGTCTCAAATAGCAACCTGCAATGTATAATCTTCAAGAATTATGTTTATGCGCATACTATGCCATTGGATCCTCCTCTATATATATATATATATATATATATATATATATATATATATATATATATATATATATATATAATTGAAGACTCATAGAGTATCAATCCTTCTTATTTTACAACTTTATAAACCACAGTCCGTATGAAACCTTCTAATATATATATCATGTCATTGTCACTTCACTTACATCCTCAACGTATATGAAATCCAATATATATAATATACAAGCGAATACTATACCATGCACATTAAAAGCTCATATCATGTCATTGTCACTTCACTTACATCCTCAACGTATATGAAATCCAATATATATAATATACAAGCGAATACTATACCATGCACATTAAAAGCTCATAGATTGTTTCAATCTTTTGGCAGGTTTATAAAACAGAGTCCCATAAAAAACGCTTTCAATGCATATTATATCATTGTCACGTCAGTTATATGAAATGGCGTCTAGGCATATGCGTGCATCAACATGTAGATCAAATACCGAGTCACAATAGAGAGATTCATAATGCCATCTAGATCAAATACAGAAAGTCAGAACACTTCCAGAAACAAATTTAATTACCGAAGATCTATGATCACCCATGCAATCCTTCATCAACGCAATATGAATGACTCCAGCGTTTGATATTCTTGATCCTATGAGAAATGTCTACAACAGAAAAAACATTCGTAGCAGCAAATGATGTTGTAGGGGCTATGACTTATGTAGCAGTAATTGCCATGTACGAGAGAGAAGCCACGGTGCTGTACAAGCCAAAAAAAATTCTATTGTCCGAGCTTGTGGCATCGGTGGACGTGCATGACATAAGGAGGAATATTAGTGCATCACATAAGGAGGAATATTAGCTATATCTTTCTTTATGCATGAATCAAGGAGAAATCTATGGAAATCTCTTATGCCGCTTTATTCTTATGCCTAAAAATAAGCTGAGAAAGTAGAAACGTGGGCGTAGTAAGTGGAGTAGAAGTGATGGCTTATTGCATGATTTAAAGGCATGAGAATAATTTTAAGAGTGAGTTCTTATGCAAGATAAATGAGGATAAGGCTGAAAACTTAAGAGAGGATTCCTATGGATGATATGATGAAAAATAAAGTGAGAGATAGGTAGGGGAACACATATGAAGAGCTTTCATTGAAGCTTGCTACATTCTCAACACTCCCCCTCAAGATTCAATGAAAGATCTAATGGATGTGCCATACAAAGTTTTCCTTGAGCAAGGCAATGAATGCTCGGGATCCTTGATGTAGTATAAATGTCTTCAAGATTTGCCATTGATGCTCCATGATTTTTCTCATAAAGAAATGACTTGGATCATATGATAATCGAAGACAAAACTTCATGACTTCTTTGAAGATATCTTGGTAGATGATCTTCAGCATGAGTAGAGGGATGAACAACCGAGTTGTCCATTGAATTGATTTGAAATTGAGAAAGGGAAACAAGCTTTTCCTTTTTACCTTCACTTCAAGATTTATGACGTTCCCTTTCAATATTTGGTTCTCTTGGACCTTTAACTTCATCAATACTCTTCCATTGCTTTGATTCTTCAAGTCTGCATATATCTTTTCTTCATTTGCTTTCTCTCTCTCCTTCTCTTCTCTTGTTATCTTCTTTTCATGTATGGTGGCTTCCCTCTCTTTTCCATTATTCTTTTCCTTGCGTTGATCTCTACTTGCTTCTTCCATTTGTTTTCCTTTGTAGGTGGCTGCCATGATCTTTTCTTCTTTTGCTTCTTCTTCCAAAATCTTCTTACCTTGGTTTCCTTCATCTTCATGTGCAGGAACGAATGTGTATCCTTCATAGCTTCTTTTATCTTGCGCTGGTTGCACTTCCTCCTTGTCATCCTTTTCTTCTACTCCTTTTGGTTGATCTTCATGAGGTGCACTCTTTTGACTCATTGCCATGCCTCCCCCTTCATTTCTAGTATCTGCAAGTTCTTCATATGGTTGGTCCTCCAACTGTGATAGAAAATCATGAATGATTTTCTCTTCTTCTTCAAAAGTAGGGTTTTGTTTTGCCATCTTCATAACCTGAAAAAGAACACAACAAATATTCCAAGATTTTATACCTTTGAGACTATCTTGGAATGATAGTTTTGACTCCTTTCTTCAATCTTTTTTAGTGAGCTTCCACACTAACTCGAACTCCTTTGTCCTCTTGACTCCTTGATGTAGCTTGAGTGAGCTTCAATAGTTCTAAATCCTTCGGCGATTCCTCTTGACTCCTTTATATAGTTTGAGTGAGCTTCAAAAGCTCTAACTCCTTCGACGAGTCCTCTTGATTGGCTTTGCTTGATCACCTCCTTTGAAAAAGTCTTCTTGACTTCTTCCTTGTCTTCAAGTGGTTCTCAACACTTCTTGTTGAGACAAGCCTTTAGCGAGCATTGCTCAAGCTTCCCAGTAGCAACCAATGCTCAAGCTTTAGGCGAGCTACTTGTGAGATTCTCAAATCAATAGCATAAATGAATTAGGACTAAAAGTCCTTTGTAGAACGTTTATCACTTTAGCTTCAATGTTCATAAGAGAAGTATACATTGAGTTTTCTTCCTTTTGAATCCAAGCAAGTTTGTAACAAGGACTCACACTCCTTGCCTCGAGCTCTACCACAACTATTTGCCTTCCAAAGCTTGAATCCGAACCTTTGCTAGCTTTCTTCATTTGGCTTGTTTTCAACTCAATTGATGGGGAGACTTATGATAGAAATTCCTTCTTGAATCCTATCCACCTTCATGATGGCACCCCTTTGCTTTTCGGAGTCTTCTTCTTGTCTCGAGATTCTTTTTCTTTTCACAAAGCTTCTTCTTCTTTAGTCATTTTCTTTTACTTTCAAACTTGCTTTCTCCAAGAACATGTATTCTTCAAACACTCTTAAGAGTTAGTATCTCTTCCAACAAAAGTATCAAGTATGAAATCCTTGGGGGGACCTTGAGCTCCAATAGCTCCTATAGTCTTCTTAAAATCCTATGGCTTCAACAAGCCACTAGCAATCAAAGTGCATCCAAAATCAATGAGGGGACTTCAACAATTTTGCAACCACAAAAAAGCACTACCACTCTGATACCACTGTTGGTATACGCAATACCAAAGCACATGTGGAAGGTAATGGGCCGATAACCTAGTAGGATCACAATCTGAATTTTAATTGTCTTTTCTCAATTTCTAGTCCCCTTTGTTTTCTTAGTATTTAACCACACCTTTAATACATCACTTAAGCATAGCATAGTATCATCATCATTCCATAGATTTCATACATATAAGCAATTCAACAGAGCCTCAACAAAACATCACAAATGTAAACCATACAGTAATCAAATCGTAGATCAACCACATAAATCTTCTTCACACATTCTCTTCATACTACTGTATCCAATATTACTTATGAAGTATTTCTTGTATTCAAGCCTTCAAATAAGCTTTTCATTATTCGTGTTAGTTCACATAAATCAAAACATTCAATAAATGTATAACATCTTGTAGATTTTCCTGCATAAAGAACAATGCTTCTCTCTGCGACCTTTTGTTCTCATATTACAATTGATCCTACATGAGATATATAGCTTGACTATATTGTAGCAACACAACATTTCATTTGATATTGTCAACTACATATGATCACAACTCATTTCACTGTACATCTTTCTTTACCACTTGTTTGCCAAGTTTGTACCTGCATGTATTCACAACCAACAACTTAACTTATATAGATGTGTCCCTGCACATAACAATAATAACATTCCAATACATTGAATAGTTCACACGATGTCAATGTGCCACTTTTGAAAACCTCAAAGTGCCAGTATTCAAGATTGGTTCCATGTGAACCCTTCAACACATAACCATACATTAGGGTCAATGTGATATCCATTCAAATTGTAACCTGAAAGATATCGATATATCTTTCAAGAGAAGTGACCTGCACAATCATAATTTCATCCTTCAACAATCAATATCCCATATGTAATTCAATTCCCTGCAAGTTCATAGCCGAGATGTTTACATAACACCAATCATTTATTGTCCTTCTCATAGCAACCTGCAATGTATAATCTTCAAGAATTATGTCTATGCGCATACTATGCCATTGGATCATCCAATATATATATATATATATATATATATATATATATATATATATATATATATATATATATATATATATATATATATATATATATATATATATATATATATATCATTGAAAGCTCATAGAGTTTCAATCCTTTTTATTTTGCAACTTTAGAAACCATAGTCCTGTATGAGAGCTTCTAATATACATATCATGTCATTGTCACTTCACTTACATCGTCAACGTATATGAAATCCAATATATATAATATACAAGTGAATACTATACCATGCACATTAAAAGCTCATAGATTGTTTCAATCTTTTGGCAGGTTTATAAAACAGAGTCGAAAAAATACTGAGTGCAAGTGTCGAGGGAAACCTTAGCGATGTCGTAAGTCTCTGCTCCCGCCGCAACTGGTCTTCCTTGTGAGGGCTCCTCTGGTAGGAGTCGAGTACTCCTCGTTTGGGGGGCTCAATCTCTCTAGTGGCCCCCAGGTGTCAGGGGGCCATAGCTTTGAAACTCCGTGCTGAAGCTGGTCGAAGTTTCCATGGCTTTGCATGACGCTCTTCAGAACGGGTTATCTAAAGGGATTAGTCTTGATAGCTTACCAGGTAAGAGCCCTAACTACTTTGATGGGATAGAGCATTCCCTAATGGAAAGGGGAGATGAGGCCTGGAAACAAATAGCCTCTAGCAATGTGGGACGCAATGCTGGTAATATTGGTGGCCCTGTTGCCGTATCTAACTATGGTATAGATCCCAAGGTCAAAAGTAAGTTTATTGATCAGTTCCAGCTTGTGAGCAGTGTCTACAATGGTACGCAGTGCCAAAACAGGGTTAACCACAATAATGGTCGTCAAAACTTTAACGAGGGGACTTATGCCTCTGCTCTTTAGCAAAATAAGTAAGATAACTTCTCCACAATTGACAATCTTGCTTTTATAGGTAACCCTCTTCCTGTCTCAGATATCAAGGGCAAAGAGAAAATTTCTAAGTGTTTGGATGATTTAGGTAATGTGAACACTGAAGCGGAAGCTACTAGTATTAACATTGGCTCTGATGTTGATGAGGAGAAGGATAACATTCTGGTGATAGACAAAAATTCCCTTAACAGTTGGCATAATGTTTTGTATGAAAGAGCTGTGATTGGGCTCTATCATGGGCCTAGGCCTCCCAAAGATACTTTTAGAGGCTGGATTAAAAACAACTGGACAAATAGAGGAATGAATCTTAAGCATCTCCAGTATCTGCCAAATAATTTTTTTCTATTTTTGTTTTGAAGATGTTAATAGTGTCATGCAGGTTATGTCTGAAGGGCACTGGATGATCAGAAATGTTCCCCTCTCCATGTTCAAGTGGTACCCTGGTTTTAATCGAAGAGGAGCTAAACCTACCAAAGTGCTTGTGTGGGTAGAGTTCCCTGACTCACCTGTTGAATTTTACCCTTGGGTAGAGCAAATAGGGAAATTGATTGGAAAAGTTCTTGGGCAAAAAGCCAAGAATGGATTTGATCCCAAATGGGATCCCCAAATCCTGGTTGAGGTAGATATCTCCAAAGAGGTAAAAACTTCAATAGTCCTAAAAGATTCTGATGGATGCAAGTTACATGACCAGAAGGTAAGCTACAAGAATCTCCCTAATGCATGCTTTAATTGTTTTAAACAAGGTCATTTAATAAAAGATTGTCTTCTTCTTGTTAACAAGAAGGACAATATTGAGGAGAAAAGTGACCACAAGGATAAGAACTTTCAGCAAGAGTCTAACAGTCATAAAAAGACCAACTTCAAAGCTAAAAAGAGGATTACAAACACCTGGAGTAATAAATATGATGTCCTCCTGGAAGATGTGTCTAACCCTTTTCATTTTGAAGATGAAAATCCTGATAAACAGGCTCTAGGAGATCAGGTCAACTTAGGACCGGAAGTATGTGAAGATCCTCCTGTCTCCTCCTCTCAAATGCCTGAGGGAGAATGGACCTATATGGGTAACAGGAGAAACAAAAAATTAAGTCAAGGCTCAAGTATTCCCTCTAACCCCTCCGCTGCTGAAGATGATTGTGATCAAACATAAAAACCATGAATTCTCTCTTCAGCTCACTCAACAGGACAATGGTCAAATCTTACACTTTCAAAAAAACAATGTTGGGCTAGATGATGTTGAAATGGGGATGGATGACAGTAGCCTATCACCTAAAAAATCCAAACCCAAAAGAAAAGAAGATGCTCCGGTGTCTAGGTCTATTATCAAGCACCTCAAGAATCTAAGAAAGTAACGTGGTCTCTGCTCTTTTCGTTTTAGCTATGAACTATTTAAATTTAATGTCTCTCAATATCAAGGGTATCATTGACCCTGTTAGGGGTAAAGCTGTGAACAACTGGTTTAAGGATGTTAATCTTTTGCCTGACATTGTTTGTCTTCAAGAGTTGAAGGTAGGTGGTTTTGAGCTTTATACCAATCTTCAGATTGTCTCTAGCAAACACTGTTGGTACCACACCAAGCATGTCAACAAAAAAGGTGGAGCTGCTATTGGTATTGCTTCTAATCTATCTCATTGTATTGATGAGGTCATTGATAGTAACGCCAACCAGTGGGTGGCCTTGAAGTGTAAGGAACCTATAAACTATACCATAGTAAGTATTTATGCTTCAAATAATCAAGCTAAAAGAAGATTATGTTGGAAAGAGCTGAGCAATCTAACTGATGATGTCATCCTGCTGTGAGATTTTAATATAGTTATGTTTGAAAAAGATAGAGCTTGTACTCCTGACAATATCTAGCATGGGTTGGAAAAGAAGGAGTGGATAGTTATGATCATGCATAATGAACTCTCAAATAGGTTCTTCGTAAGGGAGCTTCCCCTTGCTCCTTTTGTGCATAACCATAGATTTGATTTCTTCTAAACATACTACTCTAGTAGTTGTGTAGCCTACACCATTATTCATCATAAGGCTATGATTACCAAGCCTATGACATTGTACAACATTGTTCATTAATATATCGTACCTATATTACTCATCTATGATATCTTTGTTATAGTCATTTCTCACTGCCAACATGTGTTGCTCATATCTCACTCATTTCTCGACCAAATTCAATAATCTATAGCTTATTGGAATCAGCTCCAATTTATCTACATTCTGACAAAATTTGAAGCAAATCCATTCAGCCAATTGAGAGAAATCTGCATTGAAGCACTCACTTGTCAATACCTGCAGAGGTCCTAAAAAATCGGGGGTAATGATAATTTTGCTAAATTGATTTCTCTATGCATAGTTAATCATTTCAAGTGATTCCACTTGGAATCAGTAGCTTACTAAGTTAGTTAGATAACTCTAAAATGAAGTTTTCCAATTGCTACTATACTGGTTGTATTGAGCATTATAAGCAACAGGTGTATGATCCAAAATAGAAAGTTTTCTTGGATTCTTCTATTTAGAAGTAGTCTGTTTTGATCAAATCTTTTCATACATCATTTCCAAAGTACATGGGCACTTTTATGGTGTCATTAGAAATTCAAGAGGGTCCATTTATCAACTCTGAAGCTACAAAGGGCTGGTAATAAGAAGGTTTTGGCAGTACCTACTCATCACTTGAAGTGTCCATCCATCTTTCCCAACAGTGGTATCAGAGCAAAGTTAAGGTAAAATGGGAGATGGTTTTCCTTCTTTCATTGATAAATTGGATAGGAACAACTATCAAGCATGGTCTCTAAGGATGAACACATACTTACAAGGAAGGAGCCTCTATGGATACATCTCAGGAGATGAGGAGATGCCCATATTCAGAAGCAAAGGACAACCTACAAGGGAAGAGCATGAAAGACTCAACACATGGTGTTCCAAGGATGCATTAGCAAGGTCTTACTTACTCAACTCAATTTCTAATTAGGAACTGTAAGACATCCCAAGAGACTTGGGAAACATTGTCTTCTTATTTCTCTTGCAACACAAGAGCCAGGAAGAATCAGTTGTGGATTGAATTCACAACTCAAAGGAAGCAACCTAAGCAAGCTATCTGTGAGTATGCAACCAAAGTTACAGATGTAGCAGACCAATTGGAAAGTATAGGAGAAGAAATTGAAGAGGAGCAGATTCTAGGAAAGTTATCAATGGTATTAAAGCAGATGACAAATGGGAGAGCTTCACAACGACCATGGATTTGTATACGGACACGCAGATTCCAGACCTTACCACACTCATGGGGCAACTATTAACCCATGAAGCCAAGCTCAACAAGAATGGAGACTCATCAAGAGGTAATAGCTCTTATGACCTATACACTGATAAGAATAAGTCTAAAGAGAAAGGCAAGAACAAGAAAATAGAAGATGAGGGAACTACCTCCCAAGCCAACTATGCAGGGAGAGGTAGATCATCAAGAGGAAGGGGCAGAGGAGGTAAGCAAGGTAGGGGGAGACCTTATAACTCCTCACCATGCAATATTTGTGGTTTATCAAATCATACTACAGATGAGTGTTTCAGGAACTTCAAGAATCAGAGAGGTAGAGGATATCAAAGAGGTGGATACACACAACCAAGAGGTAGATTCAATCACCACCAAGGATATAACAACAACTACAACAACAACTACAACAACAACTACAATGGCAACTACCAAGGAGGATACAAATCCAGAAAGGATTACAACAACTACAGAAGGGGGCAAGAAGATTCTCTTCTGATTATGAATATGACATCAACACCAGGTATAAATGATGACCATCTCTTCTACATTGACTCTAGATGCTCAAATCCTGTGGTAGGCAATGCAGCTCTTCTCTCTGATCTTGAGGAACCAAAGGGTAAGCATCAGGTACAAACAGGTGATGACACCAAGCACTCAGTGATTAAAGTTGGAAATGTTAAGACCTCTGATGCGAACAAAAATCTATTGAGTAGGGTTCTATATGTACCAATTATTACCAAGAATTTGATGAGTGTTGGATAGATTGTGGAAAAAGGTTTGCAGGTTAGATTCAACCAATATGGAGCATTTGTGGAGGATCCCAAGCATGGGTTCAAGATAATAGCCAAAGGAGAGAAGAGAGGTAGACTTTTCACTTTTGAACTTGAGGATACAAGGAACATTGCACTTTACCATTATAAAGATCAAACATTATCTGAGCTTGAAATTTGGCACAAAAGATTAGGGCATGTAGGAGAAAGAACCTTGAAACAAATATGCAGAGATCAATGTGTGCTTGGGATACCTAATGTATCCAAGCAACACATGATTTATAAGTGTGGTGCTTGTCAGTTTGGAAAGTCTACAGGTTACCCTTCTCAAGGAAAAGCTACATGCATGAGGACTACGTAGAACTTGTTCATACAGATGTATGGGGACCAAGCAAGGATCCCTCAATCTCTGGATCAAGGTATTATGTATCTTTCATTGATGACTATAGTAAGTGGACTATATTGTACTTTATGAAGCACAAAGATGAAGTATTTAGTTGCTTTAAAAAGTATCTTGCACTTGTTGAGGAATCAAACAGGGAGAAATCTAAAACGGCTAAGGTCAGATGGAGGAGGTGAGTACTTCTCAAATGATTTTGATGCATTCTTGCAAGACAGAGGAATTAAGAGAGAAATTACCACAAGGTATACTCTTGAGCAGATGGAGTAGCAGAAAGAAGAAATAGATTGATTGTTGAAACAGCTAGGTCAATGTTAAATGAGAAAAAATTACCTAAGTATTTGTGGGCAGAGAGTATATCTATTGCCACTTATTTGGTAAACAGGTTGCCATCCAAATCTCTTGATGGGATGACCCCATATGAAGCATGGCATGGTAGAAGACCTTCACTTGATCATTGCAGGATCTTTGGATGTGTAGCATATGTGCATATCCCCTCTCATATAAGAGGTAAGCTAGACCCTAAGGCAGAGAAGTGCATCTTCATTGGATATGATCTAAATAAGAAAGGCTTTTTCTACAATCCTTCAAACAAGGGATTCATGGTCAATAGAGATGTTGTCTTTGATGAAAATGACTCTTGTTTTGATAGTGAATGCAGGAAGGTAAAGCTACCAATCTATGTAGGTTCCAAGAAAACAACAGTTAGATGTTCTAAGATGCACTCTACAATATACAAGTGCTACTTTGGATTATGCATCTTTTTCTGAAGCTGGTGCATAATTGGAGGTTCATGGATACACTGACGTAGATTAGGTGGGTAGTGTTCCAAATAGAAGATCTACTAGTGGCTTTCTATTCTCACTTGGGAGTGCAATTGTTACATGTGATTAGTAAGAAGCAACCCAGTGATGCTTTGTTGAGTATAGAGGCTGAGTATGGAGGTGCCACAATGGCAGGATGCAAAGCATCATGGCTAGAGATGCTACTTGCAGATTTAGGTGTGGAGTTGCAATATCATATCATCATTTATTTTTATAATCTTAGTAGCATCCAGTTAGAACGAAATCCTATTTTTCATGCTACAACAAAGCATATCAAGGTACATTATCACTTCATTACAGAAAAGGTATTAGCAGGTGATATTGCTCTTGTTTATGTGAGGAAAGATGAGTAAGTTGTTGATATTTCACTAAAACACTTGGAGTAGAGAAGCTGAAAGGGGGAGTCTTGAGATATAATCCCAACATGTGATGATCGAGGATGACACATACAACTTTTTCATTTCTCTAACATGTATAGTGGCCAGGTCCATATATGTCAAGGATATTTTAGTGAAATTTACTAGATTTATTTACCAAGAGTGATGGCACATCTGTTTCTTGTGAGCTCACTCATTCATAGACATGAGGATTTTCCTTATATACTATTCTTTATATATTGCACTAGTTGTATTGTTGTATTCGGTCATTCTTGTATATTCTCTTTATGTAATAAACGAAGAAGAAAAAGAAGAAGAAGAAGAAGAAGATCATTCTTCCCTGGCTCAATGTGTGTGTGTGCTCCTCTCCTTGTATGCGAGGGTTTTGAGAGCTCTCTTTCTTATCTCCTTTCTCTTGGTAGTTCTAACTTCTTACTTGTTGTACATGCAAAAGAACATTCCACCATCCTACTTGCATATAGTACATAGAGCTAAACAAGCATATGGAAAAACATATATGCATATGTAATGTGCTATGATTGTCCTAGATGCAAAACAATGCATAAAAAAGAGCATAGAGATGAATGAAATCACAAGAAAACTTATCTTAAGTGTTGCTAATTCCATGTGCAGGTATGGTGCAGGTGCTAGAAATGATAGCTATGTATCCTTTTTGTGTCTCAAGGTTGACATAAATCCTCCTCACATAAAGAAAGTGCTTCTACGAGGGTCATTGATAGCAAATAGCCAACTTCAAAGCTTCAAAAATAGATGAAATCAAATGGTGTCTTTCACCTAGTCCATGGATAGTTCTCTATGTAGGAAAATGGAATAAGTCAATTTGGTTGAGTAATGAATAAATTATTTCTAATTACGTGAAACTAGGCAGAGTTGATATGCCCTCAAAACGGGTTTTAGGGATGGCCAAGAAGGAAGACTTTGAATTTCTCCCTTTTCATCTCCTAGTAGTGCATGTAGCCTTTGTCAATATCCCACATATCCAATTGGCAGCCCAAGTTTTAGGTATGAATAGTTCTAAGCTCCCCTTTTGCTCTCAATGCATAAGAGAAGAAGTGTGTCCTCATTGTTCTCTACTACACATGCGGGTAGCTCACATAGGCACATAGATGTGTGGGAAGCTCCTCTATTTTCACATCGGGCAGATGCCACTCTAATCATAGGGAGTTGTTGAAGGGCTCCTTGGGGGACCCTTGGCTACTTTGAGGGTCCATGCTTCCAATATTTATATTTTATGAACACATCTTCTAGTCCCCCATGCCAAAATTACTCCATAGAGAGATTCCTCAGAATGATCATGACTTAGATTCGAATGCCATAGAAATTCTCCCGCAATTCAGGAGTGCTCTTAATATGGAATATTAGAAGCTCCTAAAAACTCTCTCAAGGCTTGAAACTTTAGAACTCATGAATAATGTGTGCCCCACTCTCCTCCTCCCTTATTATATCCTCTTGTATTCAAAATACCAATGGTCTCAAATGTTCTAGAGTTGACATGTCACCGTGCAACACTCCTTCCCATTACTAGTGAATACCTTATGAGCTAGGGACCTTGGCTATGACTAGCCCTGGTCCCACACACACATGAGATGGTCTCCACAGAACAATTTCTAACATCTCCAAACATCTAAGAGTGGCTCCACATTTATTTCATTGGTTGTGCTTGTTGGAGTTAGACGTATGCGGAAGCACGTGAACAACACAAGGAGGAAGAAGAAGCTTGGGGCACAACACACAATACTGAATGTATTACCACTAGAATGTATGAAGATAAGTAACTCGTTAGGGCTATAGGCATATATACAAGCCGGGCAAAAAAACCTTCTAAAGAGGGAAAAAAGTGCCCCAATGGTCCTTGTGTGTTCACACACATCACTACTGAAATATATCAACAAATCACCCTTGGGAGTGATGCGATGAACAAGAAACTGACACTCATGTATAAGCGAGTGCCAAACTATGTGGAATCAGTCCACAAAAGGAAGTAAGCCCGAAGCTTTGCGGAAAGCTTCAAACTTCCCCCTAGGCAGAGCCTTCGTGAAAAGGTCTACAATGTTCTCTTGCATGGGCACAGATGCCAAGCTAATCTCTCCAACAAAGAACCTCTCCCTGACATAATGATAATGCACCTCAATTAGCTTAGTGTGAGCATGAAACACAGGGTTCCTTGCAACTTCCAATATGCTCTCACTATCAGTGAAGATGGTGGTGGTAGAAGACTAACCAACACACAAATCAGCCATAAGGCATCTCAGTCACACACACTCAACAGTCACTGTGAAAGTTTCCCCATACTCCGCCTCACAATTGGAAGTGGCCATAGTAGGTTGCTTCTTGCTAAGCCAAGATATGCATGAGCTACCAAGCATGAAGCAAAAACCACTAGTCAACACATTAGTTTCATAGCAACCATCCCAGTTAGATTCAAAGCATGCAAATCTGGCAGTAGTGATCCCCCATTGGGATAAAACAACCCAAGTAGTTGGGTACCACTCAAGTAGCAAAAGATGTGCTTAACCACCTACCAAAGCTTGACACCTAGGCAATGCATAAACCTACTCATATGTGAGATAGAAAACTGAATGACTGGCTGAGTCATGCATAAATAAATCAAGCATCCAACAACCTGCTAATAGAGAACAACATCAAATGCATCTCCAGCATCATGAAGACTCAATCGTAAACCTATCTCCATAGGATTGGCAATAGGTTTACAGTCTTCAAGGCCAAAATATTGCAATAATGTGTCAATATATTTTGTTTGACACAAAGCCATTCCACCATCAATGTGCATAAACTGAATGCCCAAATAATGGTGAAAATGCTGCAAATCAGACATCTCAAATGAGGATGTAAATCAGCTTTAAAATCAGCAATATGCTTCTCATGGGGACCAGTGAGCAGCATGTCATCAACATACACCACAATGATTAGAAGAACATCATTTTCACACTTAACATATAAGGTGTTTTCAGTTGGACTATTCTCAAATCCATGTGTAATCAGATAAGCATGTATTTTTTCATACCAAGCACGTGGTGCTTGCTTTAAACCATATAATGCCTTCTTTAACCTGCACACCAGGTTTTCCCACCCTTTCTGCACAAAGCCATGGAGCTGAAAAAAAAACACTTCTTCATGTAAGTCACCATTCAAAAATGTTGTTTTAATGTCCGATTGATGTACATTCCAACCATGATGAGCTATCAGTGCAAAGATGCTACGAACCATAGTCATTCCGCAAGTAGGTGCAAAGGTTTCATTGGAATCAATGCCTTTTTCCTGTGCATAATCCTTTGCAACAAGCTCAGCCTTATACATGTCAACTGTTCCATCAGGTTTATGCTTCAGCTTGTATACCCACTTAGTGCCAATGACCTTCTTGCCAGGAGGCAAGTCACATAAAAACTTGGTACCATTTTTCATGATAGCATCATATTCAGATTGCATTGCAACCATCCAATGTTTAGAATTTTGTGCTTCATCAAACGAAACCGGCTCAGTCTCATCACAGAGACTAGAGGCGGCCATAGCATAGCAATCTGATGCAAAAGAGGCACTATGAGAGCTTGAATGGATATGGTATGATAGAGGTGCATCTAATTTGTTGTCACGCAAAGTCTCCACAAGCCATTTTGGCATAGTTTCTGCCTCCTCAATATCAGCTCTCTCATCAACGAGTGTATCATGTAAATTTGCGTCAGAGATGGAATGATCTACATCATCACGTGAAACCTGCAAAGGTTGAGAAGTTACCTCATTAGGACCAGCACTAGATTGTCCACCTGTAAAAAGAGGTAGCAAAGTATCATACATGTCTTTCAAGCTAATAAATGTCTCCTTAGTACATGAAAGTAACGATTGAATAGCATCTTGCACAAAAACAACACCACGGCTAACCAAAATGCGTTTAGTCTATGGATGATACAGACGATCGCCTTTACTTTTAGAACTATACCCAACAGAAATACATTTTACTTTCAGGCACTAATGCATATGCCAAACAACCAAAAATACACAGATGAGCAAGAGATGGCTTGCGACCATGCCAAGACTCATATGGAGTGATAGATTCTAGAACTTTAGTGGGACACCCGTTAAGTACATATCATACACGCATAATAGCCTCAAGCGAGAAACTATGTGGTAAAGCCTAGCTCTTGACCATACACCTCGCCATCTCCATGAGTGACCTTTTCAGCACATACACATACGATACTATACATTGATGTTTTATCCCACATTCAGGCATAATTGCATTAAAGTCAGAAGACATATATTCCCCCCTCGATGAGAACACAGGCTGCCTATTTTACATGCTGACAGATTTTCAGCCAAAACGAGAAACTGTTTGAAGCATATGAACACTTTGGACTTTGCTTTGAGTGGATATACCCATGCATGCCTAGAAAAATCATCAATGAAAGTCGTGAAGTAAAGACAGTTTCCAAAAGAAGGTGTTTGCATACCCAGAGACATCACTATGTACAAGCTGCAATTTTTGAGTAGCCCAAACTCAACCATCTTTTGGAAAGGAGGAATGCTGCACTTTTCCCAAAATATAGCCTTCACAGACATGTTTTCTGGGTGCCTCAAGTTTTGGCAAAGAGGACACCATTTCAAGTTTCTAGGCATAGCAAACTAGCAAAATTAAGATGAACAAAGCATGCATGCCAAAGCTTTACATCTGACATAGTTTGAGAATCATTTACTGCACATACTGAATCATTCGTAGATTTCTCATAGTCTATGAGCTTATACATCCCACGACATAAAATGCCGGAAACAATAATCATATCACCATTTGACAGATCATGAACTATACATCTCTCATCAACAAATTTCACACCCAAGCCAATCTTGGCTAATGCGAAAACTAATAACAGATTTTTCTTGATCCCTAGCACAAATAAAGCATCTGACAAAGTGAAAGAATTACCATCAGTACTAGTTAGAATGATCTTATCAACTCCCATGAGAGGATAAGAGGAGTTGTTGGTGCATGTAATAGTATTCCTTGTAGGGGCAGGCTCGAGTGAAGAGAAGAAACTGTGTTGGGAGGTAATATGTTTGGTCTCCCCACTATCGAAGTACCAAACATCTGTGTCTACTACAAACATGCACTGGTCATGAGAAGATGGGTCAAAACTACACAGAGTAGTAAATGCCCATTCTTCTTCGTCCACAAGATTAGCAAACTTTGTTTTTGGTGTAGAGGCTTCTGCAACAACCATTCCGGCCTCTTTCTTATTTGCCGCTTTAGCAACGAGTTTTGGACAGCTCTTAATGACATGATCATTTGCTTTATAGTATTTTTAGAACAATTTCTGTTTATTTTTTTTTAATTTCTTCTTATCTTTGTCTTCCTTCTTCAATTGTGCAAAATAAACAGGTTTCGGCTTATTAGTAGAAGAGCTCCATTTTCCTTTGCCCTTCTGACTAGCAAGGAAAGCTTGATGTGCAACACGTAATATAATAGGCCTCTTTTGCCTAGACTGATCTTCCTGCAATAGAACAATAACTAACTCTTCAATGTTAAGGCATTTGGATTGCCTTTCATCATCAAACAAAGAGTAGAAGAAAAACATTGATATGAGTCGGGAAGACCATTCAGAACACTCTGCACAAGTGAACTATCACGAAAGACTTCGTCAGCAAAAATCAATTGTTCCTTCAAATCCTTGATCTTTGTTAGAAAAGTGTCCATAGAATCACCTTCATTCATGTGCTCCCTCTCCAATTGTTTTCGAAGGTAAGCAACACGAGCCTCATTCCTAGCCTAGTACAATGTGGTAAGTGTATCCCAAGCATCCTTAGTTGTTATGCAAGAGGGAATGTGAGGAATAATGGCATGTTTGACAGACAACACCATCAATGCATGTGCTTGAGCATCTCTGCCATCCCAACAAATTTTCTCTACAATAGCTGTAAGAGGAACCGCAACACAAACAGGAATCCAAAGAATATCAACATCTTCAATGCCATCTGTATCAGCTTCAATATCTATATTAGCAGGTGTACTAGGATGTTTTTCAACACCTTGCATAATGTTCCACATTCTTTTTGCAGCCAATACATGTCGCATTATATAATCCCACAATGGGTACTTGGTACCATCGAGCTTATCCTGAATAGCCAACGTATAGAATACATCATTGATTTCGTCCATGGCCACTGACTAAAATACCTTGATGCAAAAAAATGGCTGTATTTGAAAAAGTTGAATAGAACTACCCTGAAAAGTTCTGCTAAACATGTAACAAACTTTGAGATGCTTATACTGGTGAACCGAAACCTGTATATATCTTTGGCACAAAAAGACAAAATAGCTTGCACAAGCACTATGATAGTGCATTCGGAGGCCAAAATGAGCTTAGATCGCAATTTTGGCAGAACAAAACAAAGCTGTTTTGATCTCCTAATCACCCTGAGTATGCTCACCAAATTTCATGCAAATGCGAGACTGCGACCGGAGTGGTGTCAAGGATGCCCTAGATGAAGCAGCGACCTGCTCTGATACCAATTGTTGGAGTTAGACGTCTGCGAAAGCATGCAAACAACACAAGGATGAAGAAGAAGCTTGGAGCACAACACACAGTACTGAATGTATTACCATTAGAATGTACAAAGATAAGTGACCCGTTAGGGCTATAGGCATATATACAAGCCGGAGAAGAAAACCTCCTAAAGAGGGGAAAAAGTGCCCCGGCGATCCTAATATGTTCACACACTTCACTACCGAAATATATCAACAAGGCCTTATTTGGTATTAAAATCACACCATTCTGTTTTATAGGCATCACTTGATGAGCCTTATTGCGAATGTTTTTGATAGTCAAAATGTACAAAATCACCCAAGTGTGTGAGTAGAAAATATAAAAAAACATGAAAAGTGATAATAGACCAAAACATGTAAGTAGAGAAAGTCAATCTTGTTTCATAATAGTGAAGGTTACAAAAACTCTCTTGTATGCAGTGATGATTACACAACTCTTAGCAACAATAACCCCTAATCCTCCTACCTGATTTTATGTCCTTGGATTGTATAGTAACCCTCTCGGCATGAATGGAACATACGTTTGATTTCTCAAACATGGATATGAAAAATGCTTCTTATATCTCTTAGATTTTGAATAATTAATCATGCATAATATCTCCATAAGTCCTATTTTACCACTTTTGCCTTGGTATCAAAAGCCAAAGTGTCTTTTGATCATGTTTAATTTCTACAAACGCTTGGGTATGGGGAGTCTCAACACACTACCTACTGGGAAGCTGCATCTACATTGTAGTGATCCATGTCGATATCTCTCTATCTGTCTCTCACTAGATATTATAGGAGATGCAAGTCACAATTACATGTGGAAATATTCACACCATCAATCTCCTTTTCTCATCATTAAAAAAAAAATCCACACTTTTGAAAATATATAAAGAGAAAGTATAAAATCTTCAAGTTGTTCGAGAACGATTATTGACGGCCAAAATAAGATCCTCAATAAGGAATTTTATGAGACCCATTTGACGATTTGCTGAAGGATGTCTTCAATCCTTTTGACCATAATTGTGGTAGTTTGAATGATATGGAAATAGATAGCAATAAAGGAAGTTGTACACCTAATGTTTTTATTGATTCTCATATTTATTGTCAAAAGTATGGAAGATGTGTCTTTGGATATTAATGAGAGGAAATCTTAGAAAGGGTGAGAGGCTGGATTCCAATTGAGAGTAGGACACAAAGTCTTAATAGATATAGAAGAAAAAAAAAGCTGTTTAGTCTAAAAATCTGTCTTCTTAAGCTGAAGCTTACCACAAATCTGAGGAGGACTTCCCCAATGAGCTCAAAGCCATGGATCACCAAATAATTAGTGAGTATTCCTAGACATTAGATTACTAAAAAGATATGCCCATGACCAATTGGATTGGGTGCAATGCTTAGTTCTCCCTACTTCTAAGTCTAAAATGAAAGAGACTATTCGTACCTCCGGGTCATTCGTGAAACCTCCCAAAAAATCTCTTAATTAAAAAGGATTAACTTATCTTTTCAGGGGCAAAGCTATAAAATGTTGGCCAAGAGGTGTCTCTTTGTTTACATGAGATTTAGTTGGTTGGTCCCAACCTACTGATCAACTTCAATCATGTCTCCAATAACCATACTTGGTTCATAACGCACAACAAAAAAAAGGCAACGTCTGTTCTATTTTGGCCACTTACGTAGTTAGCTAATCCGTATTTATAACTTCCAATCAATGGATTTGCATAACTACTAAAGATCCTTTTAAGTTCTCCTACATGCGCGTAGCCACATTAAGTTGCATACCTGTCAAGTAACAAAGCTTGTTGTCAAGATCAGAACTTGGCTTAGACGACTGGGTTTCTTGGACCATCTCTATTTTCGAGGAGGATATTTGTAAACTAGGTTCCCCATTGTTTTTGGCAACCATCACAATAGGTTTATTCACATCTCTAGCTACACCCTGCTTGTCATTTTGGGTCCTTTGTCTCAAAGGGTAGCCACTACGAAGCCACTACCTCAAGGATTCGGGTGTTGGTCTAGGGACAAAAAGTTTTTTGTTTTTAAGAGGAAGTTCAGCCTTGGCCTATTCTCCTCGAATTTAATTAAAATAAAGGAGAAAAGCTACAAGTGAATGGGACTAGTGCCCATGGAACCCCCCAGATCCCACAATGCAGGGGACAAGTTTGGTAAACTAGAGGGCATTACAAATGAGACGGATAAAACTATCATATCCCTCATGCGGAACCCATTTGGGTTTCAGCTTGTTATCTTCGAGGAGATAAATACAGTGGTGCCTAAACAGTGGAGACCTCTTATCATGGGAGATTATTTTAACTACAAGAAACAAGGATTTCTCAATCGACCATTCCTTTGGAGTTTGGCCAAAATTGACAGCACATCGCTCCCTCCAAATCTTCCAAAGAGCCTCACCCCTGATGGCATTCTATAGCCTTGATGAGTAGCCAACCGCCTCACCCAATAGTGCCTGTTGCCAATTGATTTGGTTCATGAGTCTTAAAATCCACGTCGCCTGATGCCAGATAACATGGGAGTTGGGGCAATCGAAGAAAAGGTGAACCAAATCTTCGATGCATCGATGGTAACGTTTGCACCATGGTGAAACCCCACAAATTTTGTTAGCCCTTTTATTGGACCAGATACCTTTATGCAAGATCTTCCACATGAGAATGGACGTTTTAACCTCAATTAGGGGGTGCCAAATAGACATGAACTTTAGTTCCCATAGAAGCTTGGTCCAAGAAAGGCACCACATCTTGTTAAGGGTGTGATGAACATCTAAGTTCTCTTTGAAGTTGGGGGCTCTAGATAGTTTCTTACCATTGCTCCCTTTGAGGCCCTCCAGGCAAGGAAGATCTTGTCTACAGAGAAGGTGGGTAGTTGAGTGATCCCATGCTAAACAACTACCTTGAAGAAGAGTCCATTCCTCGAGGGTAACTCTATGTCTTAGGTCTAAGTCTTCGAACCTGATGCACTGGCCGGTCTCTTGTTTCTAGAGTTGTTTCCACTATTTGAACCCCTTGTTCCATAACCGCTTGGCAATTTGGAGGTTCCAAGACTCCACCCCCCTAATGCTGCTGATTGGGAACCAGATAAAGTCATTTTGTCTTATCCCGGCTGCCCACTTCCAGTCATCACTGATTTTGATGAATTGTTTGGCCTTGTTCCAACTCCTCCATAAGGAACACAGGAGGCTAGAGCCTTTAGGGGACATCAGGTGGGGGGAGAACAAAAGCGTGAGGAGCCCTATGTCCTTCCAACCACGACGACCAACTAAGGTAAGGTCTTTCTACATGTTTCTGAAGATCAATTTAGCCCAAGAGGATTCACTATTGTTCCAAGCCTTGATAAACCACTTTGCCACCAACTTGTCAGCCAATCTAGCGATATCCAAAATGCCCAGGTCCCCCGAGTCTTTCGAGCTAATGCAAGTTTCCCATTTGATTTTGGGAATCCCCCTCCTATTGCGGTCCCTAGTCCATAGAAAGTTTCTACAGATTCTTTCCACTTTGGCCAACTCTTTCTTCTTAGGTCTCCAACACGAGATAAAGTCAATATTCGTAGAAATCATAAATGTGTTAAGAACCATTCCACGCCCTGCCAAGTTAACTTGCATACCTTTCCAATGATTTAGTTTGCTATCCAATTTGGATAGGACCCAGTTCCACCAATGGTCCATCGAGATGTCGAAGCACCAGGACCAAAAAGTTGGCCGATAGGACACATATTCTTTAACTCGTCTTGCTTTTACAAAACATCCACGTGAGAGAGAGAGAGAGGGTCTACCGATGGCCTCATCCCAAAAAGCAAGACAAAATCACTCCTTGCTATTTCAACAACTTGGGAAAACTTGGGAAACAGTGTTTCTGACCAGAATGGAGGGTGTGGTCACTCGTGGCATGATTCCAAGAACAAAATCATGAACTAAAGCTTGCTTCGACACCTTAAAAGCTGCCTCACAATAGCCAATCAAAGAAGTAAGAGTGGTCAAATATTAAGGCCAAAAGAAAAGAAGCGGCAGAAAATTTGAGAGGAAGTCATGAGTAACAACCTCTTAGAAATGCAAAGGTGCACGCTCACCTATTCTAGCAATGAATTTCTGACGAAGGTCAAAGACTCTTAAAACAAGGATAAGTTCTTGTAGCTTGGTTAATATAAGTTTTCCATGACTATGAAAATCTCCTCCTCGTTCTTATCAGCCTCAAGAACCACCTTGCAAGTCCTTGCAACGTTCAAGTACCTGGTGGTGCTTCAGCAAGGGCATTCACGAGTCCTCTCACGCCGACATCCCTCATTGAACTGTTATCGAAGGGACATCTGTTCATACGTACTTGCCGAAGAGACAAATGGAGATGGCCAGCTTTATTTTCTCTACATCAGTCTACCCTCCTGCATATAATCATACATACAACCATCTTCTCCTTCACAAGGAGCATTTACTGCTCAATAGTACGCCACGCCGACATCAATAGTCAAGTGTACATACACAGATTTGGCCACCTCCACTCACGTACACTCTCTATCTCGTCTCTATCTTCCCCCCCTTGATGTTATAATACATGCAACTTGCTAGGTTTGGAGCTTTCCAAAGTTTACCGTGTCATGCTGGCACCCATGCAGCCACATCTCTTGATGCATATAAACAAAGGACATGTGGCTGCATATGTACATACGATATATGCGAATCGCCAAATTCTCTCTCTCTCTCTCTCTCTCTCTCTCTCTCTCTCTCTCTCTCTCTCGAGCAACGTGCGTCGTGACCACTGACTACCTTTTTGTTTCTTTTGAGAGTTCGATCTTAACATCTTCTTCTTAAATACTAAGCACCTCTTGCAGAGCTCAAGCTCAATATCTCATGCCGACTGCACATAATTAGTACCTAAATCCACCAAATAACAAGCATAATGATTTTGAATTCATCATTTTTAAGGTGTTATACATGTGCAGTAAGGATGGGCCCATCGAATCAAACATTATTCATGACATGGCCAGGGATAAAAACTACTTTATCATCTAGAATAGATAAATGCCAATATTCTTTATATATTCTATTCACTAAATTCTGCAGTCACGTGTCATTTTTAGGCATTGAAGAAAATTTAGGTTATTTTTTGGTGTTGATTTAATCTGGTTATCATCAAGTTTATTCATGTGAGCATTGCTATCACTACAACATATGAGGGGCATACCGATGCTGCATATACCGACGGTCACAGTCGGCATCAGTATGGGCCTCGAAAAATGTCACTTAGAGATATCGACGATCAAGTGACCATAGGTATGACCGTTTTAAACGGATCATCAGTGTGGCCCGTAGCCGCCGGTATAGGCATCGGTATAGGCATCGGTATGGGCGTCGATATAAGCGTCGGTAAATTACTGGGAATTACTGACGCGTATACCGATGCCTATACCGGCGGCGAGTTTTAAACATCCCGCGAACCCGAGAGCAAAACTTCACATTTTTACGTGTGTTTGATTACTGTTGGTTTTCTGTCGAACTTGCGCGCGCAAACCGAATTGCGACTTGCATTGTCTTGTGCACACACACACACACACAAATCTCTCTCTCTCTCTACACACACACACACACTCTCTCTCGGCTTAGATCTCACATCTTGGTAAGTGTTGCACGTACTGTCAGCATTTGTGTTTCTCTATGCTTTAGGTTTTATAATTTCTCTTTTCTTTGATTTTGCAGAAGTTCTTTGGTGTCGATTGTTTGGAATTGGACGATAGATGATATACATTACGCCTTGACGACAACGATCCAAAAGAGGGGCATACTTGTAAGTGATTGTTTTATTCTCTATTGATAGAGAGAGAAGGAGAGAGAGAGAGAGAAAGAGAGAGAGAGAGAGTGAGAGAGAGAGCGAGTGAGAGATAAAGAATAATGAAAGAAAGGAAGATAGAGATAGGAAAATAGAGCATACATACACACACACATATACACATATTTACACATTTACACATGCATACATACACACATACATGTACACACATGCATACATACACACATACATGTACACACATGCATACATGCACACATACATGTACACACATGCATGCTTACATACACATACCTATACACACATGCATGCTTACATACACACACACATATACACACATGCATGCATACACACACATATAAATTTACACACATGCATACATACACACACATGCATACATACACACACATGCATACACACATACATACACAAACATATATACACATATGCATACATACACATACACACACATATACACACATACATACACACACATATATACACACATATACACACATGCATGCATACATACACACACATATACACACATGCATGCATACACACATATACACATATACACACATGCATACATACACACACATGCATACACACATACATACACACACATATATACACATATGCATACATACACATACACACACACATATACACACATATACATTCACACACACACATATACACACATGCATGCATACACACATATACACATATACACACATGCATACACACATACATGCACACACATATATACACACATGCATGCATACAATATATACACACATGCATGCATACAATATATACACACATACACATACACACACATGCATGCATACATACACACACACACATACACACACATGTATGCACATGCATACATACACACACATATGTACACATGCATACATATAACACACATATATACACACATGCATACATACACACATATACACACATGCAGGTATACATACACACACATACACATATACACACATGTATACACATGCATACACATACACACACATGCATGCATACATACACACACGTACACACACATGCACACACATGCATGCCTACATACACACACACACACATACACACACACACATAAACACATGCATACATACACACGCACACATGTACACATGCATACACACACACACATATATACACACATGCATACATACACACATATAATCCTATTTTCATTTTGAAGTTTTTTTTTACATCAAATATATAAAAATAGGATTAGGGTTTTTATGCTATTTACACATACATACACATACACATATAATGTGTGTGTATATATATATATATATATATATATATATATATATATATATATATATATATATATATATATATATATATATATATATATATATATATATATATATATATATATATATATATATATATATATATATATATATACATGTCTATACATATGTATACAGAAATATACATATTTTAGGTCTAGATATTTAAGATTAGGGTTTTAGGGTTTAGGCATACATATCACTCAATTATATTTATATTAAGAAAAAATATAGAGAAAAATAAGAAAAAAAATATGAATATATAAATAAATATATATATAAAATATGATTAGGGTTTTAGGATTAGGGGTTTAGATTTTTATAGGTGTTTAAGTATTTAGGTTTTAGTATTTCAGATTTAAGTCTAAGTCTTTCTGATTAGGGTTTTAGGGTTTTAATAAGTAGATAACATATATACACAAACACACATATACATATAATACATACATACATGTAGATACACATGCATACAAAAATATACATATTTTAGATTTAAATCTTTAAGATTAGGGTTTTAGGGTTTTAACACCTACATAACATATATGCACACATACACATGCACATATAATACATATATACATGTATATACACATGTATATAGAAATATACATATTTTAGGTCTAGATCTTTAAGATTAGGGTTTTAGGGTTTAGACAAACATATAACTCAATTATATTTATATTAAGAAAAAATATAGAGAAAAATAAGAAAAAAATTTTGAACATATAAATAAATATATATATAAAATATGATTAGAGTTTTAGGATTAGGGGTTTAGATTTTTATTGGTGGTTAAGTATTTAGGTTTTAGTATTTCATATTTAAGTCTAAATCTTTAAGATTAGGGTTTTAGGGTTTTAACACCTACATAACATATATACACACATACACATACACATATAATACATATATACATGTAGATACACATGCATACAAAAATATACATATTTTAGATCTAGAATTTTAAGATTAGGGTTTTAATTAATAATATATAATTAAATATATAAAAATAGGATTCCATAAGGAAAAAAATCTGAATATATAAATAAAAAAATAAGATAATTATATACATAAATAAATATAAAAAGAACTAGTGTTTTAAATAATTTAATTAAATATATATAATTAAATATATATAAATAAATATATAAAATTAAATATATAAAAATAGGATTACGTAAGGAAAAAATTTGAATATATAAATAAATATATATATAAAATAAGAGAATTATATACATAAATAAATATAAAAAGAACTAGTGTTTTAAATCATTTAATTAAATATATATAATTAAATATATAAAATTAGATATATAAAATTAAATATATAAAATTAAACATATAAAAATAGGATTACGTAATGAAAAAATCTGAATATGTAAATAAATATAAATATAAAATAGGATAATTATATACATAAATAAATATAAAAAGAACTAGTGTTTTAAAAAATTTAATTAAATATTTATAATTAAATATATAAAAATAGGATTAAGTAAGGAAAAAATCTGAATATATAAATAATATATATAAGGTAGGATAATTATATAGATAATAAAATATGATAAGAACTAGTATTTTAAATAAATAAATGAAATATATATGATTAAATATATAAAAATAGGTTTAAATTTAATCATTTTAACTAGAGTGAATATATATACAATACACAAACACACATACTTATACACCTATCTATATGCACATATATATACATATACACATGCATACATATATATACATGTTTTAGGTCTAGGTCATTTGGATTAGGGTTTTAGGGTTTCTGTTGAGGAATCACTCACGAATTCGACATACAAACAGACATAAAAGAAAAAGAAAAAGAAAAAGAAAAAGAAAAAGAAAAAGAAAAAGAAAAGAAGCAGAATCCTTAGAAAATTAAAAGCCTTAGTTGTACAGCGTGCGGAATCAGTCCGTTAACCAGAATCAAGAATTGTACGAGTAACAGAGCAACAAACCGCGGTGTGCGCATAATGCGCGCATAACGTGAATTAAAGAATGAGAGCGTGGAAGAGCACAGAAGAAAAGTGTATATATATACACCAAGGATTGAAGGACTATGATGATGTGAGGATGATGAGAAGAGGGGGATGATGAGAGATCACGTATGAATGAAGAGAGAGTGAGAAGTTCTCAGAAGACGCCATAGATTGCGTATGTACAGATGAATAACAGAAACCTGGAATGTCAGGTATTCATCTGAGAGAGATGGTAATAAGAAACTACTCAGTGTAGGAGAGTTTCTACAGCTTGAGCAAGAAGAGGCCAAGCTTGTTTGTACACATCTTCTCTAATAGAAAACACATGTTCATGTGGAAGTTTGCACGCTCTGTTCGCATGTGAAGAATCTGAGTTTTTTTGTGTTACAGTAGAAAGTTCGTTAACCATTAACAGTTACAGTTCGTTACTAAATGTGTCCCTCGGTACTCTCTCAGTAAACGAATGTCTCGGTCAAAGATATCTCAGTAAACGAATTTTCGGTCAGTTATAGTTTTCTCAAAAAGCGATTTTCCCGTAGAACAACAAAGTATATCTCGCAGTAGAATTTGAAGCTTTGTATGAGAGATAGCTCATCTTGTAGCTAGACGTCTCTACTTTAAGTTGATCACAGTTTTCGGTGGAATGGATATGTACACACAGTACAAAGTCTAACCAGAAAGTGGCACTTCAGAACTATGAAGTTTTCTTTAAACTTCAAGAAGAAGTTCATTCAGTATAAGAAGCTCACATGTCACTTCCTTACTTCACATATATTCATTCAAAGTAATCATGAGCAGAATCGAAGTTCATTCCGGTGATACTCCAGCAAAATTTCGGTGACGTCCCAATGACAGTCCGGTGAAGTTTCGGTGGAATTCAAGTCGCAGTTTAACACAGTTAAGCGACAGTAATCCTGCTAAGCTACTGTTGATTACAGAGGTGTTCTATATCACTCTAGGTTAGCTCTCTATTCGGCGGCGCGGCAATTTCCGCAGGCCTGACAAGGTTCAAGCCTTTGCCGTGACAACCATCATCAGCGATATCAGAGCGAAAGATAATCGCCAGCAGTGGTATCAGAGCAGGTTAGTTTCACAAGCGGCATCAGAGCCAAAAGACTCTCAAAGGCAACCTAAAGCAAACAAGAAGATCATGGCAGATCATGTCCAAATTGATAAGCTGGACAGAGATAATTATCCCGCGTGGGTAATGCGCATGGAAGCCTTACTTATGAGTAAGGACTTAATGATGTACGTGACTGGAGAAGAAAAGAAGCCGACCTTCGAAGATGATAGCCAACCGGAAAAAGAAGAGTTAGAAGCCTTGAAGTTGTGGCAGAAGAAAGATGCAATGGCAAGAGCCTACATCTACAACACTGTTTCAGATCATCTACTACCGCACATTAGAGGTCTGGAGAAAGCGGAGGACATATGGAGCGCATTGGAAGACCACTTCCAAAATACTACGAAAGCTAGAAAGGCTAGCTTATGGTCCGAGTTCACAACGTTCAAAAAGAAGCCAAGTCAAAGCATTAGTGACTACGTCACTAAAATGAAGGATCTAGCAGATAGTCTTGGATCCATAAAAGAAGATGTCGAAAATCACAGATTGATAGTGCAACTGCTAACAGGGTTGAGAGGAGACGAAAGGTGGAAACCCTTCGTACTCTCAACTGAACTTTCTTTAAATCACTTTGTGCCAGATTTAAAACAGTTGCTTGGTCTGATGCTCACATATGAGCAAGATCTAAAAGGAGATGGAGATAAAGGACAAAGCTCTGCAATGTACATGAAGAACAAGAAGAAAGACAAAGGTAAGTCAAAAGATGAAGAAGAGTCGAGCGCTCAGGCTTATTATGCTAGAGGTAAAGGCACCGGCAAAGCAAGAGGTTTTGGAAGAGGAAGAAGTAGTCAGAATACCAACAAGAAAGCTTACTGGATTTGTGGACTAAGTAATCATCTGGCGCATGACTGTTGGCACAACCAACAAGGATCAAATCAAAATTAGAATAGTAATAGCAGAGGCAGAAGCGGAAGATATCAAGGTAACTTCCAAAAGGGTAGACAGAATCAAAGAGGAGGCTACGGTAGAGGTGGAACAAGAAGTTGGGGACAGGGCCAATCCTACAACACCACCTACAACAACTACACAAATGACACACAGAATGAAAATCATACATCATTGATGATGAACTCTATCAGCACATCAGAAAACGAAGATCTAAAGGTATTCTACATTGACTCTGGATGTTCTAATCACTTGTCAGGAAACATAGAACTGATGTCAGAACTGGAAAAAGGAAGTTCGAGTCATACTGTTCAAACAGGTGACAATACAAGACATAGCGTACATTCAGTTGGAAAGGTGAAATGTAAGAGTGGAGCAGATTTGCTAACCAATGTTTTGTATGTTCCAACAATACCAAAAATTTTGATTAGTGTGGGACAGATAGCTGAGAAAGGGTTTCAGGTCAGATTCACAAACAAAGGAGTATTTGTAGAAGATCCCGAGAACGGATATAATCAGATTGTCTCTGGTAAGAAAGAAGGTAGACTTTTTACCTTAAGAGTACAAGGGAACATCGGCCAAGCGTTGCTCACATATGATGAAAAGGTGATTATAGAACTTGATCTCTGGCACAAGAGATTAGGTCATTTCAATGAAAAAGGAATCAAATCTATGATAGCGAATGGGTCTGTACTGGTATTACCAAACGTATAGAACCAACACATGATTCACAAATGCGAAGCTTGTCAGATGGGAAAAGCCCACAGGTTACCTTTCTAGAAGAAAGGATTCAAACATGATGGTGTGCTAGAACTCATACATACAGATGTATGGGGACCGACAAAGGAAGGATCTATTAGCAGATCAAGGTATTATGTCCTTTTCATTGATGATGCAACAAGATGGATAACTCTTTATGTTTTGAAAGAGAAATCAGAAGTGTTTGGAGCTTTTAGACATTTTCATGCATATGCTGAAATACTCACAAGTCGAAAGCTTAAAAGACCGAGGTCTGATGGAGGTGGAGAATACTTCTCCCGAGAGTTCAATGATTATCTTTGGAATGTAGGTATCAAGAGAGAAATAACCTGCAGGTATACACCACAACAAAACGGTGTAGCAGAAAGAAGGAACCGAACTCTAGTCGAGTTTGCACGAGCTATGCTGAAGGAAAAGAATTGTCTAGATTATCTTTGGGCTGAAGCCGTAAATATAGCTACATACTTGGTAAACAGATTACTGTGTACAACGTTAGAAGGAATGACTCCGTATGAAGCCTGGTGGGGAAAGAAGCCAACACTTGATCATTGTAAAGTGTTTGGATCAGTCGCTTATGCTTATATACTATCTCAACTGAGACATAAGCTTGAACCGAAAGCTGAGAAATATGTGTTCGTCGGATATGATGAAAAGCAGATGGGTTACAGGTTATGGAGTCCTCTAACCAACCAATTTACTGTTTCCAGAGATGTAACATTTGATGAACAAAAAAGCTGGTATGCAGATCAGAGTCATACAGCTGAAGAATTTGAAGAAGAGATAAAAAGAAAAGAGAAAGGTAAATCAATCGTGTAGGTGAATAAAGATGAAGATTATACGCAGGCAAGTACGTCCAGGACCGGATCAGGTATGAGAAACGAAGATGAAGACGTGTATTCAGATACACACGAAGAATATGAGCTAAGGAGGTCAAATAGAGTAAGAAGACAACCGGAAAGGTACTCGTATGATACATCGTATATAACTCAGAAAGATTATGCATATATGGTCAAAGATGATGATGAACCTCAGAGCTATGATGAAGCTAAAGGCAAGAAGCAATGGGAAGAAGCAATGGAAGAAGAATTCAGCGCACTGGAAGAAAACAAGACTTGGGAGCTTGTTCCTAAACCAAATGATAAGAAAATAATCGGAAATAAATGGGTTTTCAAAGTTAAGAAACTTGCATATGGAAGGATAGCCAGACATAAGGCAAGACTGGTTATCAAGGGCTATGCTCAGACGCATGGCATAGACTATGACAAGATGTTTAGTCCGGTGGCAAAGATGTCAACCATAAGGACAGTGATTGCTATAGCAGCATCAAAAGGATGGAAGCTAAGTCAACTAGAAGAATGCATTTCTGAACGGATATATATCAGATGAAGTCTACATGGAACAACCGGAAGGGTTTGTAAGTTCCAAATACCCAAACTTTGTTTGCAGATTAAAGAAAGCACTTTACGGATTGAAGCAAGCTCCAAGAGCTTGGAACTACAGACTTGTGAAGTATCTCAATGAACTTGGATACCAAAGTTCGAAGGCAGATGCAAGTCTACTCATCAAAAGAACAGAAGAAGGAATTATCTACATTTGAATTTATGTAGACGACATAATAATTACAGGTACCTCAGATGCAGGAATCACAGAGGTGAAGAAACTGCTCGAAAAGGAATTCAAAATCAGTGACCTGGGAAAGTTATCATACTTTCTAGGTATGGAAATCACATATACAGATCATGGTGTGTATGTTACGCAAAAAGGGTATCTCCTGAACTTACTGAAGAAGTTCAACATGGAGAATTGCAGAGAAGGTTCAACACCTCTTGAAGTAAATCATAAACTCAGTAAATATGATGGTACAGAGTTCAGAGATATGAAGAAGTATCAGTCGTTAATAGGAAGCTTAATTTACGCTATGCTAACAAGACCGGATCTCAGCTATCTGGTGGGAGTTCTTTCACAGTTTATGCATTGTCCGACAGATCAACATTGGTTTGTAGGACAAAGAGTTCTTAGATATATCAAAAGAACTATAAAGGAAGGATTATATTATCCTTTTACATCAGATATAAATCTGAGAGCATTCAGTGACTCAGACTGGGCAGGAAGTCAAGATGACAGAAGATCAACACACAGGTATATGATATACCTAGGAGATAAGCTAGTAAGCTGGAGCTCAAAGAAACAGCATACAGTAGCTTTATCGTCAACAAAAGTTGAATACAAAGGACTGGTAGAAGCTGCGAAAGAAGTAATATGGATGCACACCTTGCTCAAAAGCATGGGTATTGATCAAGGCATACCTATCATACATGGAGATAATATGAGCTCTCTATATCTTGCAGCGAATCCAGTGTTTCACGCAAGAACAAAGCACATAGAAATTCAGTATCATTTCCTAAGGGAAAAGGTAATGGAGAAGGAGATAGAAATAGTCTACACTCCTACAAAAGATCAGATAGCAGATATCATGACAAAAAGCTTGGATGGAACAAAGACAAGCAGATTCAAAGAAATGGCAGGTATAAAAGAAAGAAAGATATATGAAAGACCGGAAGAGGTCGAATTAGTGATTGAGGGGGAGTTGTTGAGGAATCACTCACGAATTTGACATACAGACAGACATAAAAGAAAAAGAAAAAGAAAAAGAAAAAGAAAAGAAGCAGAATCCTCAGAAAACTAAAAGCCTCAGTTGTACAGCGTGCGGAATCAGTCCGTTAACCATAATCAAGAATTGTACGAGTAACAGAGCAATAAACCGCGGTGTGCGCATAATGCGCGCATAACATGAATTAAAGAATGAGAGCGTGGAAGAGCACAGAAGAAAAGTGTATATATATACACCAAGGATTGAAGGACTATGCTGATGTGAGGATGATGAGAAGAGGGGGATGATGAGAGATCGCGTATGAATGAAGAGAGAGTGAGAAGTTCTCAGAAGACGCCATAGATCGCGTATGTACAGATGAATAACAGAAACCTGGAATGTCAGGTATTCATTTGAGAGAGATGGTAATAAGAAATTACTCAGTGTAGGAGAGTTTCTATAACTTGAGCAAGAAGAGGCCAAGCTTGTTTGTACACATCTTCTCTAATAGAAAACACATGTTCATGTGGAAGTTTGTGTGCTCTGTTCGCATGTGAAGAATCTGAGTTTTTTCGTGTTACAGTAGAAAGTTTGTTAACCATTAACAGTTACAGTTCGTTACTAAATGTGTCCCTCGGTACTCTCTCAGTAAACGAATGTCTCGGTCAAAGATATCTCAGTAAACGCATTTTCGGTCAGTTATAGTTTTCTCAGAAAGCGATTTTCCGGTAGAACAACGAAGTATATCTCGCAGTAGAATTTGAAGCTTTGTATGAGAGATGGCTCATCTTGTAGCTAGACATCTCTACTTTAAGCTGATCACAGTTTCCGGTGAAATGGATATGTACACACAGTACAAAGTCTAACCAGAAAGTGGCACTTCAGAACTGTGAAGTTTTCTTTAAACTTCAAGAAGAAGTTCATTCAGTATAAGAAGCTCACGTATCACTTCCTTACTTCACATAAATTCATTCGAAGTAATCACGAGCAGAATCGAAGTTCATTCCGGTGATATTCCGGCAAAATTTCGGTGATGTCCCAATGATAGTCCGGTGAAGTTCTGGTGGAATTCAAGTCGCAGTTTAACACAATTAAGCGACAGTAATCCTGCTAAGCTACTGTTGATTACAGAGGTGTTCTATATCACTCTAGCTTAGCTCTCTATTCGGCGGCGCGGCAATTTTCGCAGGCCTGACGAGGTTCAAGCCTTTGCCGTGACAACCATCATCAGCGATATCAGAGCGAAAGATAATCGCCAGCAGTTTTAACACCTACATAACATATATACACACATACACATACACATATAATACATATATACATGTATATACACATGTGTATAGAAATCTACATAATTTAGGACTAGATCTTTAAAATTAGGGTTTTAGGGTTTAGGCATACATATAACTCAATTAAGAGGAAAAAAATCTGAATAAATAAATAAATATATATAAAAAATAGGATCAATCAAGAAAAAATCCGAATATATAGATAAAATAGGATAGCTATATAGATTAGGGTTTTAAAATTAGAGTTTTAAGTTTTTTTAGGTATTTAAGTATTTAGGTTTAGTATTTCATATTTAAGTCTTTAAGAGTTAGATTTTTAGGTTTAATAAAAAAACAAATGTTCTAAAATATCCATATTTTAGAAGATGGCTTCTTTGGATCCTGAAGAGAGAATGGCATGTCCTTGCACACAGTGCAAGTATCAAATTTATCGGAAACGACGGATTTGTACTGCACATGTTAGAGAGTATGGATCCTTTGATAGGAGTCGACTGGAAAACCTACGCTATCATTCGCATGGTCCCCTAGGTGAGCAGATGGACCGAAATGACATTACACCGGTAACCTCTCGTGGACAAAAGAGAGCAAAAAAGGACTTACATGTAGAAGCAAGCACTAATAATAATACACAGAATGAACATATGGAAGAGATGCTTGAAGCATTTTATGAGATGGATGAAGATCATGATGGTGAAGAAGATGTCGAGAGTTTCATGGACACAACAGAAATTCCACGATCAGAAGTTGATGAAGAATATGAAAACATGCGAAGATTAGCTCGTTTACCTTTTTACAATGGAGCAAAGATATCTGTACTACATGCTTCACTCGCGATGCTCAATCTGCAATCCATTTATGGATGGTCAGATAGTAGTATCACTGAATTATTCAGGTAAGTGGAGAACAAATTGGCTTTCATTGTTGTATCACAATAACTTCATTAACTAATATCATTTGAATTGCTTATTGTAGGCTTCTTAAAGATCAATTTTTGCCAGAGGGCAATGACATGCCTCCAACACGTGGAGATGCGAAAAAAATTTTACAGTCCATTGGAATGGATTATACTAAAGGTCATGCTTGTTCGAATGATTGCATTCTCTTTCGGAATGACTATGAGCATCTCCACATATGTCCAAAGTGTGGAGCAAATAGATTTAGAGAAGACGTTGTAGGCGAAGCAATCCCCGCAAAGGTTCTTCGCCACTTTCCTATCATTCCATGCATTAAGAACATGTTTAGATGCAAATCTATAGCTGAGTTAATGTCACGACATACAAAGAGCAGGTCTACAGATAATGTAATGCGAGTGCCAGCTGACTCTGATGCTTGGAAGCACATAGATAGTAAGTGGCCAGAGTTTGCTAGTGAGCCTTGGTCCATACGTCTACGCCTAGCTATGGATGGAGTGAATCCATTTGGATTACGCAGTTCTTCATGGAGCACATGGCCTGTATGTTTGGTTAATTATAATATCCCACCATGGGTGGCCACAAAGAAAGGTCATTTATTATTAGCTCTTATTATACCAGGTAAGTATAAGGTGAAAAGCATGGATGTATATCTTGCACCACTTGTGGAAGAACTGCGCACTTTATGGGATGGGATTACTGTGCGTGACATGTCTCAACCTATAAGAAGACGAGACGTGCGAGTGCAAGGCATACTTATGTAGACAATGCATGATTGTCCTAGTTATGGTGAATGTTCAAGTTTATCGATTTCGGGTTACCATGCTTGTCCTTTATGCGGACCACGACTCCAAGCACGCTATCCCAAAGCACTACGTAAAACTCTCTATGAAGGACATCATAGATATTTGGCTGATGGACATGTTTTACGTGAAGGACAAATTGGTCGACAAGGGCAACACCAAATGAGAGCTAGCGATTGGAAACAAATGTGGGATTTAGAAAATCCAGTTGCTGGCATGAAATGGTTGTCCATTTTTCATGAACTCCCTTATTGGAGTGAATTGGTGATCAATCATTTGGTAGACACGATGCATATTTTTAAGAATGTGGGAGAGATTCTTTGGAAAACTTTGATCAGAAAGAAAGAAAGCAAACCACAAAGGGAGGACTTAGAAGAGCGAGGTCGTATGCGAGAGCAACAAGTGAAGAAAACAATTTCAGAGTTTCGTACACCTATTGGATGCATGAGGTGTCTAAAGACTACTTTCACATGAAACGACGATCTTACAGGACTCAAGTCTCATGATTGGCACAAGTTTTTACAGTTTCTGCTCTCTGTAGCCCTAAAAGATTGTCTTTCAGAGGATGTACGAAAAACCATTTATAAACTTAGTTCTTTAGTACGGTGGATATCTTCTAAAGAGATAAATAGAGATAGCATAGAGAGTGCAAAACTCAATGCTATCGAGGCTGTTTGTATGGTAGAGAAATACTTTCCCACAAGTATTCTCACTATTCAACTTCATTTACTGGTTCATGTGGTAGATGAAGTTGCAATAGCAGGAACTGTCCATAGTCGATGGATGTTCTTCTTAGAGCGCTTTATGAAGACATTAAAAGGGTTTGTTCGATAGAGAGCACGTCCAGAGGGTAGCACGACAGAGGAGCAGTTTTTGGAGTTCATCTCTCAGGTTCCTCCTGCGTATATGGTTGCTGCATCATAGTATTGGATCACTCGTGGTAGCACTCCTCCCGGCCTCACTCCTGGCCGCCTTACTCGTGCCGGCCTCACTCCCGCTGGCCTCACTCCCGTCGGTGTCACTCCTACGGGTGGTGCTACTCCCGTAGGAGGTATGTCTCCTAGCTTTGTGACTCCACCACGACCATCTTTGCAGCCATCTCCTACTGGGTCTAATGGTAGACATGTGCGTTCGACACCTCAGCGCGATACAAGTTCCGGCCCGTCTCATAGATCGAGGTCACGCTTTGGAGCAGGAGGTTCTAGGAGTGGATCTATAGGTAGGTCTGGAGGCGGAGGAGGCGGTTATTGTGGAGGCAGTGCGACAGACGTTGTGTCGCCCGCTTCTACTCCTAGGACGAGTACCTCAGATGTAGGTACGCCACATAGTACACCACGTGGAACACCACGTACACCTTGGGGTGCTCATGACCATGATGACTCCAAGGTGTATAGTATCCGAGATGCAATGAAAGAAGGAAAACCATCTCCCATTTTACCTTAGCTTTGCTCTGATACCACAGTTGGGAAAGATGGATGGACACTCCAGAAAATGAGTAGGTACTGCTAATCCTTGCTTTGTACCATCCATCTTTAGCTTCAAAGTTGCATTGTGGGCGCTCTTATCTTTCCAATGACACTAAATAAGTGCCTATGTACTTTGGAATTGATACAAGTAATTATTGATCCAAAACAAACTACTTCCAAGTTCACAATCTAGTGAAAACCTTCTATTTTGGTTCACATACTTGCTGCTTGTTAAGTTCAATGCTTCCAATATAGTAGGAATTAGAAAAATTTCTTTTGGAGATATTAAATTAGCTTAAAGAGCTAATGATTCCAAGTGTAATAACTTAAAATGATTCACTACACACAGATCAATCAATTTAGCAAGTATAGCATTACCCCTGATTTTTTAGGACCTCTATAGAGAATGACCAGTGATCACTTCGACGAGCTTTTCTTCTAATCCACTGATTGGCATGTCTTCAAAATTTTGCAGCATATAGTAGACTTAGAGCTGATTCCAATGAGCTATAGAACATTGAAAATGTTCAATTAATAACTGAGATATTAGCAATACAAAATGATTGTTTTGAGTGACAATAACAAAGAGACCAGCAGATATAATGAATGATCTATTGTATTATGAAACAATGCTATACATGATCATTGGCATGATAATCAATGCCCAATGATAGATAGAGGTGCAGGCTATGATGTGAGCCTCACTTTCTTGCAATCTAATCAATCAAACACTCGGGATTGTGGTGATCTCTCACCGCGACGTTTTACATTCATCTTTTATAGATGTTCTATTCAAAATTTGAATTTGAATTCAACTTTGGCTCTCTATAAAAAAATGTGATCCACTAATCTAAGAGATATTCTCTCTAATGAATTCGTGTTTTCTTCAATCCAACTAACTCCACAATTTAGTGGTAGTTACAAATATACCTTCAAGTCAAATAGACTTTTACAAATGGTAAAAGATAAAGAATCCATAGCAATGGTTCTCATGGGACTTCAATCATTCCACATAGGTTCTTCTCATGCCTCACCAAGTGTGTAGGCTTGGCATTTGCACCAACAGTCCATTCGGATGGATTGTAAAAGTTTATTTGCATCCCCACACGTTGGAGGCATATCATTGCCATCTGGCAGAAATTGATCTTTAAGAAATCTATGATAAGCAATTCGAACGATCTTAGTAAATAAGGTTATTTTGATATAGCAATGAAAGTGTATTTCAGATCCACTTACCTGAACAATTCAGAGATACTACTATCTGAGCATCCATAAATGGATTGAAGACTGAGCATCACGAGTGATACACATAGGACAGATATCTTTGCCCTAGTGTACAATTGTAAATAAGCTAGTCTTCACATGTTCTGGTATTCTTTGTCGGCTTCTAATCATGGAAACTCTACCATGTCCATAGAACCCATGACATTATCTCTACCATCATGATCTTCGTCCATCTCATAAAACGCTTCGAGCATCTCTTCCATGTGTTCATTCTATGTAATGCTACTACTACCTTGTACTTCTACCTCCCTCTTCCTTCTCTTCTGTCCATGAGAGGTTACTGATGCAAATTCATTTGGGCCCACCTACTCACTAGGGAGACCATGCGAATGGTAGCATAGGTTTTGTGGTCGCTTTTTATCAAAGGATCCATATTCTCTAACATGTGCAATACAAATCCTTCATTTTCAATAAATTTGATACTTGCACTAAATGCAAGGACATGCCATTCTCTCCTCCAGATGCAAAGATGCCATTTGATACCATGTATATTTAATTTAATTAGAAATCCCTATATCTTTTCATATTTATTTATCTGTATTAGAATCCTATTTTTTATATATATTTGATTATATATTGTAATTTTTCCTAATATATATATATATATATATATATATATATATATATATATATATATATATATATATATATATATATATATATATAATTATTTATATAATCTATTTTTTTGTTAAGTTTTTTCTTAATTTTTTCTCTTATATATATTTAATTTAATTAAAAACCCTAAAACCCTATTTTTTATATCCTAAAAATCCTAAAGACCTATTTTTCATATATTTAATTATTTATATTTATTTTTACTGTATGCATGTAAAAACCTAAAAGCCTAATCCTAAAGATATACACCTAAAACATGTATATGTGTGTATGCATGTGTATATACATGTGTATGTGTATATGTGTATATATATGTATGCATGTGTAAAACCCCTAAAACCCTAATCCTATAGACCTACACCTAAAACATGTATATGTGTGTATGCATGTGTATATATACGTGTATGTGTATATGTATTATGTGTGTATATGTATTATGTGTGTATATGTGTATATGTGCATATGTGTCTATGCATGTTTAAAAAGCATAAACCCCTAATTCTAATGACCTAGACCTAAAACATGTATATGTGTGTGTATGCATGTGTATGTACATCTGTATGCCTTTATGTATTATATGTATATATATGTGTATGCATGTGTAAAAACCCTAAAACCTTAATCCTAAAGACCTAAACCTAAAACATGTATATGTGTGTATGCATGTGTATATATATGTGTATGTGTATATGTATTATGTGTCTATACGTGTATATGTATGTATGCATGTGTAAAAAGCCTAAAACCCTAATCCTAAACACCTAGATCTAAAACATGTATACGTGTGTATGCATGTGTATATACATGTGTATGTGTATATGTATTATATATGTATATATGTGTATTCATGTGTGAAAACCCTAAAAGCCTAATCCTAAATACCTAGACCTAAAACATGTATATGTGTATATGCATGTGTATATATATGTGTATGAGTATATGTATTATGTGTGTATATGTGTATATGTGTGCATGTCTAAAAAGTATAAAACCTTAATCCTAAAGACCTAGACCTAAAACATGTATATGTGTGTATGCATGTCTAAAAAGTGTAAAACCCTAATACTCAAGACCTAGACATGAAACATGTATATGTGTGTATGCATGTGTATATACATGTGTATGTGTAAATGTATTATGTATGTATATGTGTACATGTGTGTATGCATGTGTAAAAACCCTAAAACCCTAATCCTAAAGACCTAGACCTAAAACATGTATATGTGTGTATGCATGTGTATATACATGTGTATGTCTATATGTATTAGGTGTGTATATGTGTATATGTGTGTATGCATGTGTAAAAATTCAAAAACCCTAATCCTAAAGACATAGGCCTAAAACATGTATATGTGTGTATGCATGTGTATATACATGTGTATATGTATATGTTCATCATCAAGGTTATTCATGTGAGCATTGGTATCTCAATCTATGAATCATTTGTTAGATTAGGCTTTGTGATATTGTATTTAGAACAAAGATATAATATGTCTATGTGTGTGGATACACACATACGCACACAGATTTACATACACACACATACCTCTGAAACATTGGAAGTCTAAATCGATAATCCTCGCATTGCTTGACTAGACACAATCCACTTGCATTGTGATTCAGCACCATAGAACGCATTCAATTTCTTAACATCTACAAAATAACCCAAAAGTTGGTATATATCCGACATCAATTTGTTCAATATCTAATCTGCGCGATTTGCTTTGATTCCTTTGCTTTTTGGAGGACCACTCTTTGGGTTGTTATGAAAATTTATAGGGATGCGGATGCCCACACCTTCAAGGCCTCCACCTTCTCGTTCTATTAACATCATGTTGCTAGTCCAACTGGCATTCTATTACCTTTTTCGTTCTTCATCTCTTTCATGGAGGAGGAGGCTTATCAGCAACTCATAATACAAGTGTTGTAGATTTCTCACACATTTTTGTTCACTTTTATTGCTCTTACACAGGCCATTACCTGAGCTCCGTTGACAAGGATAAAGAAGATACTCCAAGTGCTGATGGTAGCTTGTAGACATTTCGAGCCATGATTACAGAATATAACCAACATGACATGTCGCATGACATTGTATTTCTTTGATATGATAAAAATAGTTTTCTGATTGTTCAAAAGGTCAAACATCTACATGCCAATGCACTAGGCTTGATTTTGGGAATCTAAGTCTAGTATAGGATCTCAATGGCACCAACGAGAAAAACATTATAAGCTTGGCATTGTTGGACAAAGTATTCTATGCTATAAACAAACTTTCCAACATTCCTTCACCATAGGCTTTTGGGAGTATAATTCAAAGGTATTTATTTCAAATCTAGTGAACTTGCTCCACATCTTCTTATGCAAGTAGATCCAATTTTTAGAGCATAATAGGTTCCCACCAACTGATACACCTACTACAAAACTAGATCATTCATGCTCATAGAAATGAGTTTGTGAAGGAAGATAGATGCGAGTGGGAGGGGAATGTCTTAAGAGGCCAAAGCACATGTACAAAAAGAAGAAAAAGAAGATGAGGAAACATGTAAATATAGCTTGTAGGCTCATTTTGAGAGGTTATCTTAAAGAGCAAAGGAAATAAACATTGCGTTATTTTCTTTGCTCTATAAAGAAAAAGAAGATGAGGAAGCATGTAAATATAGCTTGTAGGCTCATTTTGAGAGGTTATCTTATAGAGAAAAAGAAATAAACATTGCATTTGTGACTCTTTTTTAATAGAAAAACTCTAGTGTTCCACTCTTTCTTGTTTTTCCTCACATTTGTGTGCATCTCTTTGTGTGCCACATACAAAAAATTCATGCATCACTTGCTCATGTTCATCATATCACCCTCATGTCTGCATGGTTCATAATTCAAGGTAGGATCCTCATTGACATTGGTGGGTGGCCTTGTATGGTGTAAAGCAAACCCCAAGGGCTTGGAATTAGAGGCTAGTGGCCTTCTTGAAGAGATGTGGTTTCTCTCCAAGTGATGTAGATCCATCCTTGTATATGAAGAAAACAAATGATAAGATATGTTTGATATGCATATATGAAGATGATCTCCTTGTGACAGGTTATGATGATGCAGGGATAAGGACCATCAAAGAGAAGCTTGGAAGAGAGTTCAAATTATCAAATTTAATGTGCTTAAATAATTTCTTTGCATTGAGGTGATCTATGGCAAAAAAGGTTTTTATCTCTCTCAAAAGAAGTATCTTCTAGATGTGTTGTTTAGGTTTTCCATGACAAATTGCAAAACAATAGCTCAACCTATGGATTCAAATTTCAAGATAAGCAAGGAAGATGGTAAGAAGCAAGAAGACCTTACACTATACAAGAGCATTGTGAGATCATTGATCTATGCAACATTACAAGGCCTGACTTGTGCTACATAGTTGGAGTTCTATCTTAGTTCATGCATGCAGCCATAGATACACATCTCAATCATGCAAAGAGAGTGTTAACGTATGTAAAGAGTACAGTTAATTATGGGCTGCTATACAGGTATGGTGAAGAACTTCAAGTAAGATCATGGAGTGATGCAAATTAGGCAGTGAGTATTGACGATACAAGGTCAACTCTAGGCTATGTTTTCATGCTAGGTACAAAAGCAATTTCATGGATGAGCAAAAAGTAGCCCACAGTTGCATTGAGTTCAACAGAGGTTGTATATAGAGCTTTAGCCCTCACTACATGTAAAATAACATGTCTTAAGAAGCTCTTCAAATTTTTTTGTATAAAACATGAACCAATTTGAGTTTCTAGAGATAACATGTCAAGCCCACATCTTGCTAACAATCCCATGTATCATGCAAGGAGCAAGCACATTGAGGTGCATTACCATTATGTAAGGGAAAAGGTTGCAAGTGGGAACATTAATGTTCCTTTTGTAGGTACAAAGGACCAAGTTGCAGATATCTTCACCAAATCTTGGATGTGACCAAGCTAAAAAAGTTTTCAAAAGCCATGAGATTTCTTCGTATGGATAGTACCACATTAATCTTGAGAGGGAGTGTTGAAAGTGTGAACTATGCAAGCTTTAAGTGGACAAAGGGGTCGAAAGACCTTAATGATGAGAAAAGTCCCAAATTAGATCACTTAGGGTGGTCTCAAGGTTAGGCAAGGTCGAACAAGGCAATCCTAAGGTGGTGGAAAAGTTGGGAGAGGCATCCAAAAGGTGTAAAAGGAGGTGAAGAGTCATCAAATGTGTGGAATTCTTGTAGGTCATTGAAGACTAAGAGACATACACTCAAGGAGGCTCAAGGAGAGAGTCATCCAAGGCTCAAGGATCTAAAGCAAAGTATTCCAAGCTAGGAAAAATGCAGAGGAGGGTGTTACATGTACAAAGGAGGAGTAAGGAGGAGCTTTCCCCTCTAGTCTCTTGTAGGTATAGACATAGTCTGCTTATAAAAGTTGTAACTCTTTGTGTACATATCCAATCCAAGAGATTTAAGCTCCATTATGTATCTTATATGTGTCTTAACGTCCCTTGGAGGGATTCTTGAAATCAGTTTTATGTGCAGAGAAAATGTTGCATTTTTGTAACCCTAATTTCTGCATATCCTACATCTCTACATAGTATGTCTTGTATCGATTCGTTGACTAGCCTAAATAGATCCATTTGAGGTGTTCTATAGATTCTTGCAAAGCTTATGAACCATAGTATGTGTGGCTAAAGGTTTAGGTGATTTGGATTAATATTGTAATCGAGATGAATGAGAGTTTTGCTATAGGGTATCAAAAACATTGTATGAAGTGACTAGAGTACTTATACACATACACACACACACACACACTTGAACATACACACATATACAGACACATACACATACACATGCACATACACACACATACATGCGCTTACAAATACACATGCACATACACACACATACACATACACACATGCACATGCACAAACTTATCTACATGCATATGCATGCATGCACATACACATAGACATACACACATAAACACATACTTATACACATACACACACATGCACATATATGATATGCATATGCACATGTGTATGCACATGTTTATTGCTGGTACCTTTGGCAAGCCTTGATGCTTGACCAAATATCAAACCCCTACATCATCTCCCTTGTTTCATACTTTCATAATTATATGCATTTGATTCATTTAGTGTGTCATTCTATGTGTACTGTTGTCTATTGCAAAATGATGATTTTAGTGATATTGATTAATAAAGTTCTTTATTTTGACTCATCATTTTGATATGATTTGGCTTGCAATAAGTAGTGTAGTCTGTCTATTTGTCACATGTCAATTTTCACATCATTTGGTTCATTAGATTGTGAGATAATTTCTCTACAAGCAACCTATGGCTGCTCATTGTCATCTTCCTAAAACATCAGGATTACACCCCCAACTTCTTAATAACACTTCTCATCATATACTCATTCTAAATTAGTGAAATGACTTCTAATAGTGAGCTTAATTCTTCATTTATCTATGTCTAAAATCTCCTAGTTCAATTGTAATCAATGAGTAAGCATTGAGTATTTTCATGAGAGGAGACAAGTCCATAAATAGCAACTTTTTGGAATCCTTCAACTCTGAAATTCATCTATTTTGCTATAACTATTTGACGATGATGATCTAAGGTACATATTGAGTCAAATGCATATTTGTAAAGATAAAGGTGTCTACTAAGGTACTCTGAAGCTACATTGGTAGGTGTAGAGCAGGATCTATGAAGCATGACCTCATCTTTGGAGTGTATCCAACCACCTCCTCACACTGGTATCAGAGCTATCATCAACTCAACATGGGAGATGGATTACAATCATCTATTGAAAAATTGAATCGAGGTAATTACTCTACTTGGTCACTTAGAATGCAAGCATATCTTCAAGGTAGAAATCTCTATGGTTACATATCTGGAGATGAGATGGTGCCAATACTCAGAAGCAAAGCTCAACCTACTCAAGAAGAACAAGTCAAGTTAACAACATCGTGCTCAAAGGATGCTTTAGCCAGGTCTTATATTCTCAACTCAGTTTCTGATTTCTTACTTCCACACATTAGGAATTGTAAGACACCAAAGGAGACACGGAATGCTCTTGAAGCATTCTTCTTCAAGTACTAGAGAAAGGAAGAATAAACTTTTGATAAAATTCACAACACTCAAGAACATGCCCAAGCAAATTTTGATTGATTATGTCACCAAAATGAAGGACCTAACTAACCAACTTGGAAGCATTGGAGAAGTCACTGAAGAGGAGTAGATAGGGAGACAAGTAATCAATGGAATCAAGACAGATGATAAATTGGAAGCATTCACCACAACAATGGACCTATACATGGATATGCAAGTACTCGACTTCAATACTCTTATGGGGCAATTATTCACTCATTAAGACAAGGTTGGGAAGAATAATGACAACTCAAAAGGTAACCAATCCTCTACCCAATACACTGATAAGAATAAGAGTAAGGATGGCAAAGGCTATTGGTGCGAATTTCCAAGCCTTCACATTTGGCTTAGCATGGAAGACAATATATACAACTATCACTTGATAAAGCATGTGAACCTTGGCTTGTGACCACTTAATCATTTACCATTTGTAAAAGATTAAATCATTGAGAGAATCTTGTAAAAGCTACAACTCATGGAGTTAGACAGAATATTAGTTACAACTTTAGATTGAGAGAATAACTTCTACATTAGAGGAGTCACTTTTAGTTGGAACAAAGTTTGAATTCAAATTCAAACTTAGACGAAAACTCTTATAAAAATTCTTTGTAAAACTCGCATCTATATGGTGCCTCTTCCTGAGCTTATTTCTTGATCATCTGTAGACGCGGAGTGGTTTACACGATAGCTCACTCAGACCACCAACATTGAGCATCACTACAATGGCAATGATCTTGTATAATCATGTCATATAATACATATAGCTCATTGAACATCTATGTCTACTTCTCTGCTATGTCTACTCAGAAGATTAAACTTTTGCTAGTCATATCTCACTGAATTCTCAACCATTTTGCATGATCTATAGCTTGTTGGAACTAGATTGAAGTCTACTTTGACCTAGCAAAATTTCAAGGCATTTGATTTAGGCACCTCGGAGAAATCATCATCGAAGTGCTCACTAGTCATTCACTAATTAGTCCCTAAAAAGTTGGGGGTAAGCTTTTGATTGCTAAAATGATTTCTCAAAGCATAGTTTGTCATTTTAGATTATTCCACTTGCAATCATTAGCTTTCTAAGCTAAATAAATTCTGTCGAAAGGAATTTCATCAATTGTTACTGTAGAGTGAGCACTGAGCAAAAGAACCAGCAAGTGTATAGACTAAAATAGCAAGTTTTGTGACACTAGCTATTCATGAAGTAGTCTGTTTTGATTCAATTATTTCAAGCATCAACTCCAAAGTACATAGGTACTTTCTTGATGCCATTTTCAAGCCAAAAGGGCCTACTATATAACTTTGAAGTGTATTAGGGCAGGTACAAGGCAGGTTTTAGCAGTACCACCTCACTTCCTTGAGGTATCCATCCATCTCTTCCAACAGTGGTATCAGAGCAAGTTGAGGTAAAATGGGAGATGGTTTCCCTTCTTTCATTGATAAATTGGACAGGAATAATTATCCAGCATGGTCCTTGAGGATGAAGACCTATCTACAAGGAAGGAGTCCCTATGGATACATATCAAGAGATGAGGAGATGTCCATATTCAAAAGCAAAGGTCAACCTACAAGAGAGAAGCTAGAAAGACTCAATTCATGGTGTGCCAAAGATGCTTTAACCAGGTCATATCTACTTAACTCTATTTTTGACTTCCTTCTTCCTCACATTAGGAATTGAAAAACTTCCCAAGAGACTTGGGATACTCTATCTTCATATTTTTCTTCCAATACAGAGCTAGAAAAAATCAATTGTGGATTGAGTTTACTACTCAAAGGAAGCAACCTAAGCAGAATATTTCATAGTATGTGACCAAGGTAAAGGATGTAGCTCATCAAATGGCAAACATAGGAGAGGAGATTGAAGAGGAGAAAATAGTGAGACAAATAATGAATGGCATCAAGGCAGATGATAAGTGGGAATCCTTCACAACTGCAATGGATCTCTACATGGATATGCAAATCCCTCATCTTACCACTCCCATAGGGACAAATCTTTACCCATGAAGCCCAGCTCAACAAAAATGGTGAATCATCAAGAGTTAACAAATCTTCTGCCCTTTATACAGATAAAGGAAAATCTAAGGATAAATGAAAGAGCAAGAAAGTTGAAGATGAAGGTGCTACTTGTCAAGCTATGCAAGGAGAGGTAGGAATTCAAGAGGAAGGGGCCGAGGAGGTAAGCAAGGTAGGGGGAGACCTTTCAACTCTTCCCCATGCAATATATGGGGAGTGTGTAATCACACAAGAGATGAGTGCTACAAGAACTTCAAGAATGAGAGTGCAAGAGGATTTCAAAGAGGTGGCTACTCATAATCAAAAGGAAGATTCAACCATATTCAGGGATACAACCATGGCTACAACAATAATTACAACAATTATCAAGGAGGATACAAATCAAGAAAAGACTTCAACAACTATACAGAGGATCAAGAGGATTCTCTTCTCATTATGAACGTGACTTCAAAACAAGGTATGAATGATGAGCACCTCTTCTATATTGACTTAGGTTGTTCAAACCATGTAGCAAGCAATCTAGCTCTCGTTTCTAATCTTGAAGAGCCGAAGGGAAAGCACCAAATGCAGATAAGTGATGATACCAAGCATTCAGTTGTCAAGGTAGGAAATGTCAAAACTTCTGATGGGAAAAGGAATATGTTAAGCAGAGTTCTTTATGTACCTACTATCACAAAGAATTTGATGAATGTTGGACAGATAGTGGAAAAGGGTTTGCAGGTTAGGTTCAATAAATTTGGAGCTTTTTTAGAGGACCCCCAACATGGATTCATAAGAATCACTGTGGAGGTGATCGCAATCCGGGTGGATCGGGTCCGGTCGTGGCACACACAGGGTGTATGAAGCTAATGAATGTTGGAAGCTTTAAGGACATGAAAGTGAAATTAATGTTGACTATGGAGAAGAGAGAGATGTTGAAATGATTATGGGAATAGGAATGTAGGAGTGCAAGTTAGATTTATGAACATGAATGATAAGAATGAAAGAGAACCATACATACGAATGAAATTTGGAAGGAAGAATGGTCCATTGAAGGAGCTTCTTAAACACTTCCTAATTCCAATCCATATGCATAGTCTTCTTTGGATGATATGTATGCATGACGAGAATAGATGGAACCCTTACACATAAACCAGTTTCGAAAGGAAGAATGGTCCAATATTGGAGTTTCTTATACACTTTCAGAAACTAATCAATATGTATGGGTATGTATGGATTATATGCATGCAAGTGAATTATGATGATAGAGTTTACTCACAAGCTCACAGAAACATCCTCACTGGTTCAACGCAATACTGCGGAGCCTTCTCACACATAGAAGAAATAGAAGACATGTAAAAATACTTAAGAGACTGAGAGAGGAGACAAGAGACAAGTGACAAGTGACATGAATTAAAAGGATTTGAATTAAGTTACATGTAAAATATCTTCGTGGTACGTCATGCTAAGCAGTCTACTGATCAAAGGTGGTTCCGACCCTCAAACCATGACAGTTCAACCGAATGTCACACGTAAGAAGGTGAGTTCCACTCCAGTGACCCTATGTCTGTCTAGGCTCGTAACGTCTAACTAAAGAAGTCTAAGACTCATTAAAATCAGCTCTAACTCACTCACACGCTCCACCGAGGGTGAGTCAAGATAGAGATGCTGGTTTCAAGAGCCTATCCTAGATTGGAGTTCTAACTTAAATTTGAAACTAGGTTCTATACTCATACTAGCTCACCTTGGATCCTCACTCGCTCAACCGAGGGTGATCGTCTCAAGGAAACCGTAAGCTAGCATGAGCCCTATGGATGCCTAACAATGATGCTCTAGGAGTTTGGAGGGGGGGTTTATATAGTTTTTTGAATGAATTTGGGCCCTTGGATCTAGAGAAATCAACTCTCAACTCTAGGATCACTACTTTCGATTACAACCATTTGATTAATCAAATCAATGGCTTGGAATTGTTCTTTCTATCAAATCTAGTGTAAAGGAGTGAAATTTAGGCGCCCTCATTCTCCACCATTGGATCTGGGGATGATCTGGACCGTCGGATCAGTGCTGACATCAATTCGGATAAGATAAGCCACTATTTTTGGAGAAATGCTGCATTATTGATCTTTGATTGTAAAAAAGGTCTTCTTTTATGGAAAAAATTCGTGGATCCTCCTTCCTTTATGCTTTAGTGCATCTCCACCCTTGAATATGAGCTCATCTTGAACGTACAACATGGTTCAATCATATTTTGACATGTGGCAGACATTCAAGCCTTCAATTTTCTTAAACTAGAAAACTGCGGTGATCCTGAAAACTGGACTTTGTACTCTTTGACCCTCCAAATAGGCTTTGATGAAGATGAAACATTGTAGGACTATGTTTCCAAAGATCTCCTTCAGGAATATGCAGAAAAAACTCCCATCTGAATCTCCCTTGTACAAGTTTGACTACATTTGGAAGCTTGCAAGGTGGCATTAAGGTGTCTAGGAAGCTCTGATAGCCTTGAAAATTTGTACAAATATGTAGCCACATATGATCTTTATACATTCCAAACCATATGGCTAACATAAATTTCTATACAAGAATTTGTAGGGTCAAACTAGAAAAATTACATTTTTACAAAATGAACATAGCATATCAATGTGCTACAAAATCCATTTTCTGCTGAAATTTGGGCTATAGACTGCCTTTGACAATCTTTACAAGTATATGGATTTTCATCTAATTTGGTGACAATGAAATTTTTGCCCTAATTTCCTAACTTTGACCAGCTTTGACCGCTACCATGGACTTTCTTGATTTCTTTGAAACTTTGTATGTGACCTTCCTTTGACATCCTTGATGCATCCTGGACTTCTCAGGGAATTCCGGCTGCCTTCACCAAATATGTTTTTTGTAGGCCTTCACAAGTGAGAGAGGAGAGCAAATCTCGACGACATTCGCCCCCACTAAACCTGCGATTCCTCTGGAAGCGCCATTCTAGCATCTGTGAAAAACATAATGTTCCAGGCATCAAATTCTTTTATAGGCAACATAAGAAACATGGAAGGAAAATTGATTATATGCATGAATAAGTAGGTAACGTGACATGAAGCAAAATTTGCATGAAAGAAAGAATTGAAACAGGAAACATGAATATGCATGAACAAATAGGCAACATATATGCAAATGAACAAGCAACATTGGCAACAAGAAAGAAAAAAAAACAAGCATCAATATGAAGTGGAAGTGGTTGTATTGAGTCGTTTTAAGCATCAGTTCCTCTCATCTTGAAGAAAAATTTGTACCTTTTTCATAAAGCAATCTACCTTAAATATGATTATAAACAAAGATTTAGGATTTTCAAGAGACATCTTTCATCTTTAGCTTATTTTAGATCAACTCCTTTCCTACATAAATATGAATATGCTCTTTCTCTAATAACATGCAAGGAAATCTAACTAAACTCCACTAATGCATAAGTCTGCCTATATAGCCCGTGATTTATTCTACTATGCCTCTTTATCCTCCTTTGGCTTGCTCTTTTTTTTTCTTTTTTTTGATGATGATGATGATTCGGCAACTTTATGGTTACGATCACTTTTTTTGGGGTGGAAGAAAGTGTAAACTTCTTGGTAACATGTAGCAACTTCTTTTTTTTTTTTTTTTTTTTGACGAGGAAAAATTTAACCCCGATACAAGGTACAACCATTTTTTATGACGGAGAACAGTCGTTTAAACTCCGATACAAGTGCTGTGAGATGGACTAAGGATGTAGAAACATGCAATAGTAGGAGCTAGGATTTCAACAATTATGCTTTCGATACAGGATACATATGCATGTTTATATATGAAAGCCATGTCACCAAAATAAACCTCCAAATCTACATGCCCTATCTTTCCACAATCCTAGATTATAATCAATTCCTTAGTAGATAAGTTACTACTTAAGATACAATTTTACACAAGTAGAGAAATCATCATTTGCCTTTTTTTTTTGACTCAAGTGATGTGGATATGCAATGCAATGCAAAGATTGAAAAAAACATGCATGAAAGAAGCATGGAAAAAAAATAGAATGAACTTGAAAAAAAACAAAGCAACATGAACTTGAAAAATTAATGATGTTTTTCATTTTTTTTTTTTTTTTTTAATTTATAACATGGATACTCCTGTTTATGAATCGGCCTCATTGTTGTCATCTTCTCCAATGTCCTCATCCAAAATGTACTCGTCATTATCACGCTTCTTGAATAACTTTATCCTTTTACCTGCAATCAAAGTTTTTAGTGCAACACCATTTAATTCACAAAGAGCATACGTACCATTGTTGTTGACTTTTGATACAATGTATGGCCCAAACCACCGTTGAGTGAGCTTTTTGCGTGCATCATATTGAGAGTCAAATGTACTATCATAAATGAGCACCCAATCTCCTACTTCAATTGGCTTAGGACGCAATCGATGAGTTTTATCAAAATAATGCTTGTTCTTCATTCTAGATTCTCTTAATTTTTCAACAGCATCATCAAGTCTTAATTTACCTTGTTCTAACTGTTTAATACGCAAACTCAAAAAATCATCAGTAGACATGTTTTCAGACCAAGGCAAATTTGACCATGCAAAAATATGAGACTGAATTGGAAACAATGGTTTTTGACAGTACATGAGTTCAGCAGGCATATATCTAGTAGTACGTGTGCATGTCATTCTATCTGCCCAAAGTGCAAAAGGTAAGAATTTAGGCCATTGTTTGATGTCACCGTTACATGCTTTAGATATGGCTTTCACAATAGGTGGATGCCCTCTCTCTATTTTACCATTGGCCTCTGGATTATATGCAGTAGTGAGAGACAAACGAATACCGTGACGCTCAAAGAACTCTTTAGCTTCTCTCGCATTTAACTCTCCATGATCGGCAACTACTTTCTCTATGTACCCAAAGCGACTTATGACATCTTCAAGCAAGAATTTGCAAACATTGTAAGTGGTCTTAGATCGTAGTGCACGTCCCTCTACATGATTAGTTAAGTCTTCTCTTGCAAGTACAATGTAACGCATTTTGTCAATACCTTTAGGCATAGTTACAAGATCTACTACCCAGTTGTAGTGAATACAAGGTGGATATTCGCACTAAGCCTAAAGGAGTTTTCATTGTGGTTATGTCACCACTGTCAATTGCTAACTGGAATTGATCATATCTAGAATATAAATCACCCATTGAATAGATAGAATGTCCTGAAAATGATTCAGCAAACTCATCTACAATGGGTCCTGTTCCTACATTCCTTATGGTGACTTTATTGACGGGTTGGAGATCTTGAATAAAACGTAGTTTCCCATTCTTTTTAGGCACAATGAACCATCTATTTGAGTAAGGTGCAAAAGATGGCTCTAAAATTCTCATGTTTATCTTCTCCTTAAGTAGTTTCATTAGCTCAGGTAAGTGAGCCTTTGGAACAGGTATAGGACGAAGATTCCATGGAATATGTGGAATAGTAAAGATTATCATGGGTGCAACTAGCTTAGGATCTACACAACCAATCTCATGAGGATACATAGTAAAGGCTTTTCCATGGCTACGTATGACTCTCTCAAATTTATCTCTCTCTGCTAGCAAAAGAAAGTCATCATCTCTACCAATTTTCACTTGTTTGATTGTCTCATCCGTGAATTTATGTCCTATGTTTTTCTTATCCCGAAGAATTGGATCATTTTTCACATCAATAATTTTTTCATTACTTCCTTGAGGTAATGGTTGAGCTATGGGTTTGATTTTTTTGTCTACAGTTTTGTACTTTGTTTCAACTAAGGCATCATGTGTTTGATTAAATTTTGAGCACTTGTCAACATTGAGAGCATACTCTTGGATTAGAGCATACTCATCAAGGGAAGAAAGAAGAATAATATGGGAATTAGAATTTTGTTGAAGACATAACTCTAACTCCTCAAGAGTAGAGAAACAATGAGATGTCTCAATCACATGCTCAATGTTCTCATCATGTTCCATGATTTTGTTGTTTTTATAATTTTTTTGGGTTTTTTGGATAAAAGACTTGGACAATTGACTCTTATGAAGAAAATCTAATCTAGAATGTGGAAAACAAAGTGACAAACTATTGTACATGTTGGTTGGATGCGAGATGTCAAACCAATATCCACTATTATCCCGCTCAACAATGGATTCTATCCGAAATTTTGATCATATGTAGCTCCAAACATGAATCGAGGTGCACAATCACTACAAGCATGCTCGTGACCCTGAGTAATAATAGGTTTCTTTCTAATTGACAATCGATTCCTAGGATGATTCACTCCTACTGTCATGACTTGAAGTGATTGCATTCCATCCTTAGACTTAAATCTAGCATAGGTAGACCCATCATCCATGGCTTTAGTTTCCATACGACTCTCACAAATAAAGGGTTGACCTAAGAGAACTTCATAGGAGCAATTATCTTGAATAAAAAAGTGAAACTCTTCTATGATTCCTCCTATGGATATGGGCACACTAGCACAAGCTCCATACAGGGTACCTACACCATTATCTGCAGTTCTCATACGCCATCCACAATCTTTATCTATGGGCCATCGAAACTTATCATAGACTTCTCTTGAAATCACATTGATTTCAGAGCCGGAATCTACTAATGCATTTACAGTGATAGTGTTCTTATCATTTCCTATTTTAACATGCATCTCTGATGTACCTCTAGACCAAAATGTTCTTTTAAAGTGGCTTTCAGGATTGTTTTCATGATTTTCATGGTCAGGTTGAATAGGTCCTAAGAAATTTTTATTAACATTTACTTCATCATCATCAAAGTCCTCTTCATCAGATTCATCAAAGTTTAAGGCTTCATTCATAGCTTGATCTTGATCTAGAGAATCTTGCATCTCAGTATCTAGATTAAGTGGAAACCTCTTCCTTTTAATTAGGCCGATAAAGTTATCTTTAAAAACAGGCTTTGCAATAGAGAAAACTTGTTCTAAAGACATAGTCACTTGACTCTTAAGCAAAATGTCATCTAAAATCTCCATAGGATCTATTTTTCTCTCAATTTCTGAAATCAAGATGGCTTTAGGTTTTCTCTTTGGTTTCTTTTGTTTTTGCTCAGGGTCTTGTTTTTGTTCATGTTCTCGTGTTTGGTCTTCAGTTTGTTTTGATTGTTCTGGTTTATCTAAAGGCTTTGGTTCTGTTTTTCTTTGCTTTGTCTTCTTCCCTTTTTGTTTCTCCTCTTGTTTTTGTTCATTGGGTTCTGATTCTTGTTTTTTATCTTTAGATTGTGATGTTTCTCCTTGCTCTATGATTGTTTCTATTCCCTCTGAGGTTTGTTTTCGAGTCACTCTTCTTTCACTAGGCTCAGCTTCATCTCTTTTTCGTTTTTCTTCTACATTGGATATGTGAGAAATAAGAGATTGATCTTCTATCGGTGACTCCCAAGCCGTTATTCTCCTAATCTCATCCCGTGCTCTTACTAAAGCCTCTATGGAAAAATCACCTTCCTTTGTGGGTTTACTTGATTCTACTTGTTGTTCATCAAGAGCTTCTAGTTTAACTCCTCTAGTTCCTACGTCCATTATGGTTATATTTTCATAATGTTTTTTCATTCCTCCCTTACCATAATTTCCTTGCAAAGGTAGCCTAGATCGATAGTCACAGATTTTCTTGTCTATGTCTATTACTAGTCGTTGCTCTTTAGCAGCCTTCAATAGTTCACAATCTCTCAAAAAGTGCTCTAACGAATCACACCAAGGACACCTACGAGGGCCACGCACAAAACCATTTTGATTTTGAGGATTTTGATTAACTTGTGGTGGGAAATTTTGAAGTTGAGGATTTTGTTGATAAGGTATTGCTTGAACAGGATAATTAGGATTTTGAAAATGCAATTGATGTATTTGAGGAGCTTGGGGAGCAACATGTGGTACTTGAGGTGCAAGAGGAGCTTCCATATTATACGGTTGATGATTTTGAAAATTTTGATTTTGAGGATTTTGAAAAGCTATTTGAGAAGCTTGAGGATACAGGTTTTGATACATTTGAGGATTTTGCACATGAGGATGAGGATTTTGCATTGAAGGATTATGCATGGGAGGATTATGCATTGGAGGAACTTGATATGCTTGAGTAGGAGCTACTTGTGGATTTTGATTGGTAGCTATAACATGTTGATTAGGCTCTTGAAAAGTCATTGGGTTCATTTGATTTTGGGAAGTTTTGGTGTAATTAGATTGTAAAGCATCTATAGTCTTGGCCAAATTCGATTGTGTAGCAATAAGACTTTCCATTTGCTTAGTGAGAATATCCACTTGAGATTGTTCAACTACACTTTTATTTGGCTCTACTTTAAAACCTTGATTAGGCTCCATCATTTGAGGAATAGGAGTAGAGTCAAAAAGCATAGCATGGGATTGTTCTCTAACTTGCTCCTTAGTTTGTGGAAGGCTAGCTTGAGGAAGACTAGTTTGCTCATAAAGCATGGATTGTCTTTGATGTCTATGGGCTACAGCCTCTACTACTTTACGCACTTTTTGCCAATTGTCAGTAAGACCATAGCGCTTATCTGGTTCTTCTAATCGCCGTTCAACTTCCCTACGAGTTTCAGGATGAAGAAGCTTAAGAAAATTGATCACAAGATCAGGTTCCAAAGTTATCTTATCCTCATCAGGAAGTTGTTCATAGCGTCTAATATACTCATTTTGTAAGTGAGTAATAGAGCTACTAGGCTTTGGAGAATTGACCCATCGTAAGAATCCATCTCGATTATGTTGGCTATAATCTTCAAGATAGAATTCTTTGAGCATCTCCTTTCTAAAATCACTCCAAAGAAGACTATCATATTGAGTGACACGGTTTATGATAGAGCTATCAACAATTCGTTCAAAGAATGATATCAAAAGATCTTCGGGAAGACCAAAAATCATAGCTTGCTCTTCAAACAAATCTAAGTAGCTTGTGATGTTGATGCCATTGAATTTTCCCTTCTCTCTCAACATAGAAGAGACTGTTCTTTGGCCTTGTTTCTCAACAATAAGGGATTTGAATCCTTCCTCCATCTTATGTGAATAAGCAAGTGATGCACGATGCTCTAGATCTCTCACAAATGCGTTTACTTCACGACGAAGATGTGCATGATACTGTGAGAAATCCAGTGCAACACTCAAGACTGATGATGATGATATGATGAGGATGAAAAATATGAAACAAAGGATATGGAACACAACCCCCCAACAAGATCAGAAGCAAATGCCACGAAGCGTTTCACATCGGGTTCAAATGTGGAGGTGATCGCAATCCGGGTGGATCGGGTCCGGTCGTGGCACACACAGGGTGTATGAAGCTAATGAATGTTGGAAGCTTTAAGGACATGAAAGTGAAATTAATGTTGAGTATGGAGAAGAGAGAGATGTTGAAATGATTATGGGAATAGGAATGTAGGAGTGCAAGTTAGATTTATGAACATGAATGATAAGAATGAAAGAGAACCATACATACGAATGAAATTTGGAAGGAAGAATGGTCCATTGAAGGAGCTTCTTAAACACTTCCTAATTCCAATCCATATGCATAGTCTTCTTTGGATGATATGTATGCATGACGAGAATAGATGGAACCCTTACACATAAACCAGTTTCGAAAGGAAGAATGGTCCAATATTGGAGCTTCTTATACACTTTCAGAAACTAATCAATATGTATGGGTATGTATGGATTATATGCATGCAAGTGAATTATGATGATAGAGTTTACTCACAAGCTCAAAGAAACATCCTCACTGGTTCAACGCAATACTGCGGAGCCTTCTCACACATAAAAGAAATAGAAGACATGTAAAAATACTTAAGAGACTGAGAGAGGAGACAAGAGACAAGTGACAAGTGACATGAATTAAAAGGATTTGAATTAAGTTACATGTAAAATATCGTCGTGGTACGTCATGCTAAGCAGTCTACTGATCAAAGGTGGTTCCGACCCTCAAACCATGACAGTTCAACCGAATGTCACACGTAAGAAGGTGAGTTCCACTCCAGTGACCCTATGTCTGTCTAGGCTCGTAACGTCTAACTAAAGAAGTCTAAGACTCATTAAAATCAGCTCTAACTCACTCACACGCTCCACCGAGGGTGAGTCAAGATAGAGATGCTGGTTTCAAGAGCCTATCCTAGATAGGAGTTCTAACTTAAATTTGAAACTAGGTTCTATACTCATACTAGCTCACCTTGGATCCTCACTCGCTCAACCGAGGGTGATCGTCTCAAGGAAACCGTAAGCTAGCATGAGCCCTATGGATGCCTAACCATGATGCTCTAGGAGTTTGGAGGGGGGTTTATATAGTTTTTTGAATGAATTTGGGCCCTTGGATCTAGAGAAATCAACTCTCAACTCTAGGATCACTACTTTTGATTACAACCATTTGATTAATCAAATCAATGGCTTGGAATTGTTCTTTCTATCAAATCTAGTGTAAAGGAGTGAAATTTAGGCGCCCTCATTCTCCACCATTGGATCTGGGGATGATCTGGACCGTCGGATCAGTGCTGACATCAATTCGGATAAGATAAGCCACTATTTTTGGAGAAACTTTGCATTATTGATCTTTAACTATCAACAAAGTCTTCTTTTATGGAAAAAATTCGTGGATCCTCCTTCCTTTATGCTTTAGTGCATCTCCACCCTTGAATAAGAGCTCATCTTGACCGTACACCATGGTTCAATCATATTTTGACATGTGGCAGCCCTTCAAGCCTTCAATTTTCTTATTCTAAAAAACTGCGGTGACCTTGAAAACTGGACTTTGTGCTCTTTGACCCTCCAAAAAGACTTTGATGAAGATGAAACTTTGTAGGACTATGTTTCCAAAGATCTCCTTCAAGAATATGCAGGAAAAACTCCCATCTGAATCTCCCTTGTACAAGTTTGACTACATTTGGAAGCTTGCAAGGTGGCATTAAGGTGTCTAGGAAGCTCTGATAGCCTTGAAAATTTGTACAAATATGTAGCCACATATGATCTTTATACATGCCAAACCATATGGCTAACATAATTTTCTATACAAGAATTTGTAGGGTCAAACTAGAAAAATTACATTTTTACAAAATGAACATAGCATATCAATGTGCTACAAAATCCATTTTCTGCTGAAATTTGGGCTATAGACTGCCTTTGACAATCTTTACAAGTATATGGATTTTCATCTAATTTGGTGACAATGAAGTTTTTGCCCTAATTTCCCAACTTTGACCAGCTTTGACCGCTACCATGGACTTTCTTGATTTCTTTGAAACTTTGTATGTGACCTTCCTTTGACATCCTTGATGCATCTTGGACTTCTCGGGGAATTCTGGCTACCTTCGCCAAATATGTTTTTTGTAGGCCTTCACAAGTGAGAGAGGAGAGCAAATCTCGACGACATCGCCAAGGGAAAGAAAACGGGTAGATTGTTTACATTTGAGCTTGAGCACACTAGAAACATTCCACTTTATAATTATAAGGATCAAACTTTGTCTGAGTTAGAGATATGGCACAAAAGACTAGGGCACATTGGTGAGAGAACATTGAAGCAGATATGTAGAGATCAATGTGTACTTGCGATACCTAATGTATCCAAGCAACACATGATCTATAAATCTAGTGCATGTCAGTTTGGTAAATCACACAGGTTACCCTTTACAAAGAAAGGCTATATGCGTGAGGATTATTTGGAACTTGTCCACAGAGATGTGTGGGGACTAAGCAAGGACCCTTGAATTTCAAGCTCAAGGTACTATGTGTCATTTATTGATGATTTGAGTATGTGGACTATCTTGTATTTCATGAAACAGAAGGATGAAGTGTTCATATGTTTGAAGAAGTTTTTCGAACTTGTGGAAAATCAAACGAAAAAAGTTTAAAGAGGATAAGGTTAGATGGAGGAGGTGAGTACTTCTTCAATGCATTTGATGCAATTTTGCAGGACAAAGTTATCAAAAGGGAGATCACTACTAGATATAATCTTGAGCAAAATGGATTAGAAGAGAGGAGGAACAGATTGATTGTGGAAGCAGCTAGATCTATGTTTAATGAAAAGAAGTTGCCTAATTACTTATGGGTAGAGAGTGTTTCTACTACCACTTATCTTATTAACAGGTTAGCTTCTAATTTAAAATCTATATATATATATATATATATATATATATATATATATATATATGTGTGTGTGTGTGTGTGTGTGTCGTGTGTGTACATATATGTGTATATATATTTATACACAATGACTGCCTATGAGGCATGGCATGGTAGAAGACCATCACTTGAACATTGCATAATATTTGGTTGTGTTGCTTATGTGCATGTTCCATCTCAAATCAAAGGTAAGTTAGACCCTAAGGCATAAAAATGCATCCTCATAGGGTATGATATAAATAGAAAAAGGATACAAGTTTTATAATCCAGCCTTAAGGAGATCATATAGAGAGAGTAAGAAGCCAATCAGATATGGGTATGATACTTCATTAGTCACTAAGCATTCTATTTATCTTGCTAAGGATTTACCACTTGAAGAACCTTCTTCATATGAAGAAGCAAGTACCAAAGCAGAATGGAAGGAGGCTATGGATGAAGAAATAGAAGCAATCCAAGAGAATTACACTTCGGAGTTAGTACCCAAGAAAGCATCAATGAAGGTAATTGGTTCTAGGTGGATTTACAAAATCGAAAGGAACTTAGATGGATCCATAAATAGGTATAAAGCTAGGCTTGTGTCTAAGGGTTTTGCACAAACCCAAGGAGAAGATTATGATGAAAGTTTTTCACCTATGGCTAAAATGCCAACCATCAGAGTATTGGTAAGTGTAGTTGCATCTAGAAATTGGAATATGTATCAACTAGATGTGCAAAATGCTTTTCTCAATGGGTGGATTTCAGAGGAGGTTTATGTGGCTCAATCTCCTCGCTATGAAGATCCAAACAAGGTAGATCATGTATGCAAATTGAGCAAAGATCTTTATGGTTTGAAGCAGGCACCTAGGGCATGGAACCATAAGTGAACAACCTATCTTCAAGACCAAGGATTCATGATGAGCAAGGAAAATTCTTCTCTGTTTTTCAAGGGGAGTAATTTAGAAATGATATATTTATGTGTATATGTGGATGACATCATTCTTATAGGTAGTGATGCCAACGGCATGAAACCAGATGATGCTAGAGTTTAAGATTAGTGACCTAGGGTTTCTAAAATAAAAACCAATGACGCAAGAGTTTAAGATCAGTGACCTAGGGTTTCTAAAATATTTTCTTAGACTTGAGTTAGTATACGCTAACTCTCAAATCAGCATCCATCAAAGGAAATATGTGCAAGACTTGTTGAAGACGCTCCACTTGGAGAATGCAAAAGAAGCTAGCAGCACTATGGAGGTAAATCATAAATTGAGTGCTCATGAAGGTGATTTGCTTGAAGACATTGCAGGTTATCCAAGCATAGTTGGGAGTCCAAACTATGCAACATTAACTAGGATTGACATATGTTATGGAGTAAGTAATCTGAGTCAATTCATGCATAATCCTAGAGCACCTCACTTGGAAGCTGCTTAAAGAATTTTGAAGTATCTCAAAGGTTCTAAAAATCAAGGTCCACTTCCCATACACATCAGATTTGGACATAAAGTTGTACTCAGATGCAGATTGGGCAAGATGTAAGGATGATAGAAGAAGCACTTCTGGCTATTTATCCTTTGCAAGAGATGAGCCCATCTCATGGTCTTCTAACAAGCAACCAACTGTTTATAGAGGCTAAATACAAGGGCTTAGCAAATGCTACACAATAAGCTATGTGGATTAGATTTCTCTACTCAGATTTGGGACTTCACACTCATTCACCTATGATCTTTGGTGATAACACTAGTTCTTTGCATCCTGCAGCCAATCCCATTTATCATGCAAGGACCAAGCATATAGAAGTACACTATCACTATGTTAGAGAGAAAATCTTGAGCAAAGAAATTCAATTAGCATATGTATCTATGAATATGCAATGTTCTGATTTATTAACCAAAGCACTTGATGGTACTAAGCTTTGCACATTTAAAACTATGACTGGATTATAGGACATTCAAGAAGGATGATGAAGTAATGGAAGCCAAGATGTTTGGCTTGAGAGGGAGCTATTGGTGCAAAAGTCCAAGCCTTCACATTTGTCTTAGCATGGAAGACAATATATACAACTATCACTTGATAAAGGATGTGAACCTTGGCTTGTACCACTTGATCATTTACCATTTGTAAAAGATTAAATTATTGAGTGAATCTTGTAAAAGTCTAAAACTCGTGGAGTTAGATAGGATATTAGTTATGAATTTAGATTGGGAGAATAACTCCTTCATTAGAGGAGTCACTTTTTAGTTGGAGCCAAGTTTGAATTCAAATTCAAACCTAGATAAAAACTCTTTTAAAAATTCTTTCTAAGACTCATGGCCAGATGGTGCCTCTTCCTGATCTTATTTCTTGATCATTTGTAGAAGTTGAGTGGCTTACACCATAGCTCACTCAGACCACCATCATTGAGCATCATTACAATGCCAATGATCTTGTATAATCATGTCATATAATACACATAGCCCATTGAACATCTCTATGTACTTCTCTACTATGACTACTCAGAATAGTAAGTTTTCTCTGTTCATATCTCAGTGAATTCTCAACCATTGTGTATGATCTATATCTTGTTGGAACCAATGTTAAATCTACTTTGTGTTGTCAAAATTTCAAGGCATTTGGTTTCATCATCTCGGAGAAATCATCATCAAAGTGCTCACTGGTCATTCACTAGTTAGTCCCTAAAAAGTGAGGGGTAAGCTTTGGATTGCTAAAGTTATTTCGTAGAGCATAGTTTATCATTTTAGATTATTCCACTTGCAATCATTAGCTTTCTAAGCTAGTTAAATTCCCCCAAAAGGAATTTCATCAAGTTTTACTGTACTGTGACCACTAAGCAAAAGAACCAACAGATGTATAGACTAAAATAACAAGTTTTGTGACACTAGCTATTCATGAAGTAGTCTGTTTTGATTCAATTATTTCAAGCATCAACTCCAAAGTACATAGGTATTTTCTTGGTGTCATTTGCAAGCTAAGAGGGCCTAATATATAACTCTAAAGTGTACTAGGGCAAGTACAAAGCAGGTTTTAGCAGTACCACCTCACTTCCTTGAGGTATCCATCCATCTCTTCCAACAGTGGTATCAAAGCAAGTTGAGGTAAAATGGGAGATGGTTTCCCTTCTTTCATTGATAAATTGGACAGGAATAATTATCCAGCATGGTCCTTGAGGATGAAGACCTATCTACAAGGAAGGAGTCCCTATGGATACATACCAGGAGATGAGGAGATGCCTATATTCAAAAGCAAAGGTCAACCTACAAGAGAGAAGCTAGAAAGACTCAATTCATGGTGTGCCAAAGATGCTTCAACGAGGTTATATCTACTTAACTCTATTTTTGACTTCCTTCTTCCTCACATTAGGAATTGTAAAACTTCCCAAGAGACTTGGGATACTCTATCTTCATATTTTTCTTCCAATACAAGAGCTAGAAAAAAACAATAGTGGATTGAGTTTACTACTCAAAGGAAGCAAACTAAGTAGAATATTTTAGAGTATGTGACCAAGGTAAAGGAATTGGATGATCAATTGGCAAGCATAGGAGAGGAGATTGAAGAGGAGATAATAGTGAGACAAATAATCAAGGGCATGAAGGCAGATGATAAGTGGAAATCCTTCACAACTGCAATGGATCTCTACATGGATATGCAAATCCCTCATCTTACCACTCCCATGGGACAAATCTTTACCCATGAAGCCAAGCTCAACAAAAATGGTGAATCATCAAGAGTTAACAATTCTTCTGCCCTTTATACAGGTAAAGGAAAGTCTAAAGGTAAATGAAAGAGCAAGAAAGTTGAAGATGAAGGTGCTACTTGTCAAGCTATGCAAGGAGAGGTAGGAATTCAAGAGGAAGTGAAGAGGAGGTAAGCAAGGTAGGGGGAGACCTTTCAAGTCTTCCCCATGCAATATATGGGGAGTCTCCAATCACACAAGAGATGAGTGCTACACAAACTTCAAGAATGAGAGTGGAAGAGGATTTCAAAGAGGTAGATACTCATAATCAAAAGGAAGATTCAACCATAGTCAAGGATACAACCATGGCTACAACAATAATTACAACAATTATCAAGGAGGATACAAATCAAGAAAAGACTTCAACAACTATACAAAGGATCAAAAGGATTCTCTTCTCATTATGAACATGAATTCAAAACAAGGTATGAATGATGAGCACCTCTTCTATATTGACTTAGGTTGTTCAAACCATGTAGCCAGCAATCTAGCTCTCCTTTCTAATCTTGAAGAGCCCAACGGAAATCACCAAGTGTAGATAAGTGATGATACCAAGCATTCAGTTGTCAAGGTAGGAAATGTCAAAACTTCTTATGGGAATAGGAATCTATTAAGCATTGTTCTTTATGTACCTACTATCACAAAGAATTTGATGAATGTTGTAGAGATAGTGGAAAAGGGTTTGCAGGTTAGGTTCAATAAATTTGGAGCTTTTGTAGAGGACCCCCAACATGGATTCATAAGAATCGCCAAGGGAAAGAAAACAAGTAGATTGTTTACATTTGAGCTTGAGGACACTAGAAACATTCCACTTTATAACTATAAGGATCAAACTTTTTCTGAGTTAGAGATATGGCACAAAAGACTAGGGCACATTGGTGAGAGAACATTGAAGCAGATATGTAGAGATCAATGTGTACTTGCGATACCTAATGTATCCAAGCAACACATGATCTATAAATCTGGTGCATGTGAGTTTGGTAAATCACACAGGTTACCCTTTACAAAGAAAGGCTATATGCATGAGGATTATTTGGAAATTGTCCACAGAGATGTGTGGGGACCAAGCAAGGACCCTTAAATTTCAAGCTCAAGGTACTATGTGTCATTTATTGATGATTTGAGTAGGTGGACTATCTTGTATTTCATGAAACAGAAGGATGAAGTGTTCACATGTTTGAGGAAGTTTTTTGCACTTGTGGAAAATCAAACGAAAAAAGTTTAAAGAGGATAAGGTTAGATGGAGAAGGTGAGTACTTCTCCAATGCATTGATGCAATTTTGCAGGACAGAGGTATCAAAAGGGAGATCAGTACTAGATATAATCTTGAGCAAAATGGATTAGCAGAGAGGAGGAATAGATTGATTGTGGAAGCAGCTAGATCTATGTTAAATGAAAAGAAGCTGCCTAATTACTTATGGGTAGAGAGTGTTTCTACTGCCACTTATCTTATTAACAGGTTAGCTTCTAAATCTCTTGATGGGATGACCACCTATGAGGCATGGCATGGTAGAAGACCATCACTTGAACATTGCAGAATATTTGGTTGTGTTGCTTATGTGCATGTTCCATCTCAAATAAGAGGTAAGTTAGACCCTAAGGCATAAAAATGCATCCTCATAGGGTATGATATAAATAGAAAAAGGATACAGGTTTTATAATCCATCCAACAAAGGATTTATGATCAATAGAGATGCTGTGTTTGATGACAATGATTCTTTGTTTGAAACTGAATGGAGGAAATTCAAACTAGCATATGTCTCGGAAGAAGAATTTCCAAGCCTCACCAAGGAGAAGCCAAGCACAATTCAAGACATCAAATCAAATGATTAGGACACCATCAACTTAGAAGAGTTCAAAGCATGGAAATCAAAAGGCAAAGTCAAGATGAAGAGGTTGGAGGACATACGTGAGTCATCCAACCAAGCCTTAAGGAGATCATATAGAGAGAGTAAGAAGCCAATCAGATATGGGTATGATACTTCATTAGTCACTAAGCATTCTATTTATCTTGCTAAGGATTTACCACTTGAAGAACCTTCTTCCTATGAAGAAGCAAGTACCAAAGCAGAATGGAAGGAGGCTATGGATGAAGAAATAGAAGCAATCCAAGAGAATTATACTTGGGAGTTAGTACCCAAGAAAGCATCAATGAAGGTAATTGGTTCTAGGTGGATTTACAAAACCAAAAGGAACTCAGATGGATCCATAAAGAGGTACAAATGTAGGCTTGTGTCTAAGGCTTTCGCACAAACCCAAGGAGTAGATTATGAAGAAACTTTTTCACGTGTGGCTAAAATTCCAACCATTAGAGTATTGGTAAGTGTAGCTGCATCTAGAAATTGGAATATGTATCAACTAGATGCGAAAAATGCTTTTCTCAATGGGTGGATTGCAGAGGAGGTTTATGTGGCTCAACCTCCTCGCTATGAAGATCCAAACAAGGTAGATCATGTATGAAAATTGAGCAAAGCTCTTTATGGTTTGAAGCAGCCACCTAGGGCATGGAACCATAGGTGAACAACCTATCTTCAAGACCAAGGATTCATGATGAGCAAGGCAAATTCTTCTCTGTTTGTCAAGAGGAGTAATTTAGAAATGATATATTTATATGTATATGTGGATGACATCATTTTTACAGGTAGTGATGCCAATGGCATGAAACCAGATGATGCAAGAGTTTAAGATTAGTGACCTAGGGTTTCTAAACTAAAAACCAGATGACGCAAGAGTTTAAGATCAGTGACCTAGGGTTTCTAAAATATTTTCTTGGACTTGAGTTAGTATACGCTAACTCTCAAATCAACATCACTCAAAGGAAATATGTGCAGGACATGTTGAAGAAGTTCCACTTGGAGAATGCAAAAGTAGCTAGCAGCACTATGGAGGTAAATCATAAATTGAGTGCTCATGAAGGTGATTTGCTTGAAGACATTGCAAGTTATCCAAGCATAGTTGGGAGTCCAAACTATGCAACATTAACTAGGATTGACATATGTTATGGAGTAAGTGTTCTGAGTCAATTCATGCATAATCCTAGAGCACCTCACTTGGAAGCTGCTTAAAGAATTTTGAAGTATCTCAAAGGTACTAAAAATCAAGGTCTTCACTTCCCATACACATCAGATTTGGACATAACGTTGTAGTCACATGCAGATTGGGCAGATCTAAGGATGATAGAAGAAGCACTTCTAGTTATTTATCCTTTGCAAGAGATGAACCCATCTCATGGTCTTCTAAGATGCAACCAACTGTTTACAGAGGCTGAATACAAGGGCTTGGCAAATGCTACACAATAAGCTATTTAAATTAGATTTCTCTACTCTGATTTGGGACTTTACACTCATTGACCTATGATCTTTGGTGATAACACTAGTTCTTTGCATCCTAGAGCCAATCCCATTTATCATGCAAGAACCAAGCATATAGAAGTACACTATCACTATGTTAGAGAGAAACTCTTGAGCAAAGAAATTGAATTAGCATCTGTATCTACAAATATGCAATGTTCTGATTAAACAAAGCACTTGATGGTACTAAGCTTTGTAGGTTTAAAACTATGACTGGATTATAGGACATTCAAGAAGGATGATGAAGCAATGGAAGCCAAGATGTTTGGCTTGAGGGGGAGCTATTGGTGCAAAAGTCCAAGCCTTCACATTTGTCTTAGCATGGAAGACAATAAATACAACTATCACTTGATAAAGGATGTGAACCTTGGCTTGTACCACTTGATCATTTACCTTTTGTAAAAGATTAAATTATTGAGAAAATCTTGTAAAAGTCTACAACTCGTGGAGTTAGATAGAATATTAGTTATGAATTTAGATTGGGAGAATAACTCCTTCATTAGAGGAGTCACTTTTACTTGGAGCCAATTTTGAATTCAAATTCAAACCTAGATGAAACTCTTGAGTACTTCTCCAATCCATTTGATGCAATTTTGCAGGAGAGAGGTATCAAAAGGGAGCTCACTACTAGATATAATCTTGAGCAGAATGGATTAGCAAAGATGAGGGACAAATTGATTGTGGAAGCAGCTAGATCTATGTTAAATGAAACGAAGTTGCCTAATTACTTATGGGTAGAGAGTGTTTCTACAGCCACTTATCTTATTCATAGGTTAGCTTCTAAATCCCTTGATGGGATGACCGGCTATGAGGCATGGCATGGTAGAAGACCATCACTTGAACATTGCAGAATATTTGGTTGTGTTGCTTATGTGCATGTTCCATCCCAAATCAGAGGTAAGTTAGACCCTAAGGCATCAAAATACATCCTCATAGGGTATGATATAAATAAAAAATGATACAGGTTTTATAATCGATCCAACAAAGGATTTATGATCAGTAGAGATGTTGTGTTTGATGAGAATGATTCTTGGTTTGAAATTGAATGTAGGAAATTCAAACTGCCATATGACTTGGAAGAAGAATTTCCAAGCCTCACCAAGGAGAAGCCAAGCACAATTAAAGACATCAAATCAAATGATTAGGACACCATCAACTTAGAAGATTTCAAAGCATGGAAATCAAAAGGCAAAGTCAAGATGAAGAGGTTGGAGGACATATGTGAGTCATCCAACCAAGCCTTAAGGAGATCATATAAAGAGAGTAAGAAGCCAATCAGATATGGGTATGATACTTCATTAGTCACTAAGCATTCTATTTATCTTGCTAAGGATTTACCATTTGAAGAAACTTCTTCATATGAAGAAGCAAGTACCAAAGTAGAATGGAAGGAGGCTATGGATGAAGAAATAGAAGCAATCCAAGAGAATTACACTTGGGAGTTAGTACCCAAGAAAGCATCAATGAAGGTAATTGGTTCTAGGCGGATTTACAAAATCAAAAGGAACTCAGATGGATCCATAAATAGGTATAAAGCTAGGCTTGTGTCTAAGGGTTTTGCACAAACCCAAGGGGTAGATTATGAAGAAAGTTTTTCACTTGTGGCTAAAATGCCAACCATTAGAGTATTGGTAAGTGTAGCTGCATCTAGAAATTGGAATATGTATCAACTAGATGTGAAAAATGCTTTTCACAATGGGTGGATTTTAGAGGAGGTTTATGTGGCTCAACCTCCTCGCTATGAAGATCCAAACAAGGTAGATCATGTAAGCAAATTGAGCAAAGCTCTTTATGGTTTGAAGCAGACACCTAGGGCATGGAACCATCGATGAACAACCTATTTTCAAGACCAAGGATTCATGATGAGCAAGGTAAATTCTTCTCTCTTTGTGAAGAGGAGTAATTTAGAAATGATATATGTATGTGTATATGTGGATGACATCATTCTTACAAGTAGTGATGCCAATGGCATCAAACCAAATGATGCAAGAGTTTAAGATCAGTGAAGTAGGGTTTCTAAAATAAAAACCAGATGATGCAAGAGTTTAAGATCAGTAACCTAGGGTTTCTAAAATATTTTCTTGGACTTGAGTTAGTATATGCTAACTCTCGAATCTACATCACTCAAAGGAAATATGTGCAGGACATGTTGAAGAAGTTCCACTTGGAGAATGCAAAAGTAGCTAGCAACACTATGGAGGTAAATCATAAATTGAGTGCTCATGAAGGTGATTTGCTCGAAGACATTGCAGGTCATCCAAGCATAGTTGGGAGTCCAAAGTATGGAACATTAACTAGGATTTACATATGTTATGGAGTAAGTGTTTTGAGTCAATTCATGCATAATCCTAGAGCACCTCACTTGGAAGCTACTTAAAGAATTTTGAAGTATCGCAAAGGTACTCAAAGTCAAGGTCTTCACTTCCCATGCACATCAGATTTGGACATAAAGTTGTATTCAAATGCAGATTGGGTAAGATGTAAGGATGATAGAAGAAGCACTTCTGGTTATTTATCCTTTGCAGGACATAAGCCCATCTCATGGTCTTCTAAGAAGCAACCAACTGTTTATAGAGGCTGAATACAAGGTCTTAGCAGATGCTACACAATAAGCTATGTGGATTAGATTTCTCTACTCAGATTTGGGACTTCACACTCATTCACCTATGATCTTTGGTGATAACACTAGTTCTTTGCATCTTGCAGCCAATCCCATTTATCATGTAAGAACCAAGCATATAGAAGTACACTATCACTATGTTAGAGAGAAACTCTTGAGCAGAGAAATTCAATTAGCATATGTATCTACAAATATGCAATGTTTTGATTTATTAACCAAAGCACTTGATGGTACTAAGCTTTGCACGTTTAAAACTATGACTAGATTATAGGACATTCAAGAAGGATGATGAAGCAATGGAAGCCAAGATGTTTGGCTTGAGAGGGAGCTATTGGTGCAAAAGTCCAAGCCTTCACATTTGTCTTAGCATGGAAGACAATATATACAACTATCACTTGATAAAGGATGTAAACCTTGGCTTGTACCACTTGATCATTTACCATTTGTAAAAGATTAAATTATTGAGTGAATCTTGTAAAAGTCTAAAACTCGTGGAGTTAGATAGAATATTAGTTATGAATTTAGATTGGGAGAATAACTCCTTCATTATAGGAGTCACTTTTTAGTTGGAGCCAAGTTTGAATTCAAATTCAAACCTAGATAAAAACTCTTTTAAAAATTCTTTGTAAGACTCATGGCCAGATGGTGCCTCTTCCTGATCTTATTTCTTGATCATTTGTAGAATCTGAATGGCTTACACCATAGCTCACTCAAACCACCATCATTGAGCATCAATACAATGCCAATGATATTTTATAATCATGTCATATAATACACATATCTCATTCAACATCTCTATCTACTTCTCTGCTATGACTACTCAGAACAGTAAGCTTTCTCTGGTCATATCTCAATGAATTCTCAACCATTGTGCATGATCTATATCTTGTTGGAACCAACGTTAAGTCTACTTTGTGCTTTCAAAATTTCAAGGCATTTGGTTTCGCCATCTCGGAGAAATCATCATCAAAGTGCTCACTGGTCATTCACTAGTTAGTCCCTAAAAAGTGAGGGGTAAGCATTGGATTGCTAAGCTTATTCTCAGAGCATAGTTTATCATTTTAGATGATTCCACTTGCAATCATTAGCTTTCTAAGCTAGTTAAATTCCCCCGAAAGGAATTTCATCAATTCTTACTGTACTGTTAGCACTAAGGAAAAGAACCAATAGGTGTATAGACTAAAATAACAAGTTTTGTGACACTAGCTATTCATGAAGTAGTCTGTTTTGGTTCAGTTGTTTCAAGCATCAACTCCAAAGTACATAGGTACTTTCTTGGTGTCATTTGCAAGCTAAAAGGGCCTAATATATAACTCTAAATATTAGGTAGGTACAAAGCAGGTTTTATCAATACCACCTCACTTACTTGAGGTATCCATCCATCTCTTCCAACAAAGGCAAAACCAAAATATTGGATGATGAAACTAGTACCTCCCAAGCTAACTTTGCAAGAAGACATGGAGGTACAAGAGCAAGAGGTAGAGAAGGTAGAAAAGGTAAGGGGAGATTCCAAATCTCTTCTCCATGTGCCATATGTGGCTTGACTAACCATACAATTGAGAATTGTCTCAAGAAACCTAGAAATCAAAGAGGAAGAAGCTTCAATAGAGGAAGCTATGAAAGAGGAAGACCAAACAAATTCAATGGCTAGAACAACAACTACAACAATACAAATAACCAAGGAGGATATAGAGTAAGAAAAGATTACAACAATTACACTGAAGAGCAGACACGAGGACTCACTTCTATTGATTAACATGACCATGAAGCAAGGTAAAGCAGATAAGCATGTATTCTATATAGATTTTGGTTGTTCCAATCATGTAGCAGGGACTGTGGCTCTATTTTTAGACCTAGAAGACCAAAGGAATAAACATGAGGTTCAAACAAGACACGACACAAGGCACTCAGTTGAAAAGATTGTAAATGTGAAGACTCCATATGGAAATATGAATCTAATCAGCAAGGTATTGTATGTACCTACCATAACTAAGCACATGATAAGTGTTGGACAAATTGTTGAGAAAGGATTGGAGGTAAGGTTCACAAGGAATGGAGCATTTGTTGAAGATCCTCAACAAGGATTCAAGAGAATTGCAAAGGGAGAAAAGTCGGTTAGACTCTTTTAATTTGAATTGCAAGATACTAGAAATATAGCTCGATTCAATTATGGAGGATAAACCCTATTAGAATTAGAGATGTGGCACAAATGGTTGGCTCAAATTGGTGAGAGAAGTTTGAAGCAAATATGTAGGGATAAAAGTGTGCTTGGCCTACCTAATATATCCAAGCAACATATGAATACAAATGCAGTGCTTTTCAATTTGGGAAGTGACATAGACAACCCTTTATGAAGAAAGGTTACATCCATGATGACCTATTGGAGCTAGTTCACACAAATGTTTGGGAACCTAGCAAGGAACCATAAATTTCAAGATCCAAGTACTATGTATCTCTTATTGATGATTGTAGTAGATGGACCATCCTATATTTTATGAAGCACAAGGATGAAGTATTCAATTGTTTCAAAACTTATCTTGCTCTTGTTGAAAGTCAAACAGGAAAAACATTAAAGAGGCTAAGGTTAGATGGAGGGGGAGAATACTTCTCCCATGAAATTGATGCCTATCTTTAAGATAGAGGCATCAAAAGAGAGATCACAACCAGGTACACTCTAGAGCAAAATGGGGTGGCAGAGAGAAGAAAAATTATCTCTGGGTAATAGTTGTGTCTACAATTGCCTATCTCATTAATAGACTCCCATCAAAGGCATTGGATGGAAGGACACCCTATGAAGCTATGAATGGAAGAAGACCTAGCCTTGATCATTGCAAGATATTTGGATGTGTAGAGTATGCACATGTTCCATCACAAATCAGAGGTAAATTGGACCCTAAGGTAGAGAAATGTGTATTTATTGGATATGATCTAGATGAAAAAGGGTACAAGTTGTATAATCCAAGTACTAAAGGCTTTATTGTTAGCATAGATGTTTTCTTTGATGAGAACAAATCTTGGTTTGAAGATGTTTACAGGAAAGTCAAGCTACCTTATGACCTAGAGGAGGACTTTCCATCATTACAAAAGGTAAATGATCAACTACATGAAGTTAAAAGTGATTTTGATGATGATCAAAAGACACCAAAGAGGAACATCAAGGCATGGAACAATAAAGGCAAAGAGAAGATGCAAGAGTTGAGAGATATAGTAGAATCTTCTCAACAAACAATAAGAAGATCAACTAGTGAAAAGAAGAAACGAGAAAGATATGGATTTGACACCTCTCTTGTCACTAAGCATTCAATCTGCATTGCTCACGATATCAACTCAGAGGATCCATCAAAATTTGAAGAAGCCAATAAGAAATCAAAATGGAGAGAATCAATGTAGGAAGAGATAGAAGCTCTCCAAGAGAATCAAACATGGCACCTAGTTCCCAAGAAGCCATCCATGAAGATCATTGGATCTAGGTGGATCTATAAGGTAAAAAGGAATTCAAATGGTTCAATAAACAAGTATAAAGCAAGGCTTGTGGAAAATGGGTTGGCTCAAACCCAAGGCATAGATTATGGGGAAACTTTCTCTCTTGTGGCAACGATTCCAACAATCAGAGTTCTCATGAGTATAGCTGCTTCAAGGAATTGGAACATCTATTAAATGGATGTCAAAAATGCATTCTTGAATTGTTGGATTTCAAAGGAAGTGTACATGGCACAACTTCTTGGATTTATAGAGGAATCACACCTAGAATATGTATGCAAACTCAAGAAATCTCTCTATGGACTAAAGCAATCTCCTAGAGCTTGCAACCATAGACTTGTTACATTCTTGTAGGATAAAGGATTCAAACTAAGCAAGGTTGATTCTTCACTTTTCATTAAAAAAAATAAATCTGAAGTTATATACTTCTGTGTATGTGGATGAGATGATTCGTACAGGTGATGATGCTAATGGAATCAAGAAGATTAAAGTCAAAATGAAAGAAGAATTCAAGATAAGTGATCTTTGATTGCTCACTCATTTTCTTGGATTGGAAGTGATCTGCACATATCAAGGAATGTTCCTTACACAAAGGAAGTACATTAAGTACATGATTGCAAAGTTCAAAATGCAAGACACTAAGGTTGCAGGTTCTCTTAGGGAGGTCAATCACAAGTTAAATGCTCATGAAGGAGAACTAATTGAAGACATTACAAGCTATCATAGTCTAGTTGGAAGCTTCAACTATGCTACTCGAACTAGGGTGGATATTTGCTATGGAGTAAGTGTGCATAGCCAATTCATGAACACTCCTAGGAAACCTCACATGGATGCAACCAAAAGGATATTGAAGTATTTGAAGGGAACACTTAATTAAGGCCTAAATTATCCTTATACATCTAATCTAAATTTGAGGTTACTCATTGATGCAGATTGGACAAGTTCAAAGAATGATAGGAGAAGTACATCTAGATATCTATCATTTGCAAGTATAAAGCTCATTTCTTGGTCCTCAAAGAAGCAACCTACTGTAGCTCTTTCCTCAACTGAAGCTGAACATAGAGTAATGGAAAATGCAACACAAGAAGCTATGTGGATCAAGACCCTATACATAGATTTAGGGCTGGATTTTGGCACTCCATTTATATTTGGAGATAACATGAGCTCACTTCATTTAGCTCTTAATCATATCTTTCATGCTAAGACTAAGACTATAGAAGTCCATCATCAGTTTGTTAGGGAAAAGATTGCAAGCAAGGAGATACAATTGTCCTATGTATCTACACATATGCAATGTGAAGACATGATGACCCAATCATTAGAGGGAAGCAAGCTTAATAGGTTTAGATCCATGATTGGATTATAGGAAATACCTAAGTATTGAAGACTCAAGCACATATGATTCTTTAATCACTCATAGAGCACGTGAACACCTCTTGTAAAAGCATAGAGTTTAACTCTTGAGACAAAAGTGAAAAGGAATTAATTGAGAGAATCTTGTAGCACTAATAGTTGTATGTCACAACCACCTAAGTGCTTAGAAGAAAATCAATCAATATCTAAAAAGTAGGAACATTTTTAGGTGGCAGAATTCACTTCATGACTATAAATCACATCACTTTTATTTGCAAGCAAGAGACAGAGAAGAAGGAGACATTGAGCTTCAAGAATGTGGCTACACTAAGCCCACATGTGTATGAGTAAGCCTACATCATATCCCTTTTATCATACTTTCATAATTATATACATTTGATTCATTTAGTGCAAGTCATTCTATTTGTATTGTTGTCTTGCAAAATCATCATTTCAGTGATATTTATTAATCATGTTCTCTATGTATACTCACCATTTTGATAGGCATGAACTTGTGATAGGTTTTTCTACTTGTCACACATCAATTTTCACATCTTTTGGTTCATTATAATGTGAGATAAGCTCTCTGCAAGCAACCTATGTCTGCTCACTGTCATCTTCCTAAAAACTCAGGATTACACTCAACTTGTTAACATCATTTCTCATCATATGCTCATTCTAAATTAGTGAAATAACTTCTAATAGTGAGCTAAGGTCTTCATTTAGATATGTTGAAAGCTCTTGGGTCAATTGTAATCAGTGAGTGAGCACTCAACATTTTCTTGAGAGGAAGCAAGTCCATAAATACCAAGTTTTTGGAATCCTTCAACTCTAAAATTCATCTGTTTTGCTATAACTATTTGAGGATGATGCTCCAAGGTACATGATGAGTCCAAATGCATATTTGGGAAGCTAAAGTTGTCTACTAAGGTACTGAAAAGCTGAATTGGCAGGTGTAGAGCAAGATTTGTGCAATACCACCTCATCTTTGCAGTGTATCCAACTATCTCCTCAAATTTATGCACATGCATGCACATGCACATGCATGTTTCATACATATGCACATGTATACACACATATACACATAGACATGCATATACACACATACACAGATACATACACACACATAGACATACAAATACACCTACATATACACAATACATGTATACATATACACATATACACATGCACACACATACACACATAGATACACGCAAATACACATATATACACAAATATAGATATACACCTACATGTGCATACATACATATACACACACAACTACATGCACATACATACATATATACACATTAACACACATAATATTAATGAATTATACAATTAAACTAATAAAAAACATGTTAAATATAAAATATAAATAAAATGATTAGAAAATTTCATTCATATAATTCACTTCAATAAAAATAATTAAATCAATAAACAATCTAAAATTATTAACATTATGAAATCACACCATAGACACAATTCAAAACATAAGTGACATTGGAATACACGCACATACTATATATATATATATATATATATATATGTATATATATATATATATATATATATATATATATATATATATATATATATATATATATATATATATATATATATCTATATATATATATATTTATATATATATATATATATATATGTATATATATATATATATATATATATATATATATATATATATATATATATATATATATATATGTGTGTGTGTGTGTGTGTGTGTGTGTGTGTGTGTGTGTGTGTATCAATGTACAAACTACATCTAATGTAAAGTCAATCATCTGAAGCACCCCCCTAATCATGATAATTCAAATCATCATGCTCATCCACATCATCATTATCATGTGCATGATTTGATGTATCCGAAGAGGCATCATGGTAGAGGGATCAGTACTCTGTGATGATCGACATTGTCCCTCCTATGCATGTCTCTCCGCCTCATCCATATCAGCCTCTCCATAATGCTCCTATATTACATATAACAAACATAAATAAATAAAACATATCAAACATCAATAAAAACAAAATAAAGTATATCAAATTTAATAATACTCACAAAATCATCTAGATGATCTCATATGTGCTCACTCAAACTTGGATATTCACAACATGTAGCATATTTGATTTACTCTTTCATAGGATAATGACCATAATCGTTTCGTTGCATTGAAACAAATGAAAAAGATTATATGATTTCACATTATATATATATATATATATATATATATATATATATATATATATATATATATATATATATATATATATATATATATATATATGTATGTATGTATGTATGTATGTATGTATGTATGTATGTATGTATGTGTGTGTGTGTTAATAAGTGATTTACCTATGTGGGTAACCATGCATATGTGGTGGTTGCATCTTTAAATTTTTTAGCATCCCTTGGGGTTATTAAGTCTCAATGCGTCAATATTGGGATAGGATTCTAGGCAAGCTAGATAATAAACGAGAATACTAGAAGGGATTGAAATTGAATGTGGTTAGGGGATTGATGGTCATCAACAATTTGTTGATTCCTTCATTCATCTATTTCCTCTCACATTAGAGACTGAACAACACAATTGAACTAAGAAGGAGAGATCTCATCAACACTTTCTAACAAAATCATGGGGAAATGGATGATTAATGATTGGTAAGGCAAAAAAAAACTTAGTGCAAGCAATCAAAACCCAAGATGCCAAAACCTTGATCTCCATATGCTTCTTTTCTTCTATTTCCTACTGATCTTAAAAGGTTCGTGACTAGCATCTTCTATTTGAAAATATTGGAATAAAAAAAAGCCCCAATGTTTCTTGAGTCCTGATTGGAAAAAAGCAATTGATGATATGTAAAACTGATTCTATTTGGTTCCCCATTCTAGGCATAAGATTGATTGAGAATGATAACTTACAAAGAGATAAGAGATGTTGGTCCAAGGGCTTTTTTCAATGAAAATATCTTCCTAATATGACTAGAATATATCAAATCAAAGAAGAAGATATTGAAACTAGCCTAATTGGATTATTATGTGTCTTTTTCTTTATGGAATCAATGCATGGGAGAGTGATGAAGTGAGATTGATGCAAATTAATAGTGATCCTCATCCCACTCTTAAGACATATGGAATATCTTGCTAAAAAGGAGGACAGCGGTCCTTTGTAGAAAATTCTCCATCAAAGAGTTTGGACCAATGTAATTACTCCGCATATGTAAAGCCTCTTCATAATGTTAGCACTATTTCAAGTAAAAAGAACATATCAGTAAACTTTTCTTTCCTTTCCCAAGATGTGCCAAAGTGTGGAAAAGGGTCTGAGAATATCCTATATCTTGATAATCAGATCACTTGAAAGCAAGCTCATCTTAGAAAAGTGAACGCAAACATGATCAGAGGTGAGTCCTTGTGTAAAATATGAAAGGAAAGATACAAAACAAACTTGGTGATTTTCCCAAGTATTGTTCGATCAAGAATTCCTTAGATTTCATGGGTAAAGTAATTAGAAACCATAAGAGTAGTCCCTCATTTAGATATATAAAAGCTCATTTAATTCAAGGAAATAACCTAAAAGAAAGATGGCTCCCTCATGACGAAGGTGAAAAAACTCTTCAACCTCCTTTGGATTTTTTTTTAATCTCTTTTTTTAATGCTTTAAAATAGAAACAAGGAAATGATACAAGAGACTATTTTCGTAACCGTTTCCTCCCTTCATGAGGAACCAACTTGCTTTTTCATCTTTTTTCTACAATAAGCATATTGTAGTGCTTTAGGGGGGAGATCATTGAGGAGTCTTAATCCTTCCACCCAAACAAAGAATGTAACTTTCAATAGACCAATCCTAATGGCATTTTATAGAGCTACAAAGAAACATATTTCTTCATTGAGAAAATCTTGCTTCTATTTAACTTGGTGAGCCAATGAAAGGAGCTTGATGAGACATTGCCAGACCACAATTCTCTTTGGATAGAAAAAGAAAAGATGACCTAATTCTTTAATGCCACTAAAACATCTCTTACACCACTAATTTTATTATCCTTAATATTGGTAAAAAAGGCTCTATGAAGAATTTGCCAAAAAAGAATCACTTTCTTGTTCTTTATACTTGTGTTTCATAGGTCCATGAGCTTGAAATCCCATCTTATCTACATCCAATCCAAACACCATAGCTTGTTTAAAGAATGTTGAAGACCTAGTTTTCTTTTGATTTTTGGGATGTCCTACATCTTGTTTCAATTGTTCCACTTTAGTCCCTTCAAATGGATGCAATCATGTCCGACTAGGAGGCGAGTCTCAAAGGCATTTCAAGAAGTGCATTTATGCATTAGAAGGCATCAATGTTGATAGTTAACTCTACAATTTGGATCAATGTCCTCAAAATGGATCCAATGTCTTTTGCCATGGTTCCAAGGATGCTTCTAGATATGAAAACCTTTGGCTAAGAGCCCCTTCTTTCTCATCATCCCTAATAACATTAACTAAGAACCAAATAGAATCATGTTGCCTAATGCCAACAACCCACTTCTACTTATTGCTCATGGAATAATAAGGTTTTATTTTGCTCCATGATTTCCATATGAAGCAAATAACATTTGATCCCTTAAGGAAAATCATGAAAGGAGAAAACAAGAGCATCAATGGATCCCAGTCTTTTCATCTAGGGATCTTGGAGTGAAAAAAGACATTGTAGTTTTTAAATATAAGCTTGGCTCAAGAATCTTTAGCATTGCACCAGGTTTTGAAGATCCATTTGACTACGAGCTTCTTGGGCATGGCATCCACATCAAGAATGCATAGAATAATGTTATCCTTCTTGCTAGTATAGATTTCCCATTCGATCATCAAAACCCCCTCCTATTGGGACCACCCATCCACAAGAAATCTCTATCGATCCTTTGCAACTTGTGCATCTCCATATTGTTTGGTCTCCAACACACTAGGAAGTAGATAATAGAGGAGATAAGGAACATGTCAATGAGCATTTCTCTTCCCACCACATTAAGTTGCATTCCCTTGGATGTTGTTATCCATATTGGCTAGAAACAAATCCCAAAGTTGATTCGTATAGGCAAATAAAACCAATAACAATGCCCAACAAGAAAAATACTTAACCCTTGATCCATCAAATATTGTGAGGTAGCTCTAAAAGTGTCTTGAAATCATATTTGAGTGGTTAATTTTGGACATGAACGCAACACAAAAGATATCAAGATAATTATAGATGTGGAAGATAACTCTAGAATCATGCTTCAGAAATACATTGATTTCATCACAAAAGATTCCTAGAGCCATCTGATCATGGTTATGCGGGAGGGAGAAAACATGATGAAATCCTAAATGCATTTGATTTCTGAAAAATCGGCTTAGCCCATAAGTGGGAATGGAAATTAGCAAAGGAGTCATCAAACCACCCTAGCTATTAGAATGCTCAAGGAAAATAGCACGAGAGAGTTGACCATTCATGTTGACTAGAATTGAAGCATTTCCCAAAAGCATGGATGTTGGAACTCAAGGTCAAGAACAAGCATGGAAGCACATCAGAAAAGTGGACACACAAGAAGAGGGAGCAAGTAGGGAGCTCCAAGAAGTGTATGTCAAATTTTTAGAAGAATCCCCTACAAGAACAGTGATTTTGATCAATCAAACCATTGTAAATATCATATTACCTTTTTGTAACTCCATTTTGTTCAAGCCGAGGAGTCCTCAAGCTTGAGGAGTGTTAGAAGTATCATCCTACCAATTTTCATAATTTTTAGATTCCATTTGAGCCTTCAAATAAGCCCTAGAACCTAATTTTCAACTAGGCCGGACACTAGGTCTGGACAGGGCCAAAACTACTCAAAAGACTATAAAAAGAGCTAGAAAGCTCATTTTTTGGGGTTAGCTTGTTGTAGTTGTGAGCTTTTGTAAGAGAAATCTCTTGTAATCAAAGCTTTCCATTGTTCCTCTCTTTGATCTTACCTTGTGCACATATGTGTGTGTATGTGTGTGCATGTTTGTGTGCTTTCACTCACGCACTTGTGCCTTCACTTGCTCACGGTCTTCATACCGGTCCTCACGTCTTCGCGGATTGACAAGTAAAGGAGGTGGTGTTTACACTTGAGCTACACCAAATTTTGGCGCCGTTGCCGAGGAGAGAGCTTCGAGGACGAGCATTCTGATGGTAAGATCGTAGATTTGCGACGCTAGAAGGTGAAAAATAGTTATTTTTTGTTATTTTTTTTATTTTTCTTCTTCTTCATCACCATCTTCATCGTCCTAAAAATGTCTTGTTTTTTAGTGCATTTTCACCACTTTCATAGCATTTTTCATGCATTATTGTGTGAGGAGTTAGGAAGTGCAAGAGAAAGCAAGTGCTTGTGTTTTTTCATAATTTTCTGCACATACGGAACTCGCCATTGCCCTGCCCTCAAAAATTTGAATTTCCTGCCAAAAAATATGATTTTCACTGAAAATCGTGATTTTCATAAAATTCAAATTTGTCAAAAAAATGCGATTTTCAGTTCCCACCTAAGTCACACAAAAACACGATTCTCTAGATATCATGGAAACTTGAGCTTTAGAAAAAAAAACACGATCTTCACTTGGCTCAAAATCACGATTTTCACAAATCAAGATTTTCAGCCAAAAACACAATTTTGGAAAAAAACATGATTTTTAGTGGGCTCAAAATTGCAATTTTCACAAATCACGATTTTCAGCCAAAAACATGATTTGGAAAAAAAAACACGATTCTTTGTTGGCTCCAAAATCGCGATTTTCAAAAACATGACTTCCATCCAAAATTACAATTTTCACGATTTTTAGAAGACACAATTTTCACTAAGGCACAAAATTGTGATTTGTAGAACACGATTTTCAGAAACATGATTTTCAATCAAAATCGGGAATTTCACGATTTTTTGAGAAGACAACTTTCATCCAAAATTGCAAATTTCACGATTTTCACGGGGTTTCAAGAGCACAATTTTCAAGCTCGACTCAGCATCACGATTGTCTCACAACATCGTGATTGTCTAAGTCTCCAAAATCGCGATTTTCATAAGTGCTCAGTATCTCAGTTTTCATGATTTCACAAAATCATGATTTTTATGGTGGCTCAGCATCACGATTTTCATGATCCCCCATAATTGCGATTTTGATAAGTGCTCAGCATCGCGATTTTGAGACCCCCAAAATCGTGATTTTCACACAAAATTGTGATTTTTAAAAAGTTCCTGTTTCCCTGTCTTGACCCCCAGGAGCCTGATTTGATATAACTTTTTCATCAAAAGTCCATTTTTGAGCTCTATAGCTCGTTTGAAAGCTCGTTTTGAATCCCACATGGCCTCAACTGTTTTTTCTAAGAATAATGCGTTGATTCCTAGATAGACTAATTTGAAGTTGACCCTCAAGTGGGACTAGGAAACCAAGGGGACTCTAAAGGATTTTGAGCAATACCAAGGGGAAATTTTTGACTCTTAACGAAGGCTTATGAACCTGAGATCTGGTAGACATCTAGGCAAGGATAGACAAAGCATTAAATTTTTTGAGGCTAGTGTCAACTACAGAGCTAAGTCTTGGGCACAACAACTAAGTGGTTATCCTTACATACTAAGTTCAGACACAAGTGATTCAGAAATGTCTTTTGGCATGGGGAAACCTATAGGTGGCTTAGGCACTGCCTATCTACAAACACTAGAAGGTCCATATAAGGCACAATTGGAATATATTCGGACAACCAATTAGGTGTTTGCATTTATGAGGATGGCCTGAGGTGAGGAGTGGTCCAACTCAAAAATCTAGATCAACCCTTTAGACTTGAATACCCAGTAGTCAAGTTCGAAGAGGGTTCATACATTGATAAGAAAGGAACTATGTATGTGGTTACTAACTTACTAGATAGGACAAATGAGTTTGGAAGTATCATTCTTGAGAATGAGATAGGAGACCTAGAGTATGGAGACCTAGGACGAGAACCCAAGACTCTGAGAGGTAATTCAGTTTTGACTAGAGTGATCACTCTAGATTGGATCCCTCAAGACAACAAAAGCATAGAACTATTCTTGAATAGAGAAATAGAGGAAGCCTTTTGGAGATTTAAGCTAGATAACCTAGCCAATTGGGCATAATCATAATCTACAAGTTCAAAGATCCCAAGACATCAAGCATGGTTGTCTATCTAGATCATACATCGAAAAAAATGTTCTTGGTAACAGAGCAAGATAGGCATGCATACACTTGGAAGAGTGAATTGATTTTCCCTCCAGCAAGGTCCAATGTTTCCCATGGCCTCCTAAGAGCAGGATCATCCTAGGCTCATGAAGCCTAGAGGGAAAGAGCTTGAGAGAGACTTAAGGTAAGCTTTACACACAATGTGGGTAGAGACAGATTAAGATGGGAAGGTGAAAGACCTGAAAGAGAGAGACATCAAGCACATAGGCATCAAAAGAGATGAACATGATTTTCTAGTGTCCATACCCCGAGAGTACCCAAGAACCCTTAGACCCTCTCAAGTGGTCAAGACAATGAAAAACTACTTTGATGGGTCAGGAGATCCTTATGATCATGTGGCCGAGTTCAAACAAGTGTTAAGAGTTGAACAAGTTGAGGACTTTTTCACCCAATTTAAGCCATTTGGTTTGACTCGTAAGGGTACTGTTTTAGCTTGGTTTCAACCACTAAACAGTCACAACTACTAAGATATAGGTCAACTGCTAGACGAATTCATTATAGAATTTTCCAAGAGTGGTATCAAGCATAACACATCATCCTTGATCCACAGCTTCAAGCAGAAACCCTAAGAAATAGTGCAACTAGAAGGAAGAAGGTTCAAATAGTACATAGAAAGATGTCGTGTGCCAGAGCTACCCACAGCGGCGAAACAAGTGCCCTTGTTTTTAGATGGTTTACTAAGCACAAAGTTGAGATCATATGTGTACTTGAAAGAGCCTTGAACCATAGAAGAGTGTGAGGACGTGCATTGACATAGAAGACAATTTGGGTGAGGAATTGGAATTATCAAAACTCTATAAGGATTCTGATAGCTCTACTAGCCATACCTCTAGGATCTCCAATGAGATGGATGAGATAGATGTGCAAGTGGCCAAGAATCTAGAAGTTCAAAATGGACAAACACCAAGGGTCACCTCATTGAACTGATGTTATACTTGCAGAGGGGATCACATGACTAATCTATGCCGAATTCAAAACCAGAACATGCGAGAAAGGAATGCCTCATATTGTACTATTAAGAGAAAATACATGAACTATACGGCTCAAGATTGTCCATACAATAGGCAGGCTGTTAGATAGAATTATCAACAACCTTACCCATAGGGTAGGTATCAGAACCAATACCAACAGCCATATTATAGACCACAATAGCAATATCAAGCACCATATAGGCCACAACCAGTCCTAGGAAACCAATCACCAGCCCCTGCCAATGTAATTCAAGTTAAGTATGCAGTGGCAGAAGAGAACCTTGATAGAGCTTTGGTGCCACTAACCCCATTGGTCTTAGAGAATGACCATCATGCTCAGAGTTATGACTACTCCTATGAAGATAGTCCACAAGCTTATTACACAGAGTCACCTGAGCATAGTGAGACTTATCCATATCAATACGAGACACCACCTATGGAACAAAATTGGGAGCCAGAAAACTCCAATGTCATGTATACGAATCCTAACCCTAGGCCCCAATTGAGACAAATGAGACCATAGGCCCCTAGAGGACCATGTTTTAGATGTTAGGGTGACCATTTCATTCGTGAATGTCCCCACCCACCGTCTCCAGGACAAGAACAAAACATCACGATACAAGCCATTTGCAGTGAGTGTGGTAAAGACCATCTCCCGAGAGATTGTCCAAGAAACCCCCCTAGTGCACCCAAGGTTACACCGATTAATGTGGTAGCCTTAGTGGTGGATTCAAGTTCAAGTAGTAATAATGTGGCTCCTATACAGGTAGTTACTAGGGCACAAGCCTTAAAACATGATAAGCCAGCTGAACAATTAGAGTCAAGTGAATCAGGAGAGCCTAGTAAGAGGAAGACAAGAACATGGAAGGATACTAGAGAGAAGGCCAATCGCAAGTGGAATAGAAAGCTATCAAAACTCAAAGAAAGCCTCAGAGATGAAAAAAGCAAAATAGAAGATATCGCCTCTGAAAATCCCTCGCATGCCGAAACTCCATTCACTTCACTTCATCCCACCCCACCAGCCATTGTAAATAGACCACAACCAGGGTTTGTTCTTGCAGATCCAACCCCAGAAGGCTTGGACATGATGTTCAAGGCCTACCAGGCTTGTCTTCAAGAAGGGCCAACAATTGCAAACCTAGACAAGAGTTACCCTAGAGCAGATTTAGAGATTGAGTGGATAAAAATGTGCATGAAAATGGTAGAATTAGCTCAGGCTATGCTTGAGACCAGTCAAATGTTTAATCAAACAAACTTGATCAAACCGGATTTGCATTTCCAAGGCTTACTAGAAAGATTAGAGCAGTTGGTAAACAAGCCGCAGGTTTCTTTACCTCCACAGGCTCAACCAATTGTTGAAAGAGAAAGCTCACCATTGACAAGATTTTATGTTCCTGATTCCATGGATGGGGAAACACCTCTTTCAATTCAATAGTACTCTCAAGAGTTCTTGTGGCAAATACAAGAGGAGAAATGGGCCAAGGAGAAGAATAATTCCTTATTCATGAGATTGATGACCTTCATGATCAGTTTCCCCAAGATCATCCATCTACTTACGTAGATCAAGTAGAGCAACAAGAAGATGAAAGATTAGGTTTTGAATCGAATACTTTAGAAGAGTTTCCACAATTCATAGGCCCTTGGGAATCTGAATCTCCTCAGATCAAAGCTCCCACAATATTGGTAAGACATGAAAACTCAGTGGTTCCAAGGAACATTGATGTTGTAAATAACACTAACGTTCAGTGTCATCTCATTATAGAAGAGCTGATCAAAGTAAAACCAAAGCTAGGAAAATATGTGGCGAATCAAGTTCCCGAACTCGATTCCAATGTGTCAAAAGTAGGCTCTAAGCAAAAAGTACCATCGATACCTCTAGACAAAATAGGAGACATGAGTGAAGGTGAAGAAGGTAATACTTATCTTCCAATCACCAAGGTTACACAACCAAAGCTATCTTAGATTCAGGTGTTGGTGTTGCAATTGCGACCACCTCCTTGTGGAAGCAATGGGGCAAACTTGCATTAAGACCAACTAGGATGAAGCTTCAAATGGCTGATGGCCATATTGAAAGACCTCTAGGATTGCTAGAAGGGATAACTCTAACCACTTGTGGTGTAGAGTTTGAGCACACCTTCGCTATATGTGACTTTGCCAAAAATAATGTCTATGAAATGATTCTAGGAAGACCCTTCCTATGGCAACTGCAAATAGTACAAGATTGGGGAACCAACTCCTTGTACTTGTAGCACTTAGGGGTCACCACCAAGGTCAATCTAAAGGATTATACCTTCAAATATGTACCATCCCTATAGTGGAATCCTATCCACAAGGTGCAAGAAGATTAAACCTCTATGCATTCTGAAGGTAATTCTGATCCATTTTGGATGCATGAATATACTCACTTGTGGATGTGTAAGGTCGCAGAGGAAGAAGAAAGGCACTTAAAGGCAAGAGAAGAAGGAAATCCCCCAGGAGATAGACTAGTTAGAGACCCAGCCTACACACCAATGGTCTCTCTAGATGAGGAATTTGAGCCTCATGGTTGGGTAGAGATCTTAGCCACCATGGACATTGTTGTCAATGAAGAACAGTGGACACCTCATTGTGATGAGGAGAGTTATGATATTTCAGTGTTCATGTGTCAGCCCTTGCTAGAAGAATGTGAGCCTAGTGATGTCATAGAAGAAGAATCGGATGACGATGATCTAGATTCCATTATGATGGATACTTACTTTGAATCAGAGCAACACTGTCTAGAAGATGTAGGAATATTTACTCAAAAAGGAGAAGAACCTCTCACAAGTATTAAAATGGTAAATTCAGAGGATGGAAGTGAGAGTGGTCAAAAAAAAAAGAAAAGAAAAGCAATGAAACAAGAAGAGGAGGAATCATTGTTCGAAGTACTAGAGAATTTCAAGAAATATGAAGTTGAAGACCGGAAAATTTTGGTACAAATGCCTAAGAGAGAGGCGACCACAGGAGAATCGTACGATAATAAAGAAAAGACCAAAAAAATTATGGTAACCATTGAAGAGAATGAAGAGTGATGCGCATACATAGGAGAAGATCTAACGGCAGAAGAAGAAGTAGAGCTTGTAGCTTTATTAAGGGAATAGAGGGAGATGTTTGCACGACACTATAGAGACTTGAAGGGAGTAGATCCAAAAATTTGCTCTCATACAATCCCCATGACTGCTGATGCCAAGCCTGCCAAACAAAAGCCCTACACATATAATGACATTTATGCAAATAAAATAAAAGAAGAAATTGATAGGTTGATTGAAGTTGGATTTGTCTATGAGATTGAGCATACTAAGTGAGTATCCCCCATTGTAGTGGTGCCCAAGAAGAATGGGAAGTTGCAGGTGTGTATTAACCTTAAAAATGTTAATGCCGCTACGATCAGAGATAGCTATCCACTTTGAATCACTGAACATTTATTGGAGTGTGTCGTAGGCAAGGAATTTTATAGCTTCCTTGATGGATTTTCTAGTTACAATCAAGTAGCCATTGCCCTAAAAGATCAACACAAAACGGCTTTTCCACAAAATGGGGAATTTTTGTCTTTCGTGTGATGCCATTTGGGCTCACCAATGCACCTGCAACATTCCAAAGGCTCATGTGTCATGTCTTCAAAGAGTTCTTGTGAAAGATCTTGGAAGTATATGTGGACAATTTATGTGAAGATACCACATCCCTGACCAAGAAAGAAGATACCACATCCCTGAGCTCAGACAGATCTTCAACAAGTGTAGAGAATATCGAGTTTATCTAAACCCAGAAATGTGTGTGTTCATGGTACAACAAGGTAAAATCTTAGGTCATTGTTGGAAGCAGTCAGAGGCACAGTCAGAGGCACAGACGACATGGAAGCATGTAAAGACGGAGCAGGGAGCCAGTCGGATCAATTTTTCAAACAAATATATTTCTTATTAATTCTCCAAACATTCAACAGTGATTGTTATCACTAAATGTAACATATGTATCATAGAAAACCCCATTTTGTAATCCATAGCTCCATTTTGTGCAAGCCGAGGAGTCCTCGAGCTTGAGGAGCTTAGGTAGAATGCTCGTACCAATTTTCGTTATTTTTAGACATCGTTTACCCTTCCAAATAGCCTCTAGGACCTATTTTTTAACTAGGCCGGCCACTAGATGTGAAACCGGTCAAAACTAGTCTAGAAACTATAAAAAGAGCTAGAGAGCTCATTTTTGAGGTTAGCTTGGTTGAGATTAGAGTTCTTGTGAGCTTGTAAGAGTATTCTTGAGTAATAGAGCTAATTTTCCACCTTCCATTGTGTCTTGCTTGTCTCTTCATTGTGTGTGTGTATGTGTGTGCACCTTTGTGCTTCTCACCTTCACTCTCACATCATCTCACGTTCACGATCTTCATATCACTCCTACCTCTCCCACGGATTGACATTAAGGAGGTGAAGCTTCTTAACGTGGTACTTACCATTGTGCTAGAGCAACACCAAATTTGGCGCCGTTGCCGGGGATCGAGTCTAGGACGAATGTGTGATGGTAAGAGTATAGCAAGAAGTGGCGTTGGAAGGTAAAAATTTCAGTTTTCGTTGTTGTTTTTACTTAGTTTTTAGTGTTTTTCACCTTCCCCATACTCCATCTTCATCATCGCATCATCATCTCCATTTCCAAAAAAATCAGAAAATTCACCATATCCACCCATTCACCTCATTTCCCCTCATTTGTGCATGCGAGAGAGCGAGAGAGAGTTTTTGCGCTTGTATGTGCCTGTGTTTTCTTGAGTTTTCTTGCAGGTACAGAGCTTCAGAGCATCAGGAAAGCTTCCAAAAGGTAAAACATGTACTTTCTGTCAGAAATTTCCAAGTGTGGCGGACCATCGCGATGGTCTGCAACTTTCGGATTTTGAAGTAGGCGACCACACCACGAGGTAGGCGATCCTTGCGCACACACGGCACTATAGTTGCATTTCAAAAATTCGTTGTTTGGTGGACCATCGCGATTGGCTCGAACCATCGCGATTGTGTCGCACCATCGCGATAGGCTCACGCCATCGCGACGGCTCGGCCGGACCATCGCGACGGTTCGCTTTTTCGGACCATCGCGACGGTTCACTTGAGCCATCGCGACGGTCCACTTGGACCATCGCGATTGTCCAGTTGACCCCGCACCATCGCGATTGGCTCATGCCATCGCCACGACAGTGCCACGTGTCTCGATAGACCATCGCGACGGTTCAATTTTTGGACCATCGCGACAGCCCAAAATCGGACCATCGCGATTGGCTCAAGCCATCGCATCACGGACCATCGCGACGGTTCACTTCGGACCATCGCGATTGTCCACCGTTGATCGTTGACCGTGCCATCGCGATTGTCCGCCTGATCACGCCATCGTGACGGTTCATTTTTCGGACCATCGCGACGGTTCGACCTCACGCCATCGCGATCGTTCATTTTGAGCCATCGCGACGGTTCGCCTTTTCGGGCCATCGCGATTGTCCAAATCCCACGCCATCGCGACGGTTCGCTTTTTCGGACCATCGCGACGGTCCCAGACCATCGCGATTGTCCACCCCTATCGCAATTTTTGGGCTCCAATTTTGACCAATTTTGAGGGTATTTTTGAGAAATTTTTGGACCATTAGACTCATAGGAGACCCCTTAGCTCATATTTGAGGGAAAACTGGATTGTCAGTTTTTAACCCCCAGGGCCTGAACGCGTATAACTTTCTCATCCGAAGTCCGTTTTTTGAGCTTAATAGCTCGTTAGAAAGCTCGTGACGAGTACTACGTGACCTCAACTGTTTTTTTCATAAAGAATACATCTATTTTTGGATAAGCTAATTTGAGGTTCACCTAGTTTCGGACTAGGAAGTCAGGGGGCACACATTGAAAATTTGGGCAAAAAGGGAAGGGACTTAAAAGGTGTATATACTCAAGTGTTTAATCATCTTGTGAATTGGTCTAACATTGGAATTTTCCAGGTCTAGCAAGGGCAATCAAAGGCAAGCAAGTAAGGCAGTGAGGACAGCAAAGCTTGGGAAGCACGGCTTCTTGGGCAACAGGACATCAGAGCAATCAGAAAAGGCCGACTCGAGGTTGGAAGATTACTCAACCCCCTCAGTCAATTCTTAGCTTAGGCTAAACGGTAGTTGTGGATTAACGACGATAGGAACGCCTCAAGTTCAAGATACTTAATTCTTTCAAGTTTAAGAATTAAAGTAAAGGTGTGTGTGACGAAAACCTAAAGAAAAGAACCTAAGTCTGACGGAACGAGAACTCAAAACTATAACGGAAAGTCGAATTCCTGACGCATATATTAAGACAAGAATCCAAAGAAAAATTAAAAAGAACCAAGAATTAATCACAAAGAACCATTGACGATCTAAGGGTGTAATTGAGCGTGCAAGGAAGGAAATTAATGAACCTTAGATCACGGAGACACATAGGTAAGTCGGACCGAAGAAGCCTTAGATCATCAGAGGCTAGTGTAAGAACCACCGCTCGATCTTGGGCTCAGCAATTGAATAGCAATTATCCCTACGAGAGCTCAGAGACTAGTGAATCAGAAATGGCATTTAGTGCAGACAGACCAGAAGGAGGGTCTCATGTAGCATACCTAGAAAAACCTGAAGGACCCTACAGAACGCAATTAGAGTTTATCCGAACCAACCGATTAGGTGCTCGCATCTATGAGGATGGTTTGCAAAGGCAAGTGGTGCAACTGCACAACCCTGATCAACCCATTGGATTGGAAAGACTAGTGGTGAAATTTGAGAGAGACGCTTACATAGACAAAGAAGGAACCATGTACATTCTAAGTACGCAGCCAAACGATACTAATGAGTTTGGCACAATCCAATTAGAGACAGGAGCGAAATTTCAAGGAAAAGAGCCATTAGAAGAACCTAGAACACCTAGAGGGAAATCCGTATTAACGAGAGTACTCATCCCAGAGTGGATCCCTCAAGATAACAGGAGCACCGAGTTGTTTGTAAATAAAGAGACAGATGAAGCCTTTTGGAGGTACAGAAAGGAACACCCTGGTGAGATAGGCATCATTACAATCTATGAATTCAAGGACCCAGATACACCTGGAAAGGTGGTATACCTGGATGAGACTTCAGAAAGAGTCTTTGTGGTGCCTGAGCGCGCTAAAAACACATACACATGGAGAGGTGAATTGATATTCCCTCCATCTAGAACGAACATGAATACAAATCAACAAGGGGCAGGAACATCCTCAGCCCATGGAAATCAAAGAGAAGGAAATCACGAGAGACCGGAAGTAAGCTTCAATCACCCCATAGGGAGAGATAGAACAACCACGAACACTAATAGGACGGATAGACAAAGAGAACATGGAATACCAGGTGGTAGAGATGATTTTCCTCTACCTAGACCACGTGAACACGCAAGAGTATTGAGACCCACACAGTTGGTAAAATCAATGAAAAATTATTTTGATGGGCCAGGAGATCCCTATGACCATGTCGCAGAATTCAAGCAAGTACTGAGAGCAGAACAAGTCGAGGACATGTTCACGCAGTACAATGCATTTGGACTAACGTTAAAGAATACCGCTTTAACTTGGTTCCAACCATTGCAACAAAGGCAATTTAGAGACATCCATCACTTTTTAGAGTCATTCATCACTGAATTCTCTAAAAGTGGGATTAGACACGACACGTCTTCGTTGATTCATAGCTTTAAACAGACCCCTCAGGAAACAGTAAGACTGGCAGGTCGTAGATTCAGACAATATGTGGAACGATGTCCAATGCAAGAGCTACCCTCACAAGCCAAACAAGTATCACTGTTCCTAGATGGCTTGTTGAGCGCTAAACTACGCTCCTATGTGTACCTAAAAGAACCCAGAACGCTAGAGGAGTGTGTAAGAATATGTATAGACATTGAGGATAACCTAGGAGAGGAATTAGAGCTCTCAAAGGTCTATAAGGACTCAGATTGTTCTTCTCTAGCATCCACAAAATTGTCTAATTCGATAGAGGACCTAGCGGAAAAAGTGGCCCAAAAACTAGGAGTTTCTAGTAAACAGGTGCCCAAGCTACCAACGAATGTACATTGTTACACTTGTGGTGGAAATCATTTGGCTAACGTGTGCCCCAATGCACCTCAACCTCATATCAACCCTAGTGGCCAATATTGTACAATTGAGAGAAGATACACGAATCATACGGCTCAGGACTGCCCATACAACAAACAAACCGTGAGACAAAACTACCCACAAACATACCAGCAGCCAGGTAGGTATCAAGGCCAATACAATGCTCAGCCTTATTACTATAGGCCTCCCCAGAACTACCCATACCAGGCTCAACAGAGACCTCAACCTGTTTTAGCTCAGCAGCCATCCCCACCAGCGAATGTCATCTCAGTCAAATACGCTGCTGCAGAAGAGAACCTAAGTAGGGCTTTAGTGCCTTCTTCACCCTTGATCACAGAAAGTGACCCGAACTCTAACAGTTTTGACTCTGCTCATATAACTAGTCCACCCGCTTATTACACGGAGTCACCAGAACATGTGGAGACATATCATTATGATAGTCCACCAATGGAACCTAGTTGGGAGCCAGACTATACTAATGTGATGTACGCAAACCCAAACCCACGGCCCCAATTGAGACAACAGAGACCACAGGGCCCTAGAGGACCATGCTTTAGGTGCCAAGGAGATCACTTCATAAAGGATTGTCCACATCCCCCAATAGCAAGGCAATCACAGTACTATAGCATTCAAGGCTTTTGTGCCGATTATGGCAAAGAGCACATAATCAAAGATTGTCCTAAGAACCCAGTTAACGCTTCGAATGTGACACCGATCAACGTGATAGGTATTGTAAACAACGCAGATGGATCCAACCCTACATACGTGCCTATCCAAGCTATAACCAGAGCCCAGGCGCTCTTACAAAACCAACAGCTTAATCAAGAGAAAGTAGCCAGAACTAGTGAAGTTGCAGAATCTAGTAGTAAAAAGACGAAATCTTGGAAAGATTCTAGAGAAAGAATAAAGAGAAAGTGGAGTAAAAAGATAAGTGAGTTGGAAGGAAGTTTAAGGGAATCTAGAGCCAAAATACAAGAATTGGCTTCACAAGAATTAAATCAAGAAAACCCAGCTCAGAAATCAGGATCGGTTTTAGCGGAACCCATACCAGAAGATCTAGACATGATGTTTCGTGCATATCAGGCTAGAATAAAAGAGGGACCTCAAGTACCAGAAATGAGTAAAAACTACCCTCGAGCTGATCTAGAAATTGAGAGAACTAAACTGTGCATGAAGATGGTAGAACTAGCACAAGCTTTGTTCGAAGCCTCTAGATATCTTAATTGGAATAACATGGCAAAACCGGAACTACACTTTCAAGGACTAATGGAGAGGCTAGAACACTTGATAGAAAGCAAAGAGAAAGAGGATCAGCATAGGAACCCTATTGTCACAGAGACACAGGAAAGGAATGCACCATCCCTGTCTCAAGTACCTAATACAGAAAGTCAAGACAATTTGTCTTCCATACATAGGTACTCACATGAATTTTTGAGAGAAATACAAGAAGAGAAATGGAGAAAAGAACAAGGAACTCATCCTCCTATTCAGGAAATAAACGACTTGCAGGAACAATTTCCCCAAGACATCCCCTCTATATATGATGAGGTAGAGGTGGAACAACTGAGTGAACCCACAGGATTTGAATCTAATTCTTTACAAGAATTACCTCAGTTCACAGGACCTTGGGAAGCAAAGTCTATTAGTATGAGAGCACCCACGATAATAGTGAGGAATGAAGAATCAGTGATCCCTAGAAATACGGAAGTGATCAAGAACACGAAAGTACAGTGTAATCTCACTCTAGAGGAATTGTTAAAGGTGAAACCAGAATTGTGGAAGCACGTAGCAGATCAATTCCCTAAGCTAGCTACCACACCCTCTCAGATAGGATCACATAAGAAGGTACCAGAGATACCCGTGGAAAAGATTGGAGACGTAAGCGAAGGAGAGGAAGGTAACACATATCTTCCAATAACCCATCAGGGCTACACCACGAAAGCCATCTTAGATTCAGGAGCAGGAGTAGCCATCGCTACCACCGCTTTGTGGAAACGTTGGGGTAAGCCAGCACTCAGACCCACCAGGATGAAACTACAAATGGCTGATGGACACATAGAAAAACCATTAGGCTTACTAGAAGGCATATCTCTCACCACTTGTGGTGTAGAATTTGAGCATACTTTCGCCATTTGTGACTTCGCGAAAAATCATGCGTATGAGATGATATTGGGACGACCATTCATGCGTCAGTTGCAAATTGTACAAGATTGGGGAACTAATTCTTTGTACTTGCAACATTTAGGAGTGACTACCAAAGTCAACCTTAAAGACTATTCACACAGAGATGTACCCCCAATACAATGGAATACCATCCATAAAACACCAGTAGAGACGGAATCCGTGCACTCATTAGAATCAGACCCTTCTTGGTTGCATGAGGATACCCATTTATGGATGTGTAAAGTAGCCAAACGAGAGGAAGAAAGATTAGAAGCCAGGACCTTAGGTGCAGAACAACATCCACGAAGCCTTCAAGATCCAGCCTATGCATCTGTAGTATTCCCAGACGAAGAGTTTGAACCCCATGGTTGGGCGGAAATACTAGCAACCATGGACGTAGCCATCAATGAAGAACAATGGACACCCCACTGTGACGAGGATGGCTATGACATTTCAGTTTTCACGATAGAGCCAATCATGGGCGATGCAATTTTAGAAGAATGTGAACCGAACACTGATGCATTCGCGGATGCAAGCGATTTTGATCTAGAATCAATTATCATGGACCCACCCTTTGCATCAGAGGAAGAATATTTCTACGAAGTAGAGACTCACACTCAGGGACATGAGGAAATTACGAACGAGGTGAGGTTAGCCACGGAAGTTACTACTAAGAGTGAAGGCAAGAAAAGAAAGAAGAAAGAAACCATGACAGAAAAAGAAGAATCTTTGTTTGAAGTACCCGAGAACTTCAAGAAATATGAAATCGAAGATAGAAGAATCATGGTACGAATGCCTAATAGAAAAGCGAATGACGGACAAGTATATGACAACCGAGAGAAAACCAAAAAAGTAATAGTTGCCATAGAAGGAGAAGAAGAAAAAATGCACATACATAGGGCATGATTTGACGACTGAAGAAGAAGAAGAGTTAGTTGCCCTATTGCGCGAATATAGAGATGTTTTTGCTTGGAGTTATAAAGATTTGAAAGGAGTAGATCCAGATATATGTTCTCATAGAATCCCTATGACTCCAGATGCAAAACCGACAAAACAAAAACCTTACACTTACAATGATAACTACGCTGCGAAGATTAAAGAGGAGATAGATCGCTTGATAGAAGCAGGATTCATTTACGAAATTGAGCATACCGAATGGGTATCCCCCATTGTGGTTGTGCCCAAGAAGAATGGAAAATTGCGTGTGTGTATTAACCTTAAAAAAGTTAATGCCGCCACGATTAGAGATAGCTATCCTCTTCCTATCACGGAACACCTATTGGAAAGAGTTGCGGGCAAGGAAGTTTACAGCTTTCTTGATGGTTTTTCAGGCTATAATCAAGTAGCCATTGCTCCAGAGGACCAACACAAGACGGCTTTTGCCACAGAATGGGGCATATTTGCATTTCGTGTGATGCCATTTGGCTTAACAAATGCACCCGCCACTTTCCAGCGACTCATGTGTCATGTTTTTAAGGAATTCTTACGCAAGAGCTTGGAAGTTTATGTCGATGACTTATGTGCGCATTCAAATGTAAGACAGACACATACCCCCGAGTTAAGACAAATATTTGACAAATGTCGAGAATATCAGGTTTGTTTGAACCCAGAAAAATGCGTTTTCATGGTCAGACAAGGCAAAATTCTAGGACACATTGTGTCAAAAAATGGAATCTCTACGGATGAGGAAAAAGTGAAGGTAATTGCAGAATTACCTAGACCAACTAATGTGAAAGAGGTACAGGCATTTATGGGCCATTGTGGTTATTATAGGAGATTCATACACATGTATGCAATCATAGCCAAGCCTCTGTACTCTCTTTTATTCAATTTTGAATGGACAGAAGAATGTGAAAATTCATTCAATGAACTCAAACGACGCTTGTGCTCAGCACCTATATTGACTACCCCAGATTGGAGTAAGCCATTCCATGTACATGTGGATGCATCCAATTACGCCATAGGATGTGTGTTAGCACAACCCACGAATGAAGGTAACATAGATCTCCCCATAGCTTACGCTAGCAGACAATTGAACGCAGCAGAAAGAAATTACACCACGACGGAACGAGAAGGATTAGGGATGATCTACGCTGTAAAGAAGTTTAGGCACTACTTGTTGGCCAACAAGTTCAAGTTCTTTACAGATCATCAAGCCCTATTATATTTAGTCAACAAACCATGTAACACAGGACGATTAATACGTTGGTTTCTATTACTCATGGAGTACGATTTTGAAGTAGTAGTCAGGAGAGGAAAGACACATCTTAGAGCTGACCACCTCTCTAGATTAACCTCAGGAGAAGCTCCTCAAGGAGTAACCGATGAATTACCAGATGCATACTTGTTTAACCTTGAGATAGCACCACAATGGGCAAAGACGATAGTCCCTATTCTGACATACGGACCCAAGAATCCTAGGATAAAGATCAAAGAAGGAGAGATTACCAAGTCTCAGAAATATCAAATAATGGCAGGAAGCATATATAAAGAGGATAATCAAAAGATTCTTGCCTGTTGTGTAGATGAATCAGAACATGCGAAGTGGTTGCAATTAGCACACATAGGTGCACTAAAGCAACATCATTCAAAACATCGAACATTACAGACTCTGCATAGATTAGGAGTATATTGGCCTACGATGGAAGCAGATGTCTACAAGTTGTGTAAGGAATGCAACGTGTGTTGTGAAACACCACTAGTAGAGCATGCTACCCTATATCACGTGTCTCTCACACCAGACTGGAGTGAACCTTTAGTGACTTACTTGAGGACGAACACATTCCCTCAAGGCATGACTTTAGCTCGACAACGCAGTCTAGAGCAGGAAGCTCAAGACTATTCACTTATTGGCGATAATTTATACAAAAGAGGACGAGATGGATATTTAAGACAATGTGTTCATGAGAGCGAATATCTTAGCATACTAGAGACTGCACACCAAGGTGTTGCAGGAGGTCATTTTGGACCCGATAGGGTAATCAAAGCCATCCTCTTTGCAGGATTATGGTGGCCCACTCTTCACATGGATGCTCATACCTATGTAAAGAGATGTGATGTGTGCCAAAGAACTCAGTTTCCTACTCGCAGAGATGAAATGCCATTGAAACCCATGATGGGCGGACGTGCATTTTCTAAGTGGGGTATAGACTTTGTAGGACCCATTAACCCCCCTGCAAAAGGTACACATGCGGAATACATTATTGTTGCCATAGATTATCTTACGAAATGGGTAGAGGCAAAAGCCACAAAAAAGAATGATGCTCACACGACTGCAAAATTCTTATTTGAAAATGTCTTTACAAGATATGGACTGCCTATAGAGTTAGTGAGCGATCGAGGCACTCACTTTCTAAACCAAGTCATTGAATGCTTGTTACAGGATTTTATGGTGATTCACAAGAAATCTGCACCATATCATCCTCAGGCCAATGGTCAGGCTGAAAGCACTAACAAGATACTTTGCACCGTACTGACGAAACTCGTGAACAATAAACGTTGAGATTGGGACAAACAGTTACACCACGCTGTTTGGGCATATCGAGTGGCCTACAAGACCGTACTCAATGCAACTCCCTTTCAGATGGTTTTTGGTCAGAATGCAGTGCTTCCTTTGGACTTCTTGATACCGACCCTTAAGGTTGCACAAGAACATCAGTGGACCGGCCATGAATTATCAGCAAGAATAATGGACTTGGAACAATTAGGAGAAACCAGGTTGAAAGCAGCAGCAGGAATATACGCAGCGAAGAAGCGACAGAAAGCATATTTTGATGCACATGTGAAAGATAAAGGCCTAAAAGAAGGAGATTTAGTTCTAGTGTATACGCTGAAACAGCACGCACGGAAGTTAGAAAAGTGAGGTTATGGACCTATGATCATTAACAGACTTTCAACAAGTGGAGCAGTACAGTTAGCCACCTTAGAAGGAGATATAATGCCTAATTACATTAGTGGCTGTAGAGTCAGGTTATATCAAGAACCTCTTACTGAGGATATGCTTAGACGACTCACGTTGGCAAAGAAGCGCAAGGAGGAAGAAAACAGAATACGAGCCGAAGCTCAGGCAGAAGCCATAGAACGCATTAAGCGCATGAAGCTAAGAAGACAAGGACTAGGGAGAGAACATTATAACCATCTGGAAACATCACCCAGATATCCCATGGCCATGTGTCAAGTAAAGTCAACCACTCATCCTAGCATAGTGGACAGGAGACCATTCGTTACAGTTAGGCTAGAGCACGGTAACCATAGCCAAGAACTCAGGGCTTTGATTGACTCAGGTGCTGCGACTAGTGCGATTAGATGGTCCCACTATAAGGGTTCAGGAATAGAAATGCGGCCAATTGAGGCATACCTCATAGGCCTAGGAGGCATGGAAACCCCTTGCATGGGTGAGGTGGACCTTCCTATCCTCATTAAGGATTTGACGATGACAGCAAAGCTACTAGTGTGCCATGATGACGACCTGATAGAACCCCTAATCCTTGGCCAAGATTGGCTATACGATCACTCAGTGGACCTAAATCTTAGACAAGGCTCCTTACAGATTGGAACCTTAGAACAGAAGCGAGTGATACCGCTTGACTTCCCTAACGGCATTCCGCTTGACGGTTGTGACCCTAGACCCTATGAAATGCATGCGAGGGAAGACCGGAAGATCTTTAAGCAGACCAGTCACGTTACGTCTGCACCAACCCACTCGGGCTTGGCTATGGACAGTTGTCAGTCAGAAGGACGACAGGAGATCTTCCCTGGGACTTCCTGCAAACTAGAAGAGACAGTTACCCAACCACAAGGGCAGATGGACACAATCAGTGGTCAGGTGGGTTGCATCATCGGCCAAATGAGCACGACACCCTGCAGTGCTCATCCTTCCAAACTTGTTGCGGACTGGCCTAGATTAAAGTTAAATAAGGCATCACTTCCTAATGGGCAGGTCACGCAAGTGTTGGATCTCCCTTCTTTTCCAAAGCAGAGCGTCCATCCGACCTCTCAACCTCGACAACAACAGAATCAACCACGACGAAGGAACCCAGATCGACTGCAGTACCAGAAGATACAACAAGGAAGGCAGTTTAGGCCACCCAAAGGAAGCGGCACCAGACAAATATGGGTGCCAAAAGGACAAAAAGCACCGAAGAACTCCAACCAAGCAGAGATCGACAAGGAAAAGGCAAGGCAGAAACAGAATCGGTATCCACCATCCCCTCGACCTCCTTCTACAGGTCCGACCATTCGACAAATTTGGATCGCCAAGAAATACCTTACCCATAGACCCACACCCACGCAGATTTGGGTGCCCAAACCATGTATCATAGCTCATCCCATAAGCCATGTAATACATACCCCTCGCCAATCTTCCCATCCCCCGACACCACCCTTTGCCCCTCAGCAGAAACCCACCACCCACTCCAAGACCCTTAGGAAATGGATACCGAAGCGTGTCCAACCGTCTCCCCCTAACCCCGTGTCTGACAAGATTACCCCCCCGACTAACATACAACCTTGTACTAAATCACTAACCTTTAAACCTTGTATAAATTCACCCACCATCATCACACATCACTCGTAATCTCATCTCATCAAGAAATGTATGCATGATCTGAAACGTATAGGTGTCTAGAGACCTGCACTAGTGCTGCCAGAAACATTGCATCCATCACATCACAGCACTTGGCTACACGGGTTACGCATCAGTTATGGAAAGGGATTGCGGTCTCACTTTCATGGGATCATAATTAATTTCCATGCTAATGTGTTAATCTTTTGTAGCAGATCTTTCTCACTAGCGACCCAATCACCATGCAAACCGACGAAGGAACATCAGGAGCAGGCCCCAGTGTAGCGGCAGTACCACTCAACGTGCTACGAGCAGAAGCCCACCCGACTGCTCCACCGCCGGAATTCCAAGGGTTTCCAGGGCCCATGCCTATCGATAACCCACCTATGGGCTACACCGAAAAAATACACAGGAACTCTCATTGGTTTCAGGGACTTGCAGGACCCCTTGCGGACGCGGACTTTATATTTGAATCCTCTTTGACATTTGATGACCGCACGTGGGGAAAATACCAGTTTTTCTCCAGAGAGTTCGAAGCCCTACAGAGCACCCAGGATTTAACTCATGTTTGGGCCAGAGCAGGCTTCACAGAATACTTCAGTGATCCTCTGCCCAAACCGGATTTTTACAGATGCTATTACTTAATCACTACCTTGCTGGCATCAGAGAATAAGGACATCCCAGGAACCTTCATATTGCCTACTCTAGTGGATGATCCACCTTACAAGAGATTTTATCTCTCTAAGGACTTAATCAGAGCAGCCATCAAAATTCATGGCACCCACACACCCACAGATCGAGAGAGACTAATTCCAGAACCGATGAAACGTGGGGACGTCACAAAGTGGGAGGAGATTTCGGCAATTACACCTGAGCTGTCGAAGCCACTAAGGATATGCATGCAACATTTCGCATTTCCAGCTCAGGACAGATTTACCATGCCCCATAAACGAATCTGGTTCGGATTGTATTTGGCATGCACGGGACCTCAAACTGTTGATCTGGCAAGCTGGATCATAGATCAAATGTATCTGGCACAACACAGATGGGAACGCAAAAAAGTGCTTAATGGATGTTGTGCACTCACTAGAATTGTGTATATGTGTTTGGCTTATGACTTGCCAATCGAGCGTGCATTAACAGGAGAAGAACTGAAGGCATTCAAAGGAACGACGAAGAAAGCCAGGAAGCCCAGCAGAACACGGGCAGGCAAGCGCATGCGAGGCACCATTCCTTGCCTTCAAGTGCCAGAGTCGCCATCACCACAACCCTCTCCAGAGCGACCACAGACAGAAGCTGCTCCCACAGTACAACCTATTCGCATCAGGTTGTCCAGACCAGTGGTTACGGAGGGCACCACTAGTACCGCTGCACCTCAGGCAGCTGCCACCACAGAACCCACCACCACAACAGCAGAAGCTCCCACCACTATTGGTGCGGAAGCGTTTTCTTTCCCGATACCACATATGGAGGCAGACCCTATCAATACAACATTTGATTTTGAGATGCCTGATGCATTCTCAAACGAATTCCAGTATTCAGAAGCACAACTGTTCTCCCAGGAATATGAACGCCCCAGCTACCCTACCACACCACGAGATCTGCCACAGGGACAAGCTGTGTCGAGCTCTGAAGAAGAAAGAACCGAAACAGACGACGAGGAAGGCGACGATGAAGCCAGCCAGGGCTCACATGACGGACCGACAGATGGTCATGGCCAACAAACTGACGCACACGGCGACACCAGCACATACGAAGATGAGACTTTCGAAGCCGCAGCATACACGCTGGCCATAAAGAAATTATATCGAACGATGGAGAAAGTCTGGGCACGGAAGAAGTTAACTGAAGAGGAGAGCCAGGCATTAATTGAACAGGAACTCATCTCAGGAGGATTCGAAGACGCATACATCAGAGGGTTCATAGAGTTAGTCAAATCAGTAGGCTCCCATGAAGCACTCAGGTTTTTACAAAGAAAGCAACTACCACAGTTTGACCCCCGCCGAGTGCGACTACTTTCAAAACCCGGGGAATATATTCGCGTACCAACAGGAGCTCAGTCTTCAGCACAAGCCAGGGAGGCACGCCTCGCCCCCGAACGTTCATTGACCGCCGAACCCATCCTTGTAAATTCCCCACCACGTACCACTGTTGTACATACCATTACTATCTTCGAAATAACATCCACCCCTTCTACTCCTCTCTCACCTCATCTTTCACCAACCCATCCTGTATCCCCCGCACACCCACCTGCTTCCCCCACATCCACACTAGTCCAAGGCAGCATAGCCACACCCTTCACCTTACCCATTCATACCACCATGCCCACACCCAACCCTCCGCATCCATATGTTAACCCCTTCACCCCTTCATCCTTCCCAGCGTTTCCCCCACCTCTAAGAACCCCATTCCCCTTTCTAACCCCACTAACCTTCTCACCAGTCTCACCTCCCCAACCTACCATAACCCCTATTTCCCCGTTTCACCAAGCTGCTCCAACCATCCCCCCTGTAAACTACTCTACATTTGTAAATCCCGTATTCACACCTACACAACCACCCACAATCACACCACTTTTCACAGTCACAACACTAAACACGTCCAATGACATGGACATATCACCACCCACGGCACCACCACTCACTCCACTCACAGCACCATCATATTTAGGTATCACCACTGCATCCACCTTCCCAACCCCATTCCCCATTCCCGCTGCATCTACTACCACTGCATCCTCACTTAACACTTCATTACTATTATCGCCAACCATAGACAGTGCACTTCAACAAATGTTCACATGCATGTCACAAGTACGAGATGAGTTCGCATCTCTGGGCAACAATTATCAACAGCTGCAGAGGACGACCAATGAATTGCAGTCGAAGCTCAATTCATTATCAATCGAGAATGCCTCGTTAAATACGCGACACCAAGAACTAAGAGAGGCATATCATAAGCTAGAGCTAGAAAGTGAAGAGAAAACAAAAGAAGCCACTGCTGATCTAGACAACCTGCTTCGAGCCCAAACAATTAGAAACGCGACGCTCACAAGGAATATGGGCCTACTCAGGAGACATCTAGCCGCAGCCCAGGAGGAGAACGTGAGACTCCAAGCGCAGAATAGAGAAAATTTGGAAGCGGCTCTGGACCATCCTGAACAACCATTAAGTCCTAGCAGATTCAAGGCAATCCCATCTGAATCGATGCGGATGTTGCTAGATGACCATGTTCGACTGCTAGAAGACTACGATCGAATGAACGAAGAGCATCAGAAGCTAAAAGAAGATCACAAGTTACTACAGCTCAGAGAACCGGCACCACAACAACTACCAGTGGCAGCAGAAGTACCAGAACCTGTGGACCCCTCTCCTGAACTCATAGAGGAACTAAACGCATTACGGGCCCAGGTAACCACTCTCCAATCACGCATAGATGTATACGAAGCTCCACCACGGCCTGATTCCCCACCGGAGATCCCAGCTGACGACGAGAACATAACCATTCCGGTGGAGGAAACGTTTGAAGAAGCATACGCGCCAATACCCATCCCAGGCGGACAAGTCACGGCCGAAGGCCAGATGACCTATGAACTTCCGACCCCCGCATGGATGAAGACTATGGAGGAGATTGGAACAACGCACTCAGCTAGAGTCGGGGCCCAGCTACATGCTATGGCCATGATCGAAGAACGAATTTTGCAATCTCCCTACTTTGCTCAATTGGCCCCACGCAGGTACATATCCGGGCATGAGCTTCAATACAAACCTTACTTCATGCTAATGGCCGAATACCAGCTGGCCATAGAAAAGCGAACTGGCAAGAAGCCATCACATGCAACCCAGTTCGAGCCTGAAGACTTGCCACTGGATGCGCAACAAGGCACTATTTATCAACCAGATTGGCGTACACGTCTTTTACAGGAGTACCCAGAAATGATGAGCACATGGGTGAAAGCGCCCTTACATTTAAAGTATAATCCTTGCTGGGGACCAGTACCACGACGCCGCTCCTGGACGGCATTCGCTATTAAAGTACAAAACAATAGGAAGTGTCAGGATTGGCTGAATTACCCCTACTTCAAGCCACCTACCGAGTTGCCCACTGTTGGCTATATGATGGCCACAATCCGTCACTGGCTCCCTCGCCTGAAGCATATGGATGATATCGCCGCGCATATGACTGTCAAAATTTTTGACATGATGCAAATGATATTTAAAGTCTTCCGACGCGTCAAAGCACCGCATGTAAACACCCCGGGATTTGAGCATGGTAACTTTGATCTAGTATATGACATGAGCACAACGCCATCGCTCCGGGTGTGTTATGCCTGGCACTGTAGGATAAAATACCTCCCGGCATGCTACAAACAAACCTTTGAAGAGATGTTCACCACCGGGTTTTGGGAATACCATTCCGAGGTATTCATCAGCAGGCCCACACATTTATTGCAACTTTTTGCCTGCGAGCGAATGGTTTATTCCGCGCACTATCAACTCCCGCCACCCGACGAACCGCAACCGATCGACTGGGAGAAGCTCGAGGCTGATCTGGCCCGAGGCATTCGAGTATCTGAGCACACCCTCGCTCACGACCTCCTACAAAACTACACACGGCAGACCGCACAACAAGGTTCTGTCGAGGACGACAGAAGCGAGAGGGAGGGGGGTGTTGGAAGCAGTCAGAGGCACAGTCAGAGGCACAGACGACATGGAAGCATGTAAAGACGGAGCAGGGAGCCAGTCGGATCAATTTTTCAAACAAATATATTTCTTATTAATTCTCCAAACATTCAACAGTGATTGTTATCACTAAATGTAGCATATGTATCATAGAAAACCCCATTTTGTAATCCATAGCTCCATTTTGTGCAAGCCGAGGAGTCCTCGAGCTTGAGGAGCTTAGGTAGAATGCTCGTACCAATTTTTGTTATTTTTAGACATCGTTTACCCTTCCAAATAGCCTCTAGGACCTATTTTTTAACTAGGCCGGCCACTAGATGTGAAACCGGTCAAAACTAGTCTAGAAACTATAAAAAGAGCTAGAGAGCTCATTTTTGAGGTTAGCTTGGTTGAGATTAGAGTTCTTGTGAGCTTGTAAGAGTATTCTTGAGTAATAGAGCTAATTTTCCACCTTCCATTGTGTCTTGCTTGTCTCTTCATTGTGTGTGTGTATGTGTGTGCACCTTTGTGCTTCTCACCTTCACTCTCACATCATCTCACGTTCACGATCTTCATATCACTCCTACCTCTCCCACGGATTGACATTAAGGAGGTGAAGCTTCTTAACGTGGTACTTACCATTGTGCTAGAGCAACAGTCATATTGTTTCTAAGAAAGGAATATCAACAGATGAGGGCAAAGTGAGAGCCATTGCAGAGTTGCCAAGGCCAAGGATCATTAAAGAGGTACAAGCCTTTATGGGCCATTATGGATATTATCGCAAATTTATCCACATGTATGCAATCATAGTTACGCCTCTTTATGCCTTACTGACAAATTTTGAGAGGAACAGTGCAAAAATTCCTTCAATAAGCTGAAGAGACATTTATGCACAACACCAATACTGACCACTCCTGCTTGGAATACGCCATTCCATGTCCATGTAGATGCATCCAATCATGCAATAGGATGTGTGCTAGCACAACCCACAGGTGAAGGAAATCTAGATTTACATATAGCATATGCTAGTAGACAGTTCAACACAGCCAAACGAAACTACACAACAACTGAAAGAGAAGACTTAGGCATGGTATATGCCATGGAGATGTTTAGACACTATCTATTGGCCATCAAGTTCAAGTTTTTCACTGATCATCAAACTTTATTATATTTGGTCAACAAACCTTGCAATACAGGACGTTTAGTGGAATGGTTTCTCTTACTAATGGAATATGATTAACTTGTTGTCAGGAAAAGTGGTACCCACCTCAAGGTAGACCATCTTTCTTGCATCACTTCAAGAGAGTCACCGCAAGGAGTGTTTGATGAATTGCTCGATGCTTATATATTCAATTTAAAAGTTGTTCCTAAATGGGCAAATAAGTTGGTACTTGTCCTAACCTTCAGACTGGCAAATAAGAATGTAAAAACAAACAAAGAAGAAATTGTAAAATCACAGAAATATCAAATATTGGCAGGAAGCATGTATAAACAAGATACAGAGGGTGTATTAGCTTGTTGTGTCGAGGATGATGAACATAGCAGTAGGTTGCAACAAGCCCATGAAGGATTGCTACGAAATCACTATTCTAAATAAGGAATATTGCAAAATCTAAAATGTTTAGGAATGTAATGGCCTAGCATGGATAGAGAAATACATGCGTGGATTAAGAATTTTCCAATGTGCCAGAAGAGACCCCTAGTGGAGCATGCTACCCTTTATCCCATGTCGTTAATTCCAGATTGGAGTGCTCCATTGGTAGAATTTATGAGATCAGGAACCTTACCCAATGAGGCCAGTCTAGCAAGGAAACGAAGCAAGGATTAAGAGGCTCAAGACTACACCTTAGTAGGAGACAACCTATACCGGACAGGCAAAGATGGTTACCTAAGACTGTGCATTCATGAATCAAATTATTTGAAAATCTTAGAAACTGCACACAGCAGTGTTGCAAGTGGACACGTCGGGCCTGATAGAGTAATCAAGACCATTCTATTCTCACGACTTTGGTGGCCCACTCTTCATATGGATGCACATACGTATGTGAAGAAATGAGACACATGGCAACGTGCCCAGTATCCGATCCTAAAAGATGAGATTCCTTTGAGGCCAATGATGGGAGGCCGTGCATTCTCAAAGTGGGGTATAGACTTTGTAGGTCCTATTAACCCCCCAGCTAGAAACTCCCATGCAGAGTGCATTATTGTAGCCACAGATTACCTCACAAAGTGGGTGGAAGTGAAAGCCACGACAAAGAATGATGCTCAAATGATGGCTAAGTTCTTATTTGAGAATGTGTTCACCAGATATGGGTTACCAATAGAGTTAGTAAGTGATAGAGGTATGCACTTCTTGAACGAAGTTGTTGAGAATTTTCTCCAAGAATTCATGGTTATACACAAGAAGTCTGCCCCCTATCATCCACAAGCTAACCGAAAAGTTGAGAGCCCAAATAAGATCCTATGTAATGTATTGACAAAACTGGTAAATAATAAACACTCTGATTGCGATAAACAACTTCATCATGTTGTTTGGGCTTACCGAGTTGCCTACAAAATGGTACTCAATGCCACCCCATTTCAAATGATCTTCAGACAAATTGTGCTACCATTGGACTTCCTGATCCCAGCTTTAAAAGTAGCATAAGAGCATGAGTGGAATGGACACAAGTTGTCCTCTAGGATCTTTGATCTAGAACGCTTAGGTGAGACGAGGCTAAGGGCGATAGCAGGCATTTATGTTGCAAAGAAAAGACAAAAGGCATACTTTGACGCACATATCAAGGATAATTGGTTGAAAGAGGGAGACCTAGTGTTGGTCTATACACTCAAAAAACATGCCCAAAAATTGGAGAAGCGAGGATATGGACCCATGATCATTAATAGAATTTCCACTAGTGATGCGGTTCAACTGACCGCCCTAGAAGGTGACATCTTGCCAAACTATATTAGTGGTTGTCGAGTCAAGCTATATCAAGAACCTCTTACAAAGGATATGCTAATGAGGCTCAACACTCCTAAGAAGAGAAAAGAAGAAGAGTTGAGAGTTAGAGAAGAAGCACAGGTAGAGGCGAGAGAGCACATTAGGAAAAATAAGTTAAGGTGACTAGGCCTAGATTTTAATCCTGAAGCCCCACGATATCGCATGGCCATGTGCCAAACATCAGGTGCAAGTGCTTCTTGAATCATTGACTGACATCCTTTTGTGACCTTAGAGGTAGGACACAAAGAGAATGTAAGGCCTGTGAGAGCATTGATTGACTCAGGTGCAGCAACTAGTGCAGTTAGACTTTCATACTGCCAAGACTTGCAATTGAACATCAAGTTTGTAGAAGCCTATCTCATAGGATTGGGAGGTTTGGAAACCCCTTGTTTGGGCGAGGTGGAGCTTCCCATCTACCTTCAAGATGTCCCAATGAGAGTCAAAGTGATAGTGTGTCAAGATGAGGACCTTACGAAACCACTTGTCTTGGGCCAAGATTTGATCTATGACCATGCCCTCAACTTAAACCTAAGAAATCAACTCCTTCAAGTTTGGGTACATGAACAATGCACTACATTAGAATTACAGAACTGCATGCTCACAAATCAAGGTGTCACAAATTCCCTTAGTTCTTCTAAGACTAATCTTATAGAAGAAGATGTTGTATTTCTCAAAACCTCTATGATGCACAAGGAGTCAATCATGGAAGAACAGACTCAAAGGTGAGTGGATCTCTCTTCTTCTTTAAAGACTAATATAGCCACACTAGTTCCACCACAAAGGCAAGCAGAACAATTCAAGAAAACTGCTAGATCAAATCAAAAGATGCTATTCAACAAGAAAGCAGTTTCGGGCATGAAGCAGATCTAGGTACCAAAAGGAGGACAACCACCAGCCTTGGCCCCAAAGTCCCCATCCAGGACAACCATGCTAGAAGAGGAACAAAGAAACTAGGGCAAGCTCAACCACAAGGTATCCAACAAGTTTGGGTGCCTAAAAAGTTAGTTGCAGCTCACCAAGGACAATTACAAATATGGGCACCCAAGAAGCTCTTACATATACAACAACCTATTCTCTCCCACATGAGAAAAGTTTCAACAAAGAAGCCAAGGAGAATCAAGGGTTTGAACCAAGCACAAAGAACCAAAGAAGATCAAACCACCTCTTTGACAATAATAAGAAGATAAACATAAAAAATATGGGTTTGGAAGCCAAAAGCACGAGTAGCACCCACAGAACTAGAGCACCAACTGCAAGGGCTACAAAATTTAAGCAACCACTCAAAGATGAAGAAGTCAATAGTGACTTGTACGCAGCCCCACACAGTCCTAAAATGGATCCCTATAAGGAGGAATGATCAATTGTCACTTGGCGATCCAATGGATACCTCCAACAAAGGCCACATTAGCATCTACAAGAAACATTGAAAGCCTCGACGAGCGACGACCATGTCATCCTTGCACAACCCTATCTTTTGCAACATTCAGGTCATGCATTTCTAAAGTATGCAATAATGTAGGGCCACATTACACGGCCGTGCATAGACACATTTGATAGTCCCATGCATAAGAACACATTGACATATGTCAACTATTTTTTACTATTTCTAGCCTCTTTCTTCTTGTTTTGTGCCATTGTTCCTAAAAAAAAAGAGAAGAAGGAAGAGAGAGAGAGAGAGCGAGAGCTTATTCCCAAGTTTGGTTCATGGAACATGAATGAGTCATGCTTAGTTGAAGGTGGAACCATTGATGACTATGCATTTATCAGCTTGGAGAGGTGTGTCTCGGATAGCAAATGATATTATTGCTGCCTTATCTGGTAGATGTCCAGAACTTGGCATGAACATTGCATCCACAACTATTGTTTCCCCTTCCCATGGTAGGAGGGAAGAGCTGGAAGGTTTGCAACTTGAGCGATGCTTAACTACTATATGTACGAGAGCATCCAAGGAGATATCTACAAGGGCTAGTTCTAATACCCTCCAAATTCTTGTATGTATAATGGGTGGGAAGACTCCTGCTTATGGTGAGCTAAAGAGAATATGTGAAATTAAGCTTGGTGTAGTTACCCAATGTTGTTTGTCAAGGAATATAAATAAATTCAATTCTCAGTATTTGGAAAATGTTGCTTTGAAGAGAGGAGATAGGACCAGACACTCAATGAATTTCATTAGTGCTCCATCAACACGGACATTCGTCGCCAATGAAAGACTAGGTGATAGTCCATGACAATGTTGGGTGTACAATACGAAGAGATAAACATCTATCGACCATTCACCATGGTAAGAATCCTTACTTTGGCAACACCATAACCATGATAGATTAGGAAACCTCTTTGTGAGTGTACCCTTGAGCAATTCGCTCAAGACCTAATCTTTTGCACCATGTTTTTTTAATGCATTCCCCAAGTAAGCATGCATAGGGCTACATTACAAGGCCGTGCACAAGGTACATATTATCCTCAACCCATGCACGAACACACTTACCCAGCATTCATTATGGGTTACGAGTACTCGGCATGACTACTATGAACATCATCTTTGGAAGATCTAGAGGACATCAATGGAGAATCACAATAACACATTCATGCTGGAATAAGAGGAAGAAGCACATACCAAGGGACTACAACTTGCAAAGGCTTGTGGTGAAAAATGAAGAATCGGACAACCAACCCTGCGACATTTGGAAGCCAGATGGCTCTTGTTCATACAGAATGGACACTACCTCTCAAAGCGCTACATGGAACAACCACTACAACAAGGGTCTATCAGGGACGACAGACTCGAGAGGGGGCGCGGAGTGTTGGAACTCAAGGCCAAGCACAAGCATGGAAGCACATCAGAAAAGTGGACACAGAGAAGAGGGAGCAAGTAGGGAGCTCCAAGAAGTGTATGTCAAATTTTTAGAAGAATTCCCTACAAAAAGAGTGATTTTGATCACTCAAACCATTGTAAATATCATTTTACCTTTTTGTAAATCCATTTTGTTCAAGCAGAGGAGTCCTCAAGCTTGAGGAGTAATAGAAGTATCATCCTACCAATTTTCATAAATTTTTAGTTTTCATTTGAGCCTTCAAATAAGCCCTAGAACCTAATTTTTAACTAGGCCGGACATTAGGTCTGGAGAGGGCCAAAACTACTCAAAAAACAATAAAAAGAGCTAGAGAGCTCATTTTTTGGGGTTGGCTTGTTGTAGATTTGAGCTTTTGTAAGAGAAATCTTTTGTAATCGAAGCTTTCCATTGTTAAAAGTTCACCATCACCCCACTATCAAAGTAGGCCTATTTTCGTTGATTCATGTGAGTCGAAAGTGTCATCCATGAGACCATAGTGCATCGTACTTAGAATACTCGCAATCACTCCCCTTTGTGAGTTCCTCCTCTTCTTTAGAGATATCTTCACCTGCTGCCTTTGCTTGTGAGAACATTGTATCTACCCATCTACTCGTTGGAAATGGTGGAAGAGTTTGAATACTTTTCAAAAGAGGCAAAAAGCGAGTGGAATGATTCTTTCAAAACTGAGCTCTTTCCTTTGCGTTTGTCTCCTTGGCCAGCTCATACCTCTCTAACCACTTATGCATAGGCTTAGAGTTAATGATGCAAAACTTCATTTCCTTCTCTCTGAAAGCTATATCCATTTTTCTTTGCATCCATTTACCTTGAGGGTTCATCGCCTATGAGATGAACATCTTCATCATCGCTCCATAAGCAAGGCATTTTTTGGTTTGAAATGTGTAGACACTTTGTTATGGATACAAGAGACTCTTGTACGAGCCATCCCTCTACCATGCTACCCTCTAGACATGCAATCTGATGAACAAACCCTTTTAATGTCTTCATGAAGCCCTCTAAGAAGAACATCCATCGATTATGGGTAGTTCCTTCTATTGCAACTTCATCAACCACATGAATAGTAAACGAAGCTGAATTGTGAAAATACTTGTGGGAAAGTATTTCTCTACCATATAGATAGGCTCCATAGCATTGAGTTTTCAACTCTCTATGCTAGCTCTCTTTATCTCTTTAGAAGAGATCCACCATACCAAGGAACTGATTTTATAAATGGTTGTTTGCACATCCTTTACTAATACCCTAATAGTTGGCATTTTTGCCATAGGTGAGAAGGTTTCTTCATAATCATCTTCTTGGGTTTGTGCAAAACCTTTAGCCACAAGTCTAGCTTTGTACTTGCTTATTGATCCATCAGAATTCCTCTTGATCTTGTAGATCCATTTAGAACCAACTATCTTCATAGACTCCTTTTTTGGTACTAGCTTCCAAGTGTCATTCTCCTTGAGTGCTTCAATTTATTCATCCATAGCTTCCTTCCATTCTGTCTTGGTCTTTGCCTCTTTATATGATGATGGCTCTTCAAGTGACAAATCTTTTGCGAGATAAATAGAGTGCTTGGTAACTATAGAAGTGTCATACCCATATCTGATTGGCTTCTTGCTCTCCCTTTGTGATCTTCTGATTGCTTGGTTGGATGATTCAGGTATATCCTCCAACTTCTTCATCTTGACTTTACCTTTCGACTTCCATGCTTTGAATTCTTCTAGGTTGATGATTTTTACTTTCCTGCATTCACTTTCAAACCAAGAATCATTTTCATTAAAGACAACACCTCTACTGACCATAAATCATTTGTTGGAAGGATTATAGAACCTGTATCCTTTCTGATTCAATTCATACCCTATGAAGATGAAGGTACACTTCTCTGCCTTAGGGTCTAGCTTACCTCTGATTTGACAAGGGATATGCACATAAGCAACACATCCAAAGACCCTCTAATGAAAAAGTGAAGGTCTTCTACCATGCCATGCTTCATATGGGGTTAAGAGATTTGGATGGCAACCTCTTAACAAGATAAGTGGCAGTAAATACACTCTCTGCCCATAAGTAATTAGGTAATTTTTTCTCATTTAACATTGACCTAGTTGTTTCAACAATTAGTCTATTTCTCCTCTCTCCCACCCCATTTTGCTCAGGGGTATACCTTGTTGTAATTTCTCTCTTCATTCCTCTGTCCTACAAGAATGCATCAAACTAATTTGAGAAGTACTCAACTCCTCCGTCTCACTGTAGAAGGGGAATCGAGCAAAAAAAAAAGAGAAGAAGAAGATCAAAGAATAAAACTGCTCAGTGAAGAACAAAAGCTCATAAAGAAAAGAAAAACCCTCTACCCAAAGCCCCATAGGGGCACGCATCAGGCGGCAACACCAAAGAACGAGGTCCTGAGGATTGGAAATAAAGAAAACAACCAAGACATTTCATGGGAGGTTGCACACAGCTTCCTCATCCACCAGGTGCAGGCGGTGAAGTGAAACAAGCAGGGAAGGGAGATAGTACACGAAGGATCCTTCATCGAATAAGATAACCAATTGTCTGAAGGTCTTAACTATCTCCTCGTCCACTGGATGCGTGCAATGGAAAGGAAGGGATTAGGTCCTAGTGGATGACAAAGAAGATTTAAGAATAGGGCCTTTGAAACATAATGCTGACATAGAAGAGAGCAAAGGTCATCAAAGTAAGTTGTCCAACAGGACAAGTAGTAAACACGCTCCAAGAAATACAACAGGGTCAGATGTGTGAAGACAAAGACATATTAGAAGACCAAAAGTTAGAAAGAGGCAGAGGTTCAGAAGTTGAAGAGGGTGACTAAGAATATCACATTCTTAGCCACTGATAGCGTGCATGATAACCCGAATTAATACAGCAACCCAGACTTGTGATATAAGGAATACCAAGGGGCTTACAGAAGCAAAGGACTAATCTCGGATAAAGTAACAAATTGCCTAACAGTCCTTATTTCTTCTTCGAACATTAGGTGCGTGTAGCAAGGAGCCACAAACAAGATGCAGACAAAGGAACAAAGCCTGTAAAGGGACAACAGAGACAAAGAGGGGGAGAATGTTGCAGAGAAAAGTGGCACAAAAGATGAGCCCAAAATTTTCAAATTAATAGGCATAAATTTCTTCTTCAAAATCCTAGAAAATTCCCTCAAAGCTATGTAAATGCACTAGAGGAGTCCTCTAGATGCATAAACCCTAAATCATTGTAATATACTTCTTGTAAAATAGTAAGAAATTGGAGATTAGCCAATAAAGTGCCGGTCACTTGTGTGAAAGGACCATTTTTAGGGCACATATATATAAGTCACTTCGTGACTCTTTGTAAGGGCCTTTTGCCAATGTGAAGGAGGACTGAAATTTCGAATTTGCTTCTTTCTTGCTAATTTTGATCTTCTCTATGATCTTTTGTTTGTGTGTGAAGCTTGGAATGAGTGTGTAGGATGATTGTCTATCCTTCGCCATCACTTTTGAGCAACTCTAGTGTGTGTGTGGACCAATACGAGTTGTGGAGTGAGTGTAGGTGTTTCCCGCCATTCACTCTTCTGGCCATAACTTGAAGAGCCGTTGTCAGATTTGAGTGAAAATACCATTACTAGATGTGCCTCATCCAGAGCTTCGAAAGAAACCCGGTATTGGCCATATTCGGAGTTCGGAGCTGGGAGAAACATTCGAATTTTTATTTACTACTGTAAGTGGTATCAGGATAGACATTTCCAGAGATTGAGTGAGTTGGAGAGGTAGGTTAGTTCTTTCTCATGCATTATAGCTGAACCACTTCACTTTCCATCACGTGTGCACACATCCTCATACTTTGTTTAAGTGGTTCTTCAGATTGATAATTAAACGTGTATCAATCCACCACTATACGCACTTGTGGGGCAAATGAGATTTAGTCTCTTTGACACAAGTCCCTAAGACCTCGTGACTTAGGTACACACGTTTTTGTCCCTAAGTCACTACGTCTTAGGAACTTGTGTCAAAGAGACTAAATCTCATTTGCCCCACAAGTGCGTATAGTGGTGGATTGACACACGTTTAGTTATCAATCCGAAGAACCACTTAAACCAAGTGTATGAGGATGTGGGCACACGTGATGGAAAGTGAAGTGGTTGAGCTATAATGCATGAGAAAGGAATAACCTACCTTTCCAACTCACTCAATCTCCGGAAATGTCTATCGCGATACCACTTACAGTAGTAAATACAAATTCGAATGTTTCTCCTAGCTCCGGACTTTGATAATGGCCAATAGGAAATTCATTTCGAAGCTCTCGACGAGACGCATCTATTGTTGGTATTTTCACTCAAATCTGACAAGTGCTCTTCAAGTTATGGCCAGAAGAGTGAATGGATGAAACAGCTACACTCACTCCACAACTCGTATTGGTTCATACACACACTACAGTTGCTCAAAAGTGATGGGGAGGGATAGACAATAGCCCTACACATTCATTCCAAGCTTCACACACAGACAAAAGATCATAGAGAAGATGAAAATTAGCAAGAAAGAAGCAAATTCGAAATTTTAGTCCTCCTTCTTCACATTGGCAAAAAGTCCTTACAAAGAGTCACAAAGTGACTTATATACATGTGCTCTAAAAATGGTCCTTTCACACAAGTGACCGGAACTTTATTGGCTAATCTCTAATTTCCTACTATTTTACAAGAAGTATATTACAATGATTTGGGGTTTATGCATCTAGAGGACTCTTCTAGTGCATTTACATAGCTTGAAGGGAATTTTCTAAGATTTTGAAGAAGAAGTTTATGCCTATTAATTTGAAAATTTTGGGCTCCTCTTTTGTGCCTCTTTTCTCTGCAACACTCTCCCCCTCTTTGTCTCTGTTGTCCCTTGAGAGGCTTTGTTCCTTTGTCTACATCTTGTTTGTGGCTCCTTGGTACACGCACCCAGTGGTCGAAGAAGCAATAAGGACTCTCAGGCAATTTGTTACTTTATCCAAGATTAGTCCTTTGCTTCTATAAGCCCCTTGGTATTCCTTATATCACAAGTTTGGGTTGTTGTATTAAGTCGAGCTGTCACGCATGCCATCAGTGGCTAAGAATGTGATATTCTTAGTCACCCTCTTCAACTTCTCAGCCGTTGCCTCTTTCTAACTTTTGGTCTTCTGATATGTCTTTGTCTTCACATATCTGACCCTATTGTATTGCTTGGAGCATGTTTACTACTTGTCCTATTGCACACCTTACTTTGTTGACCTTTGCTCTCTTCTATGTCAGCATTACGTTTCAAAGGCCCTATTCTTAAATTTTCTTTGTCATCCTCTAAGACCTGATCCCTTCCTTTCCATTACACACATCTAGTGGACGAGGAGATAGTTAAGACCTTCAAACAATTGGTTATCTTATTCCATGAAGGATCCTTTGTGTACTCTCTCTCTTCCATGCTTGTTTCACTTTACCATCTGCACCTCGTGGATAAGGAAGTTGTGTGCAACGTCCCATGAAATGTCCTAGTTGTTATCTTTCTTTATTTCCAATCCTCAAGACCTAGTTCTTTGGTGTTGCCGCTTGATGCGTGCTCCTACGGGGCTTTGGGCAGAGGGTTGTTCTTTTCTTTATGAGCTTTTGTTCTTCACTGAGTAGTTTTATTCTTTGATATTCTTCTTCTTCTTCTTTTTGCTCGATTCCCCTTCTACACGTCCCACGTCCTGAACTTTGTCATCTCGGATAGGCTTTTTTTGGCGACGTGAGTATGCTTGTATGACTTTGTGCTCTCTCTGATCAAGCAAATTGGCTTGAATAACATCAATTCTTTCCATTGGGTTGACTTCACCCCGTCATTTGGTGCCTGTCTATGATCTGCACAAAAACTTAATTCGTACGCCACTAGTCTTGCATTAAGGTTCCAAGATATTTTTGCAAAAATCTCTAAATCCATTTCAAAAAACCCTATAAAAAATGCATCTTCAAATGTTTGCATATACGGACTTGGCAAAAACATAAGTCTTGAGTAGATAGCCATGAGTGTTAATCGACTAGGTATGGTTGATAAGTCAAAAACTAGGGCATCTGGTCCCTGGTTAATGCCAATGAAGTTAAAAAATATATACTATGCGTGCTAAAATACCTTTATTACTGTCAGTAGCATACTCAAAATTTTTTTAGTCATTTTGACGGTTAAATCAGGTACAGTTGCGTATCTGGCAATCCAAAACTCTATTGTTTTTACCATGTACTCTTTGGTTGGTAAGTAATTAGGAGGTGCACTTGGTAGTAATGGATAGTTGAGCCATTGATTATTTATGCTTCCTTGGTGTTGTCCATCCCAAAATTGCGGCCAGGAGCATCTTCCAGGTACCGAGCAAAAAGATGGATTGACTTGAAGCATATAAGGTGCTGATTCTCAATGGGAGGAGGGACTTCACTTTCCTTTGCCCATTTCTCTTCTTGAATTTCTCTCAAGAACTCTGGTGAATACCTATTCATAGAAGAAGAGGTGTCGGGTTCAGTGGAGTTAGGCACATAAGCTTCCTAGGGAGGAATGCTTATTCTATCTCTTGCACTCTCCTTAATCCGGGAGGTGACTCCTTTCCAAGACTTTGTAAGTAAGCTCTCCAATCTATCCAACAGACCATCGAAATGCAAGGGTGTTCTTGTGGAGCTAGAGCCATTGAACAAGCGACTGGCTTCAAACATGGCTTGTGCCAATTCGACCATCTTAGCACAAAGCTTTGTTTGCTCTATCTCTAGATCGGCTCTAGGGTAACATTTCTCATGATCTGTCACATTTGGCCCTTCCTGGATTCTAGCGTGATATGCTTTAAGCATCATGTCTAGATCCTCAGGAGTGGGATCCGCTAGGACTCATCCTACTCTCGGTGGTGGGTGGGCTACGTGTGGTCGATTAGAAAGTTGGGGAATGGAAGGTGATGGGAGGGAGGGTGATGGAAAGGGGTGTGGTGGTGTAGTGTGAGAGTGGGTTTGAGATGCGAGTTCACTTATCTTTGCTTTGGTTTCTCTCAAGCTTTCTTCAAGTTCGCTCATTTTCTGTGACCATTGTCTTTTCATTCTCTCCCGCAAATCTCTCCAAGCTCTTGTCCTCTTCTTGGTTAGGCTCTCTGTCTCACTGACTTCAAAACTCTTTTCCTGTCCTACTCCTTGTGTTTGCTGCAAGGCTTGAGCTCTAATGACCACATGCAGGGGGGCAGTGGAAGTTATACTTCCCGTAGAGTCTACCACTAACCCAATGACGTTGATAGGAGTGATTTTAGGTAGGTTATTGGGGTTCTTCAGGCAATCTCGTAAAAGATGCTCTTTCCCACAATCTTGACAAAAGCGCTGAACTGTCACTGGTTGGGGTTGTGTAGGGGCAAGCAGTGGACAATCGCGTATGAGGTGGTCTCCCTGACATCTGAAGCAAGGTCCTCTAGGAAATGGCGGTCGTACCTGCCTAGGTTGAGTTCTAGAGTTGGGGTTTGTGTACATGACATTAGCATACTCAGGCTCCCCACTATTTTCACTTGGGTCCTCATAATAGTATGACTCGTTATGCTCGGGTGACTGCATGTAGTAAGCCTGTGGGCTGTCAATATGTGTGGAGTCAAAACTATGGTCACTTGGATCACTGTCTGATAGCAACGGTGTGACTGGGACTATGGCTCTGTTCAGATTTTCTTCAGAAGATGCATATTTCACTAGGATTACATTGGATGGAGTAGGGGGTTGTTGTGCTAGCACTGGTTGAGGTCTTTGTTGGGCTTGATATTGTGGTTGATAGGTTTTTTGAGGCCTAGCATACTGTTGTGGTGGGTACTGGTTCTGATACCTTCCCTGTTGTGGATAGGGCTGAGGGTAGGTTTGCCTAACCGCTTGCTTATTGTATGGGCAGTCTTGTGCTGTGTGATTTGTGTATCTCCATTCTATGGTGCAGTATTGGCTACTAGAATTCACTTGGGATTGAGCCATAATGGGACATACGTTCGCCATATGGTCACCTCCACAAGTATAGCACCTCTTTACTGGGGCAAATCTTGGGATTTGTTTGCTAGAGACTCCTAACTTTTGAGCTACTTTTCTGCGAGTTCCTCAATAGATGTGGACTGCGAGGAAGAGAGGCTAGTAGAACTATCTGAATCTTTGTAGATTTTGGAAAGTTCTAATTCCTCCCCTAGGTTATCCTCGATGTCGATGCACATGCGTACACACTCTTCGATGGTCCTAGGGTCTTTTAAGTACACATATGATCTCAACTTTGTACTCAGCAATCCATCTAGGAATAAAGCCACTTGTTTGGCTCGTGTGGGTAACTCAGGAATAGGGCATCTCTCTAGGTATTGCCTAAATCTTCTTCTCGCAAGTCTCACGGTCTCTTGAGGTGTCTGCTTGAAGTTGTGGATCAATGAGGAAGTATTATGTCGTATGCCACTCTTAGAGAACTCAGTGACAAAAGCCTCTAAAAGTTGGTCTATGCTCCTAAACTGCCTCTCATTTAGGGGTTGAAACCACGTCAGGGCAGTGTTCCTAAGGGTTAGACCAAAAGCATTGTATTGCGTGAATAGGTCCTCCACTTGTTCCGCTCTCAAGACTTGTCTAAATTCAGCTACATGATCGTATGGGTCTCCTGTGCCATCGAAATAAATCTTCATGGACTTCACCAACTGAGTTGGCCTTAGGGTCCTAGTGTGTTCTCTTGGCCTTGGCAAAGGGAAATCATCAGCATTTCTTTGGTTCCTTGGGGCTCTAGGTCTCTCAATTTCTTCTCTATCTGTTTCTGTTCTCATCCTTTCTCTTCCCAGGGGGTTGGCAAAGCTTGCCTCAAGTCTGTCTCTACTTCCATCCCTTTGAGCTCCATGAGCTTGGGAGGTCCCAGCTCCTTGGTGGCTGTAGGACACATTGGACCGAGGTTGGGGATAAAAAACTCACCCTTCCATGTGTAGGCATGTCTGCCGTGCTCAGTGACCACAAAGATCCTTTCTGATGTATTGTCTAGGTAGGTTACTTTGCCTGAGCTATCAGGGTCTTTAAACTCATAGATTGTGAGAGCACCTACTTCATGAGGCAGGGCAGGCTTATATCTCCAAAAAGCTTCATCGGTTTCTCGGTTTAAAAGCAAGTCTATGCTTTTATTATCCTGGGAAATCCACTCTGGAGTCATGATCCTAGTCAACACTAATTTACCACGGGGAGTCCTAGGCTCTCTCTCTAAATTCCCTTGCTCTATATCACCCATGTCAGATTCTGCGATCACATTCCCGAACTCGTCTGTTCTATCTGGAAGAGTGGTGACTACATAAATAGTCCCTTCTTTATCTAGGTAAGCTCCATTCTCGAACTTGACTACAGGGTGTTCTAGTCCATGGGGTTGATCGGGGTTCTTAATCTGGACCACAGATCTTCTCAGACCGTCTTCGTAGATGGGAGCACCTAGACGATTAGTCCTGATGTATTCCAATTGAGTCTTGTAAGATCCTTCTGGCTTTTCTAGGTACGCCACCCCTGAACTACCTACTAGTCTCTCCATGTTATAGGACATCTCAGAATCACTTGTTTCTGATCGGGAAGTGTATGGGTAATCACTCAACTACTGGGCCCAAGACCTAGTAGTGTGATTGACACTAGCTTCAGAAGATCTGAGGCTATGTCGGTCTCGGCCTAAGTGTCTGCCTGACCTAAGGTTCATATACCTAGTTTCTCTACCCCCTTGGTCCCAAGTACACTCTCGTTGTAGGTTAATTTGCACCAATCTCTTTGTTCTTTTTAGTTGAATATTATGGTTATGATCTTGTCTGATATCACATCGTCAGGAGTACTTAAGTGAATTTCGTACTTGATATTTGCTCGATTCAAGTTTACTTTTGTTCCTTAGAGTTTTCGCACTTAAGCTCTACTTAATGCTTGTACTTAGTTGATTAGTTCTCTTGGACTTGATTCGTGCCTAGTGTTGCTCTAATTAATCACCACACCTAAGTCGTACTAGCCTAAGCTAGGAATTGACAAAGGAGGGTTGAGAGAACTTCCAACCTCAATCCTTTGGTTGCTCAGACTGCTACACCAGCCCAGGAAGCCTTCTCCCAAGCTTGGTACTCACCCTTGCTAGCTTGCCTTGGAATTCCTTGAGTGCACGCAATGTTCCTGCAAAAGTTCACAAGTTAATATAGCTCTTTTACCACAATGGATTGAAAGACACACATCAACAATTACAGGCCCCCCTTGGAGTAACTCACTGTACCCCCAAAATCTTATGACCACCTAGTCCCACCTTAACGCCAAATTAAAAATACATGTTCTAAAACTCCACGTATGCTTCTTACAAAAACCAGTTGAGGTCCACGTAGGATTCTCAACAAGCTTTCCAACGAGACAAAAATCTCCTCAATCGGAGTTCGTATGGTGAAGTTATGACCAATCAGGTAGTTAGGGGTCAATTCAATCCATTAATTCACCCTAAAAATTCATGTGTTAAGCCGGTGTATCGCAATAGGTCCGGTCGGTGTGTCGCGATAGGTGGAAGTGTCATGATAGGTCGAAGTGTCGCGATACTTGGGAGTGTCGCAACAGGTGGAAGTGTCGCGATACTTGGGAGTATCGCGATAGGTGGAAGTGTCGCGATACTTGGGAGTGTCGCGATAGGTCGAAGTGTCACAATACTTGGGAGTATCACGATAGGTCGAAGTGTCGTGATACCTCGGTGTGTCGCGATACTTGGGAGTGTCGCGATAGGTGGAAGTGTCGCGATAAGTTGGGTCAGTGTGTCGCGATAGGTCGGTGTGTCGCGATACCTCGGTGTGTCGTGATACCTCGGTGTGTCGCGATAGGTCGGGATATGGTGAATTTTCCTGATCAGGCTAGTGATTCTAAGAGCTCTCAGCCTGCGCAGTGTAGTGGTGCACTTAGAATTGTGATTGGGTCAACTTTTTTATGTGTCGCGATAGCTCGAGCTCGACGCCTCGGGGCTTGCGCAGAAAGATTCCGTACTTGCTGAGCTTGCTGGAGATGGTGATGAAGCTGAAACCTGCAAGAAACATGCAAAAACACACAAAAAACAAGAACACACACTCGCTCTCTCTCAAACTCGCACAAAGCAAATGAGGGAAATGATTTGAAAGTGGGTATATGAGGTGGAGAAGGAGACGAAGATGGAGATGGAGATGGAGATGGAGATGGAGAAAAAAACAAGAAATTTACCTACTACTTACCATTCCAACGCGTCCTCTCTACGTCTTACCATCACACGCTCGTCCTCAAAGCTCAATCCCCGGCAACGGCGCCAAAATTTGGTGTAGCTCAGTGATGAGTAGCACCTCCTTTAATGTCAATCTGGGAAGACATGAGGATGGTATGAAGACCTTGAGCAAGTGAAGGCACAAATGTGTGAGTGAGAAGCACACAAACATGCACACACATACACACACACGTGCACACACGGCAAGAACAAAGAGAGTAAGACAATGGAATCACTTCTATTATAACCAAGTTCTCATACAAGCTCAAAACTACAAGAAGCTAGCTCAAAAATGAGCTCTCTAGCTCTATTTATAGTTTTTTGACTAGCTTTGGCCCTGTCCAGACCTAGTGTCCGGCCTAGTTAAAAATTAGGTTCCAGGGCTTATTTGAGGGCTCAAACGAGATCTAAAAAATATGAAAATTGGCAGGCAACTACTTCTAAGGCTCCCCAAGCTCGAGGACTCCTCGGCTTGTACAAAATGGATCTACAAAAAGGTGAAACGGTATTTATAAGGATTTCTAGTGATGAGAATCACTTTTAAAATGATGTAAGGTTTGGAAAAATTTTAATGGGTTGCCTCAGTGCTAGATCTGCATGTATGCCCGTACCTACTTCTTCCGGTATGATGCCAACAAAGACCAACTAGAATGAAGCTTCAAATGGCTAAGGGCCATATTGAAAGACCTCTAGGATTTCTAGAAGGGATAACTCTAACCACTTGTGGAGTAGAGTTTGAACACACCTTTGCTATATGTACCTTTGGCAAAAATAATTTTTCTATGATATGATATTAGGAAGACCCTTCCTATGACCACTGCAAATAATACATGATTGGGGAATCAACTCCTTGTATTTGCAGCACTTAGGGATCACAACCTAGGTGAATTTGAAAGATTATACATTCATAGATGTACCACCCCTACAGTGGAATCCTATCCACAAGGCACTAGAAGATTCAATCTCTGTGCATTCTGGAAGTTCTTCTGATCCATCCTGGATGCATGAAGACACTCATCTCTGGATGTGCAAGGTTGGAGAGGAAGAGGAAAAATGCCTAAAAGCGAGAGAAGAAGGAACTTCTCAAGGAGACAGACTAATTAGAGACCCAGCCTACACACCGATGATCTTTCCAGATGAGGAATTTGAGCCTCATGGTTGGGCAGAGATCTTAGCCACCATGGACATTGTTGTCAATGAAGCACAATGGACACCTCATTGTGATGAGGAGGGTTATGATATCTCTGTGTTCATGTGTGAGACCATGCTAGAAGAGTGTGACCCTAGTGATGTCATAGAAGAAGAAGAGAACGATGATGATCTAGAGTCCATTATGATGGATACTTACTTTGACTCAGAGGAGCACTATCTAGAAGATGCAATAGTATTTACTCAGAAAGAAGAAGAACCTCTCACAAGCATTAAAACGACAAATTCAAGGGATGAAAGGGAAGGTAGTCAAAATAAAAAGAAAAGAAAAGTAGTGAAACAAGAAGAGGAGGAATTATTGTTTGAAGTACCAAAAACTTTCAAGAAATATGAAGTTGAAGACCAAAAACTTTTGGTACGAATGCCTAAGAGAGAGGCCATCGTAGGAGAAGCATATGATAATAAAGAAAAGACCAAAAAAATAGTTGTAACCATTGAAGAGAATGAAGAGTGATGTACGTACATAGGAGAACACCTAAGTGCAGAAGAAGAAGTAGAGATTGTAGCTTTATTAAGGGAATATAGGGACGTATTTCCATGGAGCTATAGAGACCTAAAGGGCAGATCCAAGAATATGCTCTCATACATTCCCATGACATTTGATGCCAATCCTACCAAACAAAAGTGCTACACTTATAATGATATTTATGCAGCCAAAATAAAGGAAGAAATTGACATATTGATTGGAGCTAGATTTATCTATGAGATTGAGCACATTTAATGGGTGTCCCCCATTGTAGTGGTGCCTAAGAAGAACGGAAAGTTACGAGTATGTATTAACCTTAAAAAAGTTAATGCCGCCACAGTTAGAGATAGCTATCCACTTCCAATCATTGAACATTTATTGGAGCGAGTTGCAGGCAAGGAAGTTTATAGCTTCCTTGATGGATTTTCAGGTTACAATCAAGTAGCCATCACCCCAGAAGATCAACACAAAATGGCCTTTGCCACATAATGGGGAATCTTTGCATTTCGTTTCATGCCCTTTGGGCTCACCAATGCACCTGCAACATTCCAAAGGCTCATGTGTCATGTCTTCAAAGAGTTCTTGCCAAAGAGCTTAGAAATATATGTTACCGTTAGTGTCCATGCAAAATCCCAAATGGCCACTAGACACTTCTTTGTATATGTTCTTTAATAAAACATATAGTGGCCTGGTCAGTCATAGACTGTAAGTTCGACCACATTTGTAAGACCTAAGAAGTTTGTCTTCGTGCTCCCTATGTACTTTGTTTTTTTTGTGTATTCGGCAGTATCTATGCGGAGTAACGTGTGCGGTCTTAGGAGCTCGGTTTTCTACTCCGAGGATATCGTCATGGAGATTGTGAGAAGGAGAGCTCACTGTGGTGCATCGCCATTGAAATACTTCACTGGTATCAGAGCAGTTCGACGCAAAAGCTTTGTTCCTTTTTTGCAAATGAAGTGAGCACCCCCCCTCGGCTTTCTCCAAGGCATAGACCTTGGCATACCTTGTCATTTGAGTCACTGAAGTCACCATTGGCACTGTTGGTTGTGCACGAGGGAGGACCTCAACGATCAAGGAATATAGAGGTTCCCGGTACTTCCCGGGAGGTCACCCATCCCAATACTATTCCCCCTGGAGCTCGCTTAACTGTGGAAATCTCTTGCCACTAAGCTACACTCTTGTGGTGTCTAAAGAAGGGTAAAGACTAGGGTTGACATTACCTTGAACCTATTTTGGTCCCTCAAAGGATGATTCTTTGCTTTCAGAGCCTATTTTTGAAGCATTTTTGGGGTGTTTTTTGGAGCCGTTTTGGAGTACTTCCACACATAGTTCTCTTCACATAGGTCCAAGAACATCAAGAAGAGTGTTCTTTATACTTCTCTGACATTAAATATTAACCTTTGGGGCAGTGTTTTCAGCCATACTCATAAAACTATAGGTTTCTTGAAAGATTTAAGTTTTGGTGGGAGCAGCCGCTGCAAATTTATGCAGGTTTTTTTTTTGGCCAAAAACATCAGAGTTGACAGACACTTGCATGTGTTATTGGCTAGTTTTTGGGCTATGCATTCAGCCTTTTAGTGTCATTTTATTGCATATATTGAGCACATACTCATTATGTTCGCTTCTGTGGATACCGCTTATGTACGTCCATGTGGTCATTGATATAGCGATTACGTTCTTTGCATAAAGCCTTTTACATTTGATAAAGAGGGTCGTGGTGAGGTTTTCTTAACTGGGAGACACCTAGATGTCAGGGTCTCTTCAGTGATGTAGGTGGAACACTTACCCAACCTCGCCATAGGAGATGTATGATAGCTGTTCATAGGTGCTCGATAAGCCTATTTAGCTTCTATTGGGTAATTGATTATATGCACTGGAGTCAGTGATTCACTATGCAGGCAAACATGTTAGTACTTGTAGTTTTATGATATTTTGACAGTGGTCATATGCTCATTTTGCAGACGATACTCTAGCAAAATTTTTCTAGATTTTTGGTTTTGTCAACTATACAATGGACGATTTACTCCTTGATACACTTATTCATTGGTGCTTGTTGCTCTAGCACAATGGTGAGAACCACGTTAAGAAGCTCCACCTCCTTAATGTCAATCCGCGGCAGAGATAGGAGTGATATGAAGATCGTGAATGTGAGATGAAGTGAGAGTGAAGGTGAGAAGCATAGAAATGCACACACACATACACACACACTACGAAGAGACAAGCAAGACACAATGGAAGGTGAGAAATTAGCTCTATTACTCAAGAACACTATTACAAGCTCAAAATAGCTCTAGCCTCACACTGACCAACCTCAAAAATGAGCTCGCTAGCTCTTTTTATAGTTTCTAGACTAGTTTTGACCGGTTTCACATCTAGTGACCGGCCTAGTTAAAAAATAGGTCCTAGATGCTATTTGGAAGGGTAAACGGTGTCTAAAAATAACGAAAATTGGTACGCGCATTCTACCTAAGCTCCTCAAGCTCGAGGACTCCTTGGCTTGCACAAAATGGAGCTATGGATTACAAAATGGGGTTTTCTATGTTACATATGTTACAATTAGTGATAAAAATCACTGTTGAATGTTTTGAAAAGTGATAAAAAACATATTTGTTTGAGACATTGATCCGACTGGCTCCCTGCTCTGTCGTTACATGCTTCCGTGGCGTCTGTGCCTCTGGCTGCTTCCAACACCCCCCTCCCTCTCGCTTCTGTCGTCCCTGACAGAACCTTGTTGTGCGGTCTGTCGGATGTAGTTTTGTAGGAGGTCGTGAGCGAGGGTGTGCTCAGATACTCGAATGCCTCGGGCTAGGTCTGCCTCGAGCTTCTCCCAATTAACTGGTTGTGGTTCATTCTGATGGTGGGAGTCTGTAATGCATGGAATACACCAACTGTTCACAGGCAAATAATTGCAATAAGTGGGTCGGCCTGCTGATGAACACTTCAGAGTGGTATTCCCAGAAACCGGTGGTGAACATTTCTTCGAATGTTTCTTGTAGCACGCCGGTAAGTACTTGACTCTGCAATGCCAGGCATCACACACCCGGAGCGATGGCGTCGTACTCATGTCATATGCGAGATCCATGTTGCCATGCTCAAAGCCCGGGGTATTAACATGTGGTGCTTTGACTCTCCGGAAGACTTTAAATATCATTTGCATCATGTCAAATATCTTGACAGTCATATGCGCTGCTATATCATCCATATATCTCAAGCGAGGTAGCCAGTGACGAATCGTTGCCATCATGTAGCCAATTGTCGGTGGTCCTGTAGGTGGCCGGAAATATGGGTAGTTCAACCAGTCCTGGCACTGCTTATTGTTTTGTACTTTGATAGCGAAGGCGGTCCAGGAGCGACGACGTGGCACGGGTCCCCAACATGGGTTGTATTTTAAATGTAAAGGTGCCTTAACCCATGTGCTCATCATTTCAGGGTACTCCTGTAAAAGTCGTGTACGCCAATCTGGTTGATAAATAGTGCCTTGTTGCGCATCCAGTGGCAAGTCTTCAGGCTCAAATTGAGTTGCATGTGATGGCTTCTTGCCAGTTTGCTTCTCTATGGCCAGCTGGTATTCGGCCATTAGCATGAAGTAAGGTTTTTATTGAAGCTCATGCCCGGATATGTACCTGCATGGGGCCAATTGAGCAAAGTAGGGAGATTGCAAAATTCTTTCTTCGATCATGGCCATAGCATGTAGCTGGGCCTCGACTCTAGCTGAGTGCGTTGTTCCAATTTCCTCAATAGTCTTCATCCACGCGGGGGTCGAAAGTTCATACGTCATTTGGCCTTCAGCCGTGACTTGTTCGCCTGGGATGGGCTGTGGCTCGTACACCTCTTCAAATGTTTCCTCCACCGGAATAGTTATGTTCTCTTCGTCAGCTGGGATCTCTGGTGGGGAGTCGGGCAGTGGTGGCGCTTCATATACGTGTAGTAGCTTGTGAGCTTCCTTTAACTTCTGATGCTCTTCGTTCATCCGATCATAGTCCTCGAGCAGTCGAACATGGTCATCTAGTAACATCTTCATTGCTTCGGATGGGATTGCCTTGAATCTGCTAGGACTTAAGGGTTGTTCTGGATGGTCCAATGCCGCTTCCAAATTCTCTCTATTCTGCTCTTGGAGTCTCTGGTTCTCCTCTTTTGCTGCAGCTAGGTGTCTTCTTAGTAAGCCCATGTTTCGTGTTAGCGTTGCATTTCGGACTGTCTGGGCTCTTAATAAATTATCCAAGTCAGCAGTGGCTTCCTTGGTCTTTTCTTCGCTTTCTAGCTCCAATTTGTGATATGCCTCGCGTAATTCCTGGTAGCGGGTGTTCAGTGAGGCATTCTCAATGGACAATAAGTTAAGCTGCGATTGTAAGTCATTGGTGGTCCTCTGCAACTGCTGGTAATTATCACCAAGAGATGTGAACTCATCTCTTACTTGCGTCATACACATGAACATCTGTCGGAATGCATTATCTACAATGGGTGATAGTATTAACGGGGTGCTAAATGAAGATGCAGTTGGTGTAGATGCAACGGGAACGGGGAATGGGGATGGGAAGGTGGATGATGTAGTGATTGTTGAGAATTGTGATGTGCCTAAAAATGTTTGTGCTGTGAGTGAAGGTAGTGATGGTGCAGCGGGTGGTGAGATGTCCATGTCCGTGGACGTATCTAGTGCGGTGACCGTGAATATTGGTGTGATCGTGGGTGCTCGTGCTGGTGTAAATACGGGATTTACAAATGTTGAGGGGTAGTTTACAGGGGGGCTGGCTGGAGCAGCTAGGTGGAAAGGGGAAAGAGGGGTTACAGTGGGTCGGGGCGGTGAGACGGGGGAGAAGGTTAATGGCGGGGGGAATGGGAAAGGGGGTCTTGTAGTTGTGGGGAAAGATGGAAAAGATTGATGAAGGAATGGGTTGGGTAGAAAGGTGGGTGTGGGAGAGGGTAGACTAGGGCTAATGGGCGCGGGAATTGTAGGGTGAGTGGTCGTAAAGACGGTTTCAGCAACACCACCGGCGAATGAAGGTGTGGGTCCGGGGGAAAGAGGGTGAAGAGGGGAGGCTGGATGGATGGGTGGTGAGGTCGGTACTTCAGTGACTGCTGAGGTTTGTACAGCTGGAGCGCGGGGTGGGGAATCTACAAAGATGGTTTCAACTGCCACCGAACTTTCGGGGACGAGGCGTGCCTCCCTGGCTTGTTCTGAAGATTGTGCTCCGGTTGGTACACGAATGTATTTGCCTGGCTTTGAAAGTAGTCGTACTCTGCGGGGGTCAAACTGTGGCAGTGGCTTTCCTTGCAAGTACCTGAGTGCCTCATTGGAGCCTACTGATTGGACTAATTCTTTGAATCCCTTGATATATGCGTCTTCGAATCCGCCTGTGACAAGTTCTTGTTCTATTATGTTTTGGCTCTCTTCCTCTGTCAGCTGCTTGCGTGCCCAAACTTTTTCCATGGTTCTATACAACTTCTTGATAGCTAGTGTGTAAGCTGCTGCTTCGTAAGTTTCGTCTCATGGGTACTTGTATCGCCATGTGTGTCTGTTCGTTGGCCTTGGCCATCTGTCTGTTCATGCTCTTGGGATTCATGTGTTCCCTGGCTAGCTTCGTCGTCTCCTTCGTCGTCGTCGGTTGCTGTTCTTTCGTCATCAGAGCTGGACACGATCTGTCCTTGTGGCTGATCCCTGGGTGTGGTAGGGTAGCTAGGCGTTTCAAATTCTTGAGAAAACAAGTGCCCTTCTGAATACTGGAACTGATTGGAGAATGCATCGGGCATCTCAAAATCAAAGGTTTGGTCCAGTGGCTCTACTTGTCCTTGTTCTAAATGCGGTATTGGAAAAGAGAAAGCTTCCGCACCGATAGTGGTGGGAAGTTCAGCTGCTGTTGTGATAGGTTCTGTGGTTGTGGCTGCTTGGGGTGCGACAGTACTGGTGGTGCCTTCCGTTACCACTGGTCTAGATAACCTTATGCGAATAGGTTGTACTGTGGGAGTGGCTGCTGTTGGTGACTGCTCTGGAGATGGTTGTGGCGAGGGTGATTCTGGGACTTGCAGGCACGGGATAGTACCTCTCATCCGCTTTCCGGCTCTGCCTTTGCTAGACTTTCTAGCCTTCCTAGTGGTGCCTTTGAATGCTTTCAGTTCCTCACTGGTCATGGCACGCTCTATGGGTAAGTCATATGCCAAGCACATATATATGATCCTGGTGAGGGCGCAGCACCCATTGATTACCTTCTTTCGCTCCCATCGATGTTGTGCCAAATAGAGCTGATCAATGATCCAGCTGGCTAGATCAACCGTTTGCGGTCCAGTACATGCTAAATATAGTCCGAACCAGATTCTCTTGTGGGGCATGGTAAAATGATCCTGAGCTGGGAAAGCGAAATGCTGCATGCATATCCGTAATGGCTTAGAGAGCTCAGGTGTTATAGCCGAAATATCCTCCCATTTAGTTACGTCACCACGCTTCATCTGCTCGGGGACTAGCCGTTCTTTCTCCGTTGGAGTGTGTGTTCCATGTATTTTGATGGCAGCCCTGATTAAATCCTTCGAAAGATAAAATCTTTTGTAAGGTGGATCATCCACTAAAGAAGGCAAAATAAAGGTTCCTGGGATGTCCTTATTCTCTGAGGCCAGCAAAGTGGTGATTAAATAATAACACCGATAAAAGTCAGGTTTGGGCAGAGGATCACTGAAATACTCCATGAAGCCGGCTCTAGCCCAAACATGAGTTAAGTCCTGGGTGTTCTGTAGGCCTTCGAATTCTCTTGAGAAGAATTGATACTTGCCCCATGTGCGGTCATCAAAGGTCATATTTGCTTCAAAAATGAAGTCAGCATCAGCTAACGGTCCCGCTAGGCCTTGGAACCAATGAGAGTTACGGTGTATCTTCTCTGTGTATCCCATAGGTGGGTTATCGATTGGCATGGGTCCCGGAAATCCTTGGAACTCTGGCGGTGGAGCGGTCGGGTGGGATTCTGCGCGTAAAACATTGAGGGGCACCGCAGCCACGCTGGGGCCTGCTTCCGATGGTCTTGCTTCGGTTTGCATGATGACTGATGAGCTAATGGAAAAGATCTGCTACAAAAGATTAACACATTAGTATGGAAATTAATTATGATCCCATTAAGGTGAGACCGCAATCCCTTTCCATAACCGATGTGTAACCCGTGTAGCCAAGTGTCGTGAAGTGATTAATGCAATGATTATTTGCAAAAGTAATGCAGGTCTCTAGACACCTACATGGTCAGATTATGCATACATTTCTTGATGAGCCGTTATTATGCATGATGTGGGGTTTTGGTGTATGAATTTATACAAGGTTTGGTTGAGGGTGAATTAGTACAAGGGTGGAGTTTAAACAGGGTGGGAAAATTGTTAGATAATGGGGTACAAGAAGACGTTTGGATACGTTTCGGTATCCATTTCCTAAGAGTCTTGGAGTGGGTGGTATGTTTCTGCTGAGGGACAGGAAGTGGTATCGGGTTTTGTGGTATTGAAGGATGAGAAGATTTCAGAGGGGTATATATTACATGGCTTGAGGGTTGGGCTATAATACATTGTTTGGGTATCCAAATCTGCATGGGTGTGGGTCGATTGATAAGATACTTCTTGAAGATCCAAATCTGCCGAGTATTTGTACTTGGGGAAGAAGGTCGAGGGGACTTTGGATAATGACTCTGCTTCTGTTGAAACTTTGTCCTGCTCTCGTCTGCTGTGTTGCCAATAGCCTGTGGTTGCTGTCCTTTTGGCACCCATATTTGTCTCGTGCCACTTGTTCTGTGATGTTGATACTTTTGCTTTCTTTGCCTTGTCTAGTGATGTCGTCGGTCTGGGTTCCTCCGTTGTGGTTGACTCGTTCGTGGTTGGGTTTGAGAGGTCCAATGGACGCTCTGCTTTGGAAAAGAAGGGAGATCCAACACTTGCGTGATCTGCCCATTAGGAAGTGATTCGTTCTTTATCTTTAATCTAGGCCAGTCCGCAGCAAGTTTGGAAGAATGAGCACCGCAGGGTGTCGTGCTCATTTGGCCGCCGATGCAACCCACTTGACCGCTGATTGTGTTCATCTGTCCTAGCGATTGGGTAGCTGCCCCTTCTAGTTTGCAGGAAGCCCCAGGGGAGATCTCCTGTCGTCCTTCTGATTGACAATTGTCCCTAGCCAAGCCCGAGTGGGTTGGTATAGACGTAACGTGACTGGTCTGACCCAAGATCTTCCGGTCTTCCGTCGCATGCGTTTCATAGGGTCTAGGGTTACAAACCTCAATCGGAATGCCGTAAGGGAAGTCAAGCGGTATCACTCGCTTCTGCTCTAAGGTTCCAATCTGTAAGGAGCCTTGTCTAAGATTTAGGTCCACTGAGTGATCGTATAGCCAATCTTGGCCAAGGATTAGGGGTTCTATCAGGTCGTCATCATGGCACACTAGTAGCTTCGCTGTCATGGTCACATCCTTAATGAGGATAGGAAGGTCCACCTCACCCATGCAAGGGGTTTCCATGCCTCCTAGGCCTATGAGGTATGCCTCAATTGGCCGCATTTCTATTCCTGAATCCTTATAGTGGGACCATCTAATTGCACTAGTCGCAGCACCTGAGTCAATTAAAGCCCTTAGCTCTTGGCAAGGGTTGTCGTGCTCTAGCCTGACTGCAACGAATGGTCTCCTGTCCACTATGCTAGGATGAGTTCGTGACTTGACCTCACACATAGCCATGGGATATCTGGGTTTAGTTTCCAGATGGTTATAATGTTCTCTCCCTAGTCCTTGTCTTCTTAACTTCATGCGTTTAATGCGTTCTATTGCTTCTGCCTGAGCTTCCGCTCGTATTCTATTTTCTTCCTCCTTACGCTTCTTTGCCAACGTGAGTCGTCTAAGCATATCCTCAGTAAGAGGTTCCTGATATAGCTTGACTCTACAGCCACTAATATAATTAGGCATTATATCTCCTTCTAAAGTGGCTAATTGTACTGCTCCACTTGTTGAGAGTCTGTTAATGATCATAGGTCCATAACCTCGCTTTTCTAACTTACGTGCGTGTTGCTTTAGCGTATATACTAGAACTAAATCTCCTTCTTTTAAGCCTTTATCTTTCACATGTGCATCAAAATATGCTTTCTGTTGCTTCTTCGCTGCATATATTCCTGCTGCTACCTTTAGCCTGGTTTCTCCTAATCGTTCCAAGTCCATTATTCTCGCTGATAATTCATGGCCGGTCCACTGATGTTCTTGTGCAACCTTAAGGGTCGGTATCAAGAAGTCCAAAGGAAGCACAGCATTCTGACCAAAAACCATCTGAAAGGGAGTTGCATTGAGTACGGTCTTGTAGGCCACTCGATATGCCCAAACAGCGTGGTGTAACTGTTTGTCCCAATCTGAATGTTTGTTGTTCACGAGTTTCGTCAGTACGTTACAAAGGATCTTATTAGTGCTTTCAGCCTGACCATTGGCCTGAGGATGATATGGTGCGGATTTCTTGTGAATCACCATAAAATCCTGTAACAAATATTCAATGACTTGGTTTAGAAAGTGAGTGCCGCGATCGCTCACTAACTCTATAGGCAGTCCATATCTTGTAAAGACATTTTCAAATAAGAATTTTGCAGTTGTATGTGCATCATTCTTTTTCGTGGCTTTTGCCTCTACCCATTTCGTAAGATAATCTGTGGCAACAATAATGTATTCAGCATGTGTACCTTTTGCAGGGGGGTTAATGGGTCCTACAAAGTCTATACCCCACTTAGAAAATGCACGTCCGCCCATCATGGGTTTCAATGGCATTTCATCTCTGCGAGTAGAAAATTGAGTTCTTTGGCACACGTCACATCTCTTTACATAGGTATGAGCATCCATGTGAAGAGTGGGCCACCATAATCCTGCAAAGAAGATGGCTTTGATTATCCTTTCGGGTCCAAAATGACCTCCTGCAACACCTTGGTGTGCAGTCTCTAGTATGCCTCTTTCACATTAGTTGGTCTAGGTAATTCTGCAATTACCTTCACCTTTTCCTCGTCCGTAGAGATTCCATTTTTTGACATAATGTGTCCTAGAATTTTGCCTTGTCTGACCATGAAAACGCATTTTTCTGGGTTCAAACAAACCTGATATTCTCGACATTTGTCAAATATTTGTCTTAACTCTGGGATATGTGTCTGTCTTACATTTGAATGTGCACATAAGTCATCGACATAAACTTCCAAACTCTTGCGTAAGAATTCCTTGAAAACATGACACATGAGTCGCTGGAAAGTGGCGGGTGCATTCGTTAAGCCAAATGGCATCACACGAAATGCAAATATGCCCCATTCAGTGGCAAAAGCCGTCTTGTGTTGGTCTTCTGGAGCAATGGATACTTGATTATAGCCTGAAAAACCATCAAGAAAGCTGTACACTTCCTTGCCCGCAACTCTTTCCAATAGATGTTTCGTGATAGGAAGAGGATAACTGTCTCTAATCGTTGCGGCATTAACTTTTTTAAGGTTAATACACACACGCAATTTTCCATTCTTCTTGGGCACAACCACAATGGGGGATACCCATTCGGTATGCTCAATTTTGTAAATGAATCCTGCTTCTATCAATCGATCTATCTCCTCTTTAATCTTCGCAGCGTAGTTATCATTGTACGTGTAAGGTTTTTGTTTTGTCGGTTTTGCATCTGGAGTCATAGGGATTCTATGAGAACATATATCTGGATCTACTCCTTTCAAATCTTTGTAACTCCACGCAAAAACATCTCTATATTCGCGCAATAAGGCAACTAATTCTTCTTCTTCTTCCTTCGTCAAATCATGCCCTATGTATGTACATTTTCTTCTTCTCCTTCGATAGCAACTATTATTTTCTTGGTTTTCTCTCGGTTATCATATACTTGTCCGTCATTCGCCTTTCTATTGGGCATGCGTACCATGATCCTTCTATCTTCAATTTCATATTTCTTGAAATTCTCGGGTACTTCAAATAAAGATTCTTCTTTTTCTGTCATGGTTTCTTTCTTCTTTCTTTTCTTGCCTTCACTCTTGTTAGTCACTTCCGTGGCTAACCTCACCTCATTCGTAATTTCCTCGTATCTTTGAGTGTGAGTCTCTACTTCGAAAAAATATTCTTCCTCTGATGCAAAGGGAGAATCCATGATAATTGATTCTAAATCAAAATCGCTTGCATCCTCAAATGCATCAGTGTTCGGTTCACACTCTTCTAAAATTGCATCGCACATGATTGGCTCTATCGTGAAAATTGATATGTCATAGCCATCCTCATCACAATGGGGTGTCCATTGTTCTTCATTGATGGCTACATCCATGGTTGCTAGGATTTCTGCCCAACCATGGGGTTCAAACTCTTCGTCTGGGAATACTACAGGTGCGTAGGCTGGATCTTGAAGGGTTCGTGGATGTTGTTCTGCACCTAAGGTCCTTGCTTCTAATCGTTCTTCCTCTTGTTTGGCTACTTTACACATCCATAAATGGGTATCCTCATGCAACCAAGAAGGATCTGATTCTAATGAGTGCACGGATTCTGTTTCTACTGGTGTCTTATGGATGGTATTCCATTGTATTGGGGGTACATCTCTATGTGAATAGTCTTTAAGATTGACTTTGGTAGTCACTCCTAAATGTTGCAAGTACAAAGAATTAGTTCCCCAATCTTGTACAATTTGCAACTGACGCATGAATGGTCGTCCCAATATCATCTCATAAGTATGATTTTTTGCAAAGTCACAAATGGCAAAGGTATGCTCAAATTCTACACCACAAGTGGTGAGTGATATGCCTTCTAGTAAGCCTAATGGTTTTTCTATGTGTCCATCAGCCATTTGTAGCTTCATCCTGGTGGGTCTCAATGCTGGCTTACCCCAACGTTTCCATAAAGCGGTGGTAGCAATGGCTACTCTGGCTCCTGAATCTAGGATGGCTTTCGTGGTGTAGCCCTGATGGGTTATCGGAAGATAAGTGTTACCTTCCTCTCCTTCGCTTACATCTCCAATCTTTTCTACGGGTATTTCTGGTACCTTATTTTGTGATCCTATTTGTGAGGGAGTAGTAGCAAGCTCCGGGAATTGATTTGCTACATGTTTCCACAATTCTGGTTTTACCTTCAACAATTCCTCTAGAGTGAGATTACATTGTACTTTGGTATTCTTGATCACTTCCGTGTTTCTAGGGATTACTGATTCTTCATTCCTCACTATTATCGTGGGTGCTCTCATACTAATAGACTTTGCTTCCCAAGGTCCTGCAAACTGAGGTAATTCTTGTAAAGAATTAGATTCAAATCTTGTGTGTTCACTCAGTTGTTCTTCCTCTACATCATCGTAAATAGAGGGAATGTCTTGGGGAAATTGTTCCTGCAAGTCATCTATTTCTTGAATAGGAGGATGGGTTCCTGGTTCCTTTCTCCATTTCTCTTCTTGTATTTCTCTCAAAAATTCATGTGAATATTTATGTATGGAAGACAAATTGTCTTGACTTTCTGAGTTGGGTACTTGAGACAGGGATGGCGCATTCCTTTCCTGTGTCTCTGGGACAATAGGGTTCCTAGGCTGATCCTTTTTCTCTTTGCTTTCTATCAAGTATTCTAGCCTCTCCATTAGTCCTTGAAAATGTAATTCCGGTTTTGCCATGTTATTCCAATTGAGATATCTAGAGGCTTCGAACAAAGCTTATGCTAGTTCTACCATCTTCATGCAAAGTTTAGTTCTCTCAATTTCTAGATCAGCTCGAGGGTAGTTTTTGCTCATTTCAGCTACCTGAGGTCCCTCTTTTAATCTAGCCTGATATGCACGAAAGATCATGTCTAGATTTTCTGGTATGGGTTCCGCTAAAACTGATCCTGATTTTTGAGCTGGATTCTCTTGATTCAATTCCTGTGAAGTCAGTTCTTGGATTTTGGCTCTAGATTCCTTCAAACTTCCTTCCAACTCCGTTATCTTTTTACTCCACTTTCTCTTTATTCTTTCTCTAGAATCTTTCCAAGATTTCGTCTTTTTACTGCTAGATTCTGCAACTTCACTACTTCCGACTACTTTCTCCTGATTAAGCTTTTGGTTTTGTAAGAGTGCCTGGGCTCTTGTTATCGCTTGGATAGGCACGTATGTAGGGTTGGATCCATCTACGTTATTTACAATACCTATCACGTTGATCGGTGTCACATTCGAAGCATTAACAGGATTTTTTGGACAATCTTTGATTATGTGCTCTTTGCCACAATCAGCACAAAAGCCTTGGATGTTATAGTACTGTGATTGTCCTGCTATCGGGGGATGTGGACAATCCTTTATGAAATGATCTCCTTGGCACCTAAAGCATGGTCCTCTAGGGCCCTGTGGTCTTTGTTGTCTCAGTTGGGGCCGTGGATTTGGGTTTGTGTACATCACATTAGCGTAGTCGGGCTCCCAACTAGGTTCCACTGGTGGACTATCATAATGATATGTCTCCACATGTTCTGGTGACTCTGTGTAATATGCGGGTGGACTATCTACATGCGTAGAGTCAAAACTGTTTGAGTGTGGGTCACTCTCTGTGATCAAAGGTGAAGAAGGCACTAAAGCCCTACTTAGGTTCTCTTCTACAGTAGCGTATTTAACTGAGATGACATTCGCTGGTGGGGCTGGCTGCTGAGCTAAGACAGGTTGAGGTCTCTGCTGAGCCTGGTATGGGTAGTTCTGAGGAGGCCTATAGTAATAGGGCTGAGCATTGTATTGGCCTTGATACCTACCTGGCTGCGGGTATGCTTGCGGATAGTTCTGACTCACGGTTTGTTTGTTGTATGGGCAGTCCTGAGCCGTATGATTCGTGCATCTTCTCTCAATTGTACAATATTGGCCACTAGGATTGGCTTGAGGTTGTGGTGCATTGGGGCACACATTTGCCATATGGTCACCACCACAGGTGTAACAACGCTTGTTTGTTAGCACCCTAGGTTTACTAGAAACTCCTAGTTTCTGGGCCACTTTTTCTGCTAGGTCTTCTATTGAGCTAGACAATTTTGTGGATGCTAGAGATGAACAGTCTGAGTCCTTATAGACCTTGGAGAGTTCCAACTCATCTCCTAAGTTGTCCTCAATGTCTATGCATATTCTCACACATTGCTCTAGCGTTCTGGGTTCTTTTAGGTACACGTAGGAGCTTAGTTTAGAGCTCAACAAGCCATCTAAAAACAATGACACTTGTTTAGCTTGTGAGGGTAGCTCTTGCATTGGACATCGTTCAACATATTGTCTAAACCTACATCCTGCCAGTCTTACTGTTTCCTGAGGGGTCTGTTTAAAGCTATGAATCAACGAAGACGTGTCATGTCTAATCCCACTTTTAGAGAATTCGGTGATGAATGACTCTAAAAAGTGATGGATGTCTCTAAATTGCCTTTGTTGCAAAGGTTGGAACCAAGTTAAAGCGGTATTCTTTAACGTTAATCCAAATGTGTTGTATTGCGTGAACATGTCTTCGACTTGTTCTGCTCTTAGCACTTGCTTGAATTCTGCAACATGGTCATAGGGATCTCCTGTCCCATCAAAGTAATTCTTCATGGATTTCACTAATTGAGTGGGTCTCAATGTTCTTGCGTGTTCGCGTGGTCTTGGTAGAGGAAAATCATCTCTACCACCTAGTATTCCATGATCTCTTTGTCTATCCGCTCTATTAGTGTCCGTGGTTGTTCTATCTCTCCCTATAGGGTGATTAAAGCTTACTTCCGGTCTCTCTTTATTTCCCTCTCTTTGATTTCCATGGGATGCTGATGTTCCTGCCCCTTGTTGACTTGTATTCATGTTCGTTCTAAGTGGAGGGAATACCAATTCACCTCTCCATGTGTATGTGTTTTTAGCGCGGTCAGGCACCACAAAGACTCTTTCTGAAGTCTCATCCAAGTATACAACCTTTCCAGGTGTATCCGGGTCCTTGAACTCGTATATAGTGATGATACCTACCTCACTAAGTATTTCGGTCTTGTATCTCCAAAAGGCTTCATCTGTTTCTTTGTTTACAAACAACTCTATGCTTCTGTTGTCCTGAGGGATCCATTCTGGGATTAGTACTCGTGTTAGTACAGATTTCCCTCTAGGTGTTCTAGGCTCTTCTAATGGTTCCTTTCCTTGAGATTTTGCTTCCGTATCTGGTTGAATCACGCCAAACTCATTGGTGTTGTTTGGCTGCGTACTTAATATGTACATTGTTCCTTCCTTGTCTATGTACGCGTCTCTCTCGAATTTCACCACTGGATGTTCCAATCCAATGGGTTGATCGGGGTTGTGCATTTGCACCACTTGCCTTCGCAAACCATCCTCATAGATGCGAGCACCTAAGCGGTCGGTTCGGAGAAACTCTAGTTGCGTTCTATAGGGTCCTTTTGGCTTTTCTAAATAGGCTACATTCGACCCTCCTTCTGGTCTATCTGTGCTAAATGCCATTTCAGATTCACTAGTATCTGAGCTCTCGTAGGGATAATTACTATTCAATTGCTGAGCCCACGATCGTGCAGTAGTTCTTACACTTGCCTCTGATGATCTAAGGCTTCGTCGGTCTGACTTACCTATATGTTTGCCCGATCTAAGGTTCATTAATTTTCTTCCTTGCACACTTAGTACACGCTCAGATCGTCACCGATTCTTTGTTATTATTTTCTTGATTCTTTTTAAATTTCTTTGGATTCTTGTCTTAATGTATGCGTCAGGAATTTGACTTTCCGTTATAATTTTGAGTTCTCGTTCCGTCAGACTTAGGTTCTTTCCTTTAGGTTTTCGTGTCACACACCTTTACTTTAGTCTCGGACTTGAAAGAATTAAATATCTCGAACTTGAGGCGTTCCTATCGTCGTTAATCCACAACACTACCGTTTAGCCTAAGCTAAGAATTGACTGAGGGGGTTGAGTAATCTTCCAACCTCGAGTCAGCTTTTCTGGTTGCTCTGATGCCCAAGAAGCCGCGCTTCCCAAGCTTTATGCCCTTCACTGCCTTGCCTTGGTTGCCTTCGATTGCCCTTGCTAGACCTGGAAAAATCCAATATTAGACCAATTCACAGTTGGATGATCAAGCACTTGAGTATATACACCTTTTAAGTCCCTTCCCTTTTGCCCAAATTTTTAATGCTTGCCCCCTGGCTGTCAAGTCCCAAACTAGGTCAATCTCAAAATAGGTTATCTAAAAATAGGCGTATCCTTTAAGAAAAAAACAGTTTAGGTCACGTAGTACTCGTCAAGAGCTTTCTAACGAGCTAATAAGCTCAAAAAACGGACTTCGGATGACAAAGTTATGATCGTTCAGGCCTTGGGGGGTAAAAACTGACAAACAGGTTTTTCTCCAAATACGAGCTAAGGGGTCTCCTATGAGTCTAATCACCCAAAAATTTCCCAAAAATAGCTCCCAAATTGGCCAAAAAATGAAGCTCTAAAATTTGCGATGGGGGTGCACAATCGCGATGGTCTGAGATGATCGCGATGGTCTGGGACCGTCGCGATGGCGTGAGGTTGCACAATCGCGATGGTCTGAAAATGCACAATCGCGATGGCGTGGGATTGCACAATCGCGATGGTCTGAAAATGCACAATCGTGATGGCGTGAAGGTGCACCGTCGCGATGGCGTGAAATGGGACAATCGCGATGGCGTGAACTTGCACAATCGCGATGGCGTGAAATGGGACCGTCGCAATGGCGTCAACTTGCACCGTCGCGATGGTCTGGGCGCGATGGTCTGGGCGCGATGGTCTGAACGCGATGGTCTGAACGCGATGGCGTGAGCCAACCACGATGGTCTGAACGCGATGGTCTGGGCGCGATGGTCTGGGCGCGATGGTCTGAACGCGATGGTTTGAACGCGATGGCGTGAGCCAACCGCGATGGTCTGAACGCGATGGTCTGGGTGCGATGGTCTGGGCGCGATGGTCTGAACGCGATGGTCTGAAGGCGATGGTTTGGAGTGCACCGTCGCGATGGTCTGGATTGCCACGTGGCACCGTCGGCGCGATGGTGTGAGCCAATCGCGATGGCGTGACACAATCGCGATGGTCAGAGACCGTCGCGATGGTCCGGCCAAGCCGTCGCGATGGCGTGAGCCAATCGCGATGGTGTGACACAATCGCGATGGTCAGAGACCGTCGCGATGGTCCACCAAACAGTGATTTTTTGCAATGCAGCTATGGATTCCTACACACGCAGGGGTCGCCTACACGCTGGTGAACTCGCCTTCCTCAAAATCCGAACTTTGCAGACCATCGCGATGGTCTGACACAGTCGGCAATTTCTGACAGAACCTGAAAATTTTACCTTTTTGCAGCCTTCCTGATGCACAGAAGCTCTGTACCTGCAAGAAAACTCAAGAAAACAAAAGTGCACACAAGCACAAAAGTTCTCTCTCACTCCCTCGCATGCACAAATGAGGGGAAATGAGGAGAATGGGTGGATATGGTGAATTTTCTGATTTTTTTGGAGATGAAGATGATGATGAGGTGATGAAGATGGAGTGTGGGGGAGGTGAAAAACACTAAAAACTAAGTAAAAACAACAAAAAAACTGAAATTTTTACCTTCCAACGCCACTTCTTGCTATACTCTTACCATCACACATTCGTCCTAGACTCGATCCCTGACAACGGCGCCAAATTCGGTGTTGCTCTAGCACAATGGTGAGAACCACGTTAAGAAGCTCCACCTCCTTAATGTCAATCCACGGAAGAGATAGGAGTGATATGAAGATCGTGAATGTGAGATGAAGTGAGAGTGAAGGTGAGAAGCATAGAAATGCACACACACATACACACACACTACGAAGAGACAAGCAAGACACAATGGAAGGTGAGAAATTAGCTCTATTACTCAAGAACACTATTACAAGCTCAAAATAGCTCTAGGCTCACACTGACCAACCTCAAAAATGAGCTCTCTAGCTCTTTTTATAGTTTCTAGACTAGTTTTGACCGGTTTCACATCTAGTGACCGGCCTAGTTAAAAAATAGGTCCTAGATGCTATTTGGAAGGGTAAACGGTGTCTAAAAATAACGAAAATTGGTACGCGCATTCTACCTAAGCTCCTCAAGCTGAGGACTCCTCGGCTTGCACAAAATGGAGCTATGGATTACAAAATGGGGTTTTCTATGTTACATATGTTACAATTAGTGATAAAAATCACTGTTGAATGTTTTGAAAAGTGATAAAAAACATATTTGTTTGAGAAATTGATCCGACTGGCTCCCTGCTCTGTCATTACATGCTTCCGTGGCGTCTGTGCCTCTGGCTGCTTCCAACAGTGCTCCATTATCATTCCATTCAGTTCTCTACCATCATGGCATCAGAGGTCTTAGGCACATCCAGGTGGATCAGGGTCTAGTGCTAGTGTTCCGAGGAGGAGCTATAACTTGCAGGGCAAATACCATTTTGAGATCTGAAAATTTGATGGTGCAAACTTTGCTCTATGGAAGAATCAGATTAAAGATGTGCTGATTCAAAGGAGGCAATGGAAGCCACTAAGCGGAATTTCAAAGAAGCCTGTTGACATGGATGAAGATGATTATGATGAGTTAGATGAAATGGCCAGTTCTACCATTTGCTTGCACCTGGCAGATAATGTTTACTTTACAGTATTAGACTGTGAAAGTGCGGTGGAGCTTTGGAAGAAGTTATGCAATACATATGAAAAAGAGACAGCATCAAATAAAGTCTATCTGATGAGAAAATTATATGACCTTCGTATGAAGGACATAGATAGTGTTGCTGCTCATCTAAATGAGTTTGATGCTATATTCTCTCAGTTACAGGCTCAGAAATGGATATGGATAATGAAATGAAAGCAGTATTGCTATTATGCACCTTGCCCTCATCATGGGATACATTTTGCACAGCTATTAGCAATAGTGCACCTGATGGTAAAGTCATCTATGATGACATATGTGGAGCACCCTTGAGTGAGGAGATTCATAGAAAACCTATGGTTGGCACTCACAGTGGAGATGCATATAATGCTCGTGATTCTTACCAAGGAAAGAATCAACAACGCGGCAGGAGCAAGCACAAGGAAAAGAATGGTCAATGGAATAAGAGTAGAAGTGAATCAAGGAAGATGGATATCAAATGCCATTATTGTCATAAGAAAGGACACATGAAGAAAGACTGTTATGCATTAAAGGATGCTAAAGCTAAAGGACAGAATGTTGATGGGCATGTTAAACAGTTACCTGCACCATCTACTTCGACTGTGAAGATTGAAGAAATTACTGCTATTTTTGATGATGCTGATGTGTTGACACTTGATAGTACTGTGCCAACTGAGGCTCTTATGGTTGATTCTCTTTCCCACACCTGGATGGTAGATTCTGGTGCTTCTTTCCATGTGACACCACATAGAGAATGGTTCTCTAATTATGCACCCAAGTCTCTTGGTACCGTGAGACTTGGTGATTCTTACCAGTGTGATGTTGTGGGGATTGGAGATGTGGTTGTGCCGTTCATTGATGGTTCAAAATTTACTATGCATAATGTACGCCATGTACCTCAGTTATCATGCAGTTTGATGTCAGTTGGTCAACTTGATGATCTTGGTTACAAGGTGGTCTTGTATGCTCAATCCTTTCATATATCAAAGGGCAATATGGTTATTGCAAAAGGAAGCAAAGTTGGCTCACTTTATCCTTTATTTGTATCATAGAAAGAACACTTGTTAGCTGTTACTGAACAGCCTATGGCTTGTATTTGGCATGGTCGTTTGGGCCATATATCTTGTATGGAATGGAAAATCTTTCTCGTTCTGGCTACTTACCTATGTTATCTTTCTCTGATTTTTCATTTTGTGAGCATTGTCAATATGGAAAGCAAACTAGAAATGTGCATAGAACACACATTAACTCTTCAATTCAGCCTTTAGATCTCGTTCATACAGATGTGTGTGGTCCTATGCTGACTAGGTCCTTAGGTGGTTCTCTTTACTTTGTCACTTTCATAGATGATGCTACTAGAAAAGTTTGGGTATATCCTATCAAATCAAAGGATGAGGTATTCCCTAATTTCAGAAAATGGCTTGCTTCAGTTGAGACTGAAAAAGGAACTAAGCTTAAGGCTTTACGTTCAGATAAGCGGGGTGAGTATACCTCACTTGAATTCAGCCTTTTTTCTCAGTCTACAGGGATTCGTAGAGAGTTTATAGCTCCTTATACCCCAGTATAGAATGGTGTAGCTGAGAGGATGAATAGAACTATTCAAGATAGAGTAGTCTCTATGTTGCATCATGCAAACCTCTCATAAGGTTTTTGGGCAGAAGCAGTATTGAGTGCAGTTCATGTGATTAACCTTTCACCTAGTACTGCCAAAGTTTTGAAAGTGGCACAAGAGTTATGGACAGGGAAACCACCATATTATGATCATCTTTGAGTTTTTGGGTGTGAAGCATATGTTCATATTGACAAAAGAATCTTAGAAAAAAGTTGGATCATAAGTCAAAGAAATGCATTTTTCTTGGATATGGTCAAGAAGGACAATTTGGATATCGCTTATGGGATCCTAAAACAGGGTCAGTGATCACAAGTAGTGTTGTCATTTTCAATTAGTCTAAGATGCATAAATAGCCCATTAAGGAGGTTGAAGTGAGAAAAGTGGTGTTTGAGGATACTAGTTCTCCGGTTAGCATGAAAAGTGAGAAAAGTGGTGTTTGAGGATACTAGTTCAAGAGAATGTCCATTCAGATCAGTCTGCACATATTCCTATTCAACAACCATTGAGACGTTCTGCACATGTTTCACATCCACCTGATAGATATGTTCCAGGTTAACAGATGCAGTGAGCCTTCTTGCTACAAAGAGGCTATGCGGAGAGAGGATCATGTCAAGTGGGAGCATGCCATGAAGAGTGAGTTGGATTCTACTCACAAGAATGGTACTTGGGATTTGGTACCTTTTCCAAAGGGCAGGAAAGCTTTACCATGTAATTGGGTATATAAGCTAAAATTCACATCAGAGAGTGCTTGTCCAAAGTATAAAGCACAACTTGTTGCAAAGGGTTTTAAGCAACAACATGGTATTGATTTCGAGGAAATCTTCTCTCCAGTGGTCAAGATGACTACCTAGTACATGTTGCTTGGATTCATTGCAATGGAGGACTTAGAGCTAGTCCAAATGGATGTGAAAACTGCTTTCTTGCATGGAGATCTTACAGATGAGATCTATATGGAACAACCAGAGGGTTATGTAGTTCCTGGCAAGGAAACTCTAGTTTGTAAGCTTAAGAAGAGCTTGTATGGACTTAAATAGTCCCCTAGACAATGGTACCAAAAGTTTGATGCTTTTATGAAGTCTCAAGGATATTCTCCAAGCAATAAGGATCATTGTCTCTACACAAAGAGATGCGCAGATGGGAGCTTGATATGCTTGATTCTTTATGTGGATGATATGCTGATTGCTGGGAATTCCTCTTATGATTTGTCAATTCTCAAAAAGAAGTTGAGTCAGACATTTCATATGTAGGATTTTGGGGATGCCAAACATATTCTTGGCATGCACATTACTCGTGATAGGAGCAAAAGAGGCATATACTTGTCTCAAAGTGAAATCATATCCAAAGTACTTCACATGTTCAATATGCAGGGTGGAAAGGTATTGAGTACACCTTTACCCTCATATGTGAAATTGAGCGAGGATGATTGCCCCAAATCAGATGAGGAAAAGGAGTTCATGACCAAAATTCCCTATCAGTCTATTGTTGGTAGTCTCATGTATGCTATGGTAGCTACGAGACCATATATTGCATTTTTAGTGGGAGCTGTGAGCAGATATATGTCGAATCCTGGCAAGAAATTTGGGAAGCAGTCAAGATGATTTTAAGATACCTGAGTGACACTAAGGACAAGTGTCTATGATTAGGTAGAGGGAAAGCATCCATTATTGGTTACACAGATTTTGACTATCCTTGTTGTGTAGACAATCATAAGTCTACATTAGGGTACATTTCTCATTTTTCTAGAGGTGCTATCTCTTGGAGATCTCGTCTTCAAGAATGTACAATTGTTTCCACCACAGAAGTAGAGTATGTTGTAGCAAGTGAGGCATGTAAGGAAGCATTGTGGTTTCTCATCTTGCTTCTAATATGGGTTTACCTCAGCATGTACCTCGTTTGCTCAGTGATAGTCAGAGTGCCATTGCTTTGGCTAAGAATCCGGTCTATCATGGAAAGACCAAGCACATGTGGTGAGGTATCACTTCATTCGTGATTTCTTAGCCACTTAGCGCATTATTCTTGAGAAGTTTCACACTCGAGATAATGTTGCAGATGCTTTGACTAAAGCTTACCACAGGATAACTTTTGACACTGTTGTCACTTGATGGGGGTTACTTGATTCATGATCTTACACGGTCACTTGTATCCTGTGTAACATGCCCCTCAGGTGGGAGGTATGGTTTGTATACTTACACACAAGTATTCTTTATCATTCTTTATTTTTCTCCCATTGTTGCTTTGGCCATATTGGCCATTTGTGGGAGATTGTTACCGTTAGTGTCCATGTGAAAGGCCAAATGGCCACTGGACACTTCTGTGTATATGTTCTTTAATAAAACATATAGTGGCCTGGTCAGCCAGAAACTGTAAGTTCGATCACATTTGTAAGACCTAAGAAGTTTGTCTTTGTGCTCCCTGTGTACTGTGTTTTTTTGCGTATTCTGCAGTATCTGTGCGGAGTACCATGTGCGGCCTTAGGAGCTCGATTTTCTACTCCGAGGATATCGTCGTGGAGATCGTGAGGAGAGCGCATTGTGGTGCATCACCATTGAAATACTTCAATATATGTGGATGATCTATGTGCTCATTCCCGAGAAAGAAGATACCATATCCCCGAGCTCAGACATATCTTCAACAAGTATAGAGAATATCGAGTTTTTCTGAACCCAAAAAAGTATGTATTCATGGTACGTCAAGGTAAGATCTTATGTCATATTGTTTCTACGATAGGAATATCAATAGATGAGGACAAAGTAAGAGCCATAGCGGAGTTGCCAAGACCAAGGAATGTTAAAGAGGTCCAAGCCTTTATGGGCCATTGTGGATATTACCGTAGGTTTATCCACATGTATGTGATCATAGCTAAACCTCTTTACACCGCGTTGACAAATTTTGAGTGGACCAACAAATGTGAACATTCCTTTACTGAGCTGAAGAGATGTTTGTGCACAGCACCAATACTAACCACTCCTGATTATGCCGTGAAGAAGTTTATACACTATCTATTGGCCAACAAGTTCAAGTTTTTCATTGATCATCAAGCTTTATTATATTTGGTCAATAAACCTTGCAATACAGGATGCTTAGTAAGATGGTTCCTCTTACTAACGGAATACGACTTTGAAGAAGTTGTTAGGAAAGGTCGAACCCACCTTAGGGCTGATCATCTTTCTCGCATCACTTCAAGAGAGCCACCACAAGGAGTGTCTGATGAGTTGCGCGATTCTTATCTGTTCAATTTAGAAGTTGTTCCTAAATGGGCAAATAAGTTGGTACCTATCCTAACCTTCGGATTCACAAATAAGAATGCGAGAACGAACAAAGAGGAAATCGTAAGATCACAAAGCTATCAGATATTGGCAAGAAGTATGTACGAACAAGATATGGAGGGCGTACTAGCTTGTTGTGTCATGGATGATGAGCATAGTAGTTGGTTGCAACAAGCTCATGAAGGATTGCTACGAAATCACTATTCTAAACAACAAACATTACATAATCTAAAACACTTAGGAGTGTATTGGCCTAGTATGGATAGAGAAATACATGAGTGGATTAAGAATTTTCCAATGTGCAAAGAGAGACACCCAGTGGATCATGCTACCCTTTATCACATCTCACTAATTCCAGATTGGAATGCTCAATTAGTAGAATTTATGAGATTAGGGACACTTCCCGATGAGGCTAGGCTAGCGAGAAAACGAGGCATGGAGCAAGAGGCAAAAAATTATGCCTTAGTAGGAGACAACCTATACCAAAGAGGCAAGGATGGTTACTTGAGATTGTGCATTCACAAATTAGAACTATTTGAAAATCTTAGAGACTTCCCATAGTGGTGTTGTAGCTGGACATTTTGGTCCTGACCGAGTAATTAAGACCATTCTATTCTCAGGACCTTGGTGGCCCACTCTTCATATGGATGCACATACCTATGTGAAGAAATGTGACACATGCCAACATGCACAATATCCGGTTAGAAAAGACAAGATGCCTTTGAGGCCAATGATGGGAGGACGTGCATTTTTGAAGTGGGGTATAGACTTTGTAGGTCCTATTAACCCCCAAACTAGAAACTCCCATACAGAGGACATCATTGTAGCCATGGATTACCTTAGCAAGTGGGTAGAAGTAAAAGCCACAACAAAGAATGATGCTCAGCCAATGGCTAAGTTCTTATTTGAGAATGCTTTCACTAGATATGGATTACCAATAGAGTTAGTTTACCAATAGAGTTAATAAGTGATAGAGGTACATATTGAAAACCTTCTCCAAGAATTCTTGGTGATACATAAGAATTTTGCCCCCTATCATCCACAAGCTAACAGACAAGCTGAGAGCACAAATATGATCCTATGTAATGTATTGACAAAATTGGTAAACAATAAATGCTTTGATTGGGATAAACAACTTCATCATGGTGTTTGGGCTTATCGAGTTGCCTATAAAACAGTACTCAATGCCACCCCATTTCAGATGGACTTTGGAAAAAATGGTGTGCTACTATTAGATTTTCTAATCTCAGCTTTAAAAGCAGCACAAGAGTATGAGTGGAATGGACACGAGTTGTCCTCTAGGATCTTTGATCTAGAACACTTAGGTGAGACAAGGCTACTAGTAGCAGCAGACATCTATGCTACAAAGAAAAGACAAAAGGCACATACAAAGGATAAAGGATTGAAAGAGGGCGACCTAGTGTTGGTTTATACACTCAAACAACATGCTCGTAAACTGGAAAAAAGAGGATATGGACCCATGATCATTAATAGAATTTCCACTAGTGGTGCGGTTCAATTGGTTACTCTAGAGGATGCCATCTTGCCAAATTATATTGGTGGTTGTCAAGTCAAGCTATATCAAGAACCTCTTACAGAGGATATGCTAAGGAGACTCAACAATCCTAAGAAACAAAAAGAAGAAGAGATAAGGGTTAGAGAAGAAGCAGAGGTAGAGGCCAGAGAGCACATTATGAAAAATAAGCTAAGGCAATTAGGCCTAGATGTCAATCATGAGGCCCCACAATATCACATGACCATGTGCCAAACATTAGGTGCAATTGCTTCTCGAATAATTGATTGACGTCCCTTTGTGACCTTAGAGGTAGGACACGGAGAGAATGTAGGGCCTCTGAGAGCATTGATTGACTTAGGTGTAGCAACTAGTGCACTTAGACTTTCATACTGCCAAGACTTGCAATTGAACACCAATCCCATAGAAGCCTATCTCATAGGATTGGGACTTGTTTGGACAAGGTAGAGCTTCCCATCTATCTTCAAGATGTTCCAATGAGAGTCAAAATGATAGTGTGTCAAGATGAGGATCTTATGGCACCACTTGTCTTGGTTCAAGAGTGGATCTATGACCATGTAACCAAATTAAACCTAAAAAGTCAACTTCTTCAAGTTTGGGTACATGAACAGTGCATTACATTAGAATTAGAGAACTGCATGCTCACAAATCCAAGTGTCACACATTCTCTTAGTTCTTCTAAGACTAATCTTATAGAAGAAGATGTTGTATGTGTCAAAATCTCTATGATGCAGAAGGATTCAATCATGAAGAACAGGCTCGAAGGCGAGTGGATCTCTCTTCTTCTTCAAAGACTAATGCAGCCAGAGTAGCTCCACCACAAAGGCAAGCACAACAATTCAAGACAACTGCTATATCAAATAGAAAGACACCATTCAATAAGAAAGAAATTTCGGGCATGAAGCAAATGTGGGTACAACAAGGAGGACAACTACTAGCCTTGCCCCCTTAATTCCAATCCAGAAAAGCGAACCAGGCCAGAAGACGAACAAAGAAACTAGGACAAGCTCAACCACAAGGTATCCAACAAGTTTGGGTGCCTAAGAAATTAGCTACAGTTCAACAAAGATAGTTACAAATATGGGTACCTAAGAAGCTCTTACATACACAACAACCTATGCTCTCCCACATGAGAAAAGTCTCAACAAAGAAGCCAAGGCGAGGCAAGAGTCAGAACCAAACACCAAGACCAAAAGCAGACCAACACACCTCTTCAACATGAATCAAGCAATAATGGTATGGGTATGGAAGCCAAAAGCACTATTAGCCCCCGCAGAACCAAAGAACCAACCACGAGGGATACAGAATTTAAGAAACCATCTGAAGATGAAGAAGCCTAAGGTGATCTCTACGCAGCCGAACATGGCTCTCAAATGGATCCCTATAAGGAGGAATGATCAGTTGTCATCTCGAGGTCCAATGCAAACCTCTAAGTATAGCTTTCAATAATGTCCCCAAGTAACATCAGAAGCCTCGACGTGTGACAACCATGCGCCTTTCGCATAACCTTGCAAAATCATCATCAATCACCATGATGGGAGTACTGTTGGGAGTGATGGTAGGATGCACTCAGAAGATTGAGTTGGTGCTGCTATACCTGCTTCACACCAGCCCTCCTTTGATTCCAGATATGCATAGTACACACCTTAAGCTTTCAAATGATACCAAGAAAGCATATATGTACTTTGCAAATGATATGTGTAATGACCAAATCAAAACAGATAACTTGGCACTTCAAAAATCAAGAAAAACTTTCTATTTCTGTAGTGACACCTGCTCAGTCTTTCACTCAGTGTGACTAGCACACTAACAATTGATCTAATTCCTTCTGGACATATTAAATTAGCTTAACAAGCTATCATTTGCAAGTGGAATGAGAAGAAATGATAAACTACTCACTGAGAAATCACTTTAGCAAAATAATATGTGCCCCCGACTTTTTAGGAACTCTGCAGAAAAATACCAGTGACCAGTTCGATGGCGATTTCTCAAAAATGGCTGAATCAATTGACTTCAAACTTTGTATGTGTATAGAAGACTTTGATCTGAATCCAATGTGCTTTGAATCACTTGATTTGGTTTAGTAGATCCTGAGATATGCCCTGTTGAAGTTGACAGACTTGGAGATGATGACTCAGAGAAAACAGAGATAGTGAATGTAAATCTTTCTATTAGTTCACATGAATGTACAATCTCATTGGCTTGATAGATGTAGCCTAATGAGTTGGAGATGTGTAGGCTATGGTGTAGCACTCACACACTCTATGATCACAGATGTAGGCCTCGGGAATGATAAAGGACACCTGCGACTTTTCAAGTACAACTTATATATGAAATGAGTGAGAGTTTGAATTCAAATTTGAATTCTTGGCTCCCTTCAATCACTCCTCTAAAAGTAGGGAGATATTCTCTCTACTAAACCATTCACGTTTTCCACGACTAATCAAGTAGGTAAGTGATTTACATAAGATGCCAAGTCATATAGACTTTTACAATGGGTAAAGAGGTAAGAACTTATAAGCATAAGTTCATATGAACCTTGCTTCAAGTGAAGCCTTGATAAAAGTTGTCCAAGCTAATCTCCCAAGGTTCCAAGCCAAGTGTGATGACTTGAAATGCACCAACAGCTCCCCCTCAAGCCAAACACTTTGGCTTAAGTCTTCATCTTCTTCATCTTTTAGTCTTCAATCACATCCTGCAATCCAATCATGGATTTGAATCTGCATAGCTTGTTTCCATCCAATGCTTTAGTGAGTAAATCTACACATTGCACATTAGTAGACACATAAGTCAATTGTATATCTTTGCTTAGTAACTTCTCCCTCACATAGTGGTAATGAACCTCTATGTGTTTGGTTCTGGCATGATATATTGGATTAGCTGCAAGGTGAAGAGAGCTAGTGTTGTCTCCAAAGATAATTGGAGGTCTAGTGTATAGACCTAATTCTGTATATAGAAGCTTCAACCAGATAGCTTCTTGAGTGGCATTGGCAAGCCCTCTATATTCTGCTTCAGTGGATGACAATGCCACTGTAGGTTGTTTCTTGGCTGACCAAGAAATAGGCTTATCTCCTGCAAAACAAATGTAACCTGATGTGCTTCTCCTATCATCCTTGCATCCTGCCCAATCTGCATCTGAATATACTTTAAGGTCAATATCTGATGTATAAGGAAAGTACAAACCATGGTTCTGAGTTCCCTTCAAATACTTCAAGATCTTCTTTGCTGCCTCTAGGTGAGGTACCCTTGGTTTGTGCATGAATTGACTAAGCACACTAACTCCATATGCTATGTCAATTCTGGTCAAGGTAGCATAGTTTAAACTACCTACCATGCTTTGATATCCTGTAATGTCTTGTAATTCATCCCCTTCATGAGCACTTAGCTTTAGGTTGACCTCCATTGGAGTAGTAGATACTTTAGCATCCTGCAAATCAAACTTCTTGACCATATCCTGTACATACTTCTTTTGAGTGATATATATACCTGAGTTGGTGTAGACTAACTCAAGACCTAAGAAGTACTTCAATAATCCAAGATCATTGATCTTGAATTCCTTCATCATCTGTCCTTTGATGTGTCTAACACCATTGACATCATTGCCTGTAATGATGATGTCATCAACATAAACACACAAGTAGATTACCTCTGTATTACTCCTCTTTATGAATAGAGAAGTATCAGCTTTACTCATCACAAATCCTTGGTCTTGGAGGTAGGTTGTCAACCTGTAATTACATGCTCTAGGTGCCTGCTTCAAACCATATAGAGCCTTCTTCAATTTACAAACATAGTTTACCTTCTTGGGGTCTTCATAGCCAGGTGGTTGTGACATGTAGACTTCTTCAGATATCCATCCATTCAAGAAAGCATTCTTGACATCTAATTGGTATATGTTCCAATTTTTGGATGCAGCTACACTCACCAATATTCTGATAGTTGGCATCTTAGCCACAGGAGAAAATGTCTCCTCATAATCAATGCCTTGAGTTTGTGCAAAACCCTTGGCTACCAACCTAGCTTTGTACCTGTTGATTGTTCCATCTCAATTTCTTTTTAACTTGTAGATCTATCTGGATCCTATCACCTTCATAGAATCCTTCTTGGGTACCAAGTCCCAAGTATCACTCTCCTTGAGAGCTTCCATTTCTTCATCCATAGCTTCTTTCCATTCTGGTTTTGTGATTGCTTCTTCATAGGTACCTGGTTCTTCATTCAACAAATCCTCTGCAAGATATACAGAATGTTTAGTTACAAGTGATGTGTCATACCCAAATCTGATAGGCTTCTTCTTTTCTCTCTGAGATCTCCTCATTGCTTGAGTTGAGGATTCTGGTGTATCCTCTAGCTTCTTCATCTTCATCTTTCCTTTGGACTTCCATGCCTTGAATTCCTCAAGGTTAATTGTATCATCATCATCTGAGCTTGATTCATCTTTCTGGATTGGTTCCTTCTTGGTGAGCTTTGGGAAATCTTCTTCCATACCATAGGGTAGACTAACCTTCCTGCATTGATTCTCATACCATGAGTCATTCTCATCAAAGATGACATCTCTGCTTACCTTGAAGCCTTTGTTTGTTGGGTTGTAGAATCTGTATCCCTTTTGGTTCAAATCATAACCAATGAAGATACACTTTTCAGCTTTAGGTTCTAGCTTTCCTCTTACCTATGAAGGAATATGCACATATGCTACACAACCAAAGATTTTGCAATGATCTAGAGATGGTCTCTTACCATGCCAAGCTTCATATGGTGTCATGCCATCAAGTGATTTGGATGGCAACCTGTTAATAAGATAGGTGGCAGTAGATACACTCTCTGCCCAAAGATAATTTGGCAACTTCTTTTCATTAAGCATAGACCTAGCTGTTTCTACAATGAGTCTATTCCTTCTTTCAGCTACCCCATTTTGTTCAGGTGAGTACCTTGTAGTAATCTCCCTTTTGATGCCTCTTTCTTGCAAGAAATCTTCAAACTCATTGGAGAAGTATTCTCCTCTACCATCTGACCTTAGCCTTTTCAAGCTTCTTCCTGTTTGGTTTTCAACAAGTGCAAGATACCTCTTGAAACAATTAAACACTTCATCTTTATGCTTCATAAAGTATAAGATGGTCCATCTGCTATAATCATCAATGAAGGACACATAATACCTTGAACCTGAAATGGAAGGGTCCTTGCTAGGTCCCCAAACATTTGTGTGTACCAAGTCTAGGTAGTCTTCATGCATGAAACCTTTCCTTGAATATGGCAACCTGTGAGACTTACCAAACTGACATGCTCCACACTTATAAATCATGTGTTGCTTGGATACATTAGGTATCCCAAGCACACATTGATCCTTGCACATTTGCTTTAGAGTTCTTTCACCTATGTGACCTAACCTCTTGTGCCATATTTCTAACTCTGAAAGTGTTTGATCCTTGTAATTATACAAAGCAATATTCTTGGTGTCTTCTAGCTCAAAAGTAAACAATCTACCTGATTTTTCTCCCTTCGCTATCCTTCTGAATCCATGTCTTGGGTCCTTCACATATGCTCCATGTTGTGTGAATCTGACCTGCAAACCTTTCTCCACAATATGTCCAACACTCATTAAATTCTTGGTGATGGTTGGTACATAGAGTACCCTGCTCAATAGGTTCTGGTTACCATCACATGTCTTCACATTTCCAATCTTTACAACAGAGTGTTTAGTGTCATCACCTGTTTGTACCTGATGTTTGCCCTTGGGTTCTTCCAAATCAGAAAGTAGTGCCACATTGCCAGCTACATGGTTAGAACATCCTGAGTCAATATAAAATAAATGATCATCATTTGTACCTGCCTTGGAGGTCATATTCATGATCAATAGGGAGTCATCTTGCTCCTCTGTGTAATTGTTGTAATCCCTTCTATTTCTGAATCCACCTTGGTAGTTACCATTGTGGTTGTGGTTGTAATTGTTGTTGTATTGATTGTTGTATCCATTGTAGCCTTGGTGTTGTTTGAACCTGCCTCTCCCTTGAGAGTATCCACCTCTTGAGTAGCCTCTTCCTCTCTGATTCTTGTAGTTCTTGTAGCATTCATCTGTGGTATGATTGGACAATCCACAAATGTTGCATGGTGATGAGTTGTAGGGTCTCCCCCTACCTGACTTACCTCCTCTACCCCTGCCTCTTGATGATCTACCTCTCCCTGCATAATTAGCTTGAGAGGTAGAGCCTTCTTCATCCTGTTTCTTCCCTTTACCTTTATCCTTAACTTTCTTATCAGTATAGAGAGTAGAGGGGCTGTTACCTTTTGATTGATCTCCTGCCTTTGTAAACTTTGCTTCATGTGTGAATAGTTGGCCCATGAGTGTTGTGAGATCTGGGGTATGCATGTCCATATAGAGGTCCATTGCAGTGGTGAAGCTTTCCCACTTATCATCTGCCTTGAGTCCATTTGTTACTTGCCTGACTATTTGTTCCTCTTCAATCTCCTCTCCAATGCTTGCTAATTGGTCTGCCACATCTTTAATTTTTGTCACATACTCTGAGACTGATTGCTTGGGTTGCTTCCTAAGGGTTGTGAATTCAATCCACAGTTGATTCTTCCTAGCCTTTGTGTTGGAAGAAAAGTATGTTGACAAGGTTTCCCAAGTCTCTTGGGAAGTCTTACAGTTCCTTACATGAGGTAAAAGAAAATCATATATAGAGTTAAGAAGGTAAGACCTTGCCAAAGCATCCTTTGCACACCATTGGTTAAGTCTTTCATGTTCATCCTTGGTGGGTAGTCCTCTAGTTTTAAATGAGGGCAATTCCTCATCTCCTGATATGTATCCAAATAAGCTCCTTCCTTGTAGATAGGTCTTCATCCTTAGAGACCAAGCTTGGTAATTGTTCCTGTCCAATTTGTCAATGAATGAAGGAAAACCATCTCCCATGTTTACCTTATTTGCTCTGATACCACTGTTGGGAGTGATGGTAGGATGCACTCAGAAGATTGAGTTGGTGCTGCTATACTTGCTTCACACCAGCCCTCCTTTGATTCCAGATATGCTTAGTACACACCTTAAGCTTTCAAATGATACCACGAAAGCATATATGTACTTTGCAAATGATATCTGTAATGACCAAATCAAAACAGATAACTTGGCACTTCAAAAATCAAGAAAAACTTTCTATTTCTGTAGTGACACCTGCTCAGTCTTTCACTCAGTGTGACCAGCACACTAACAATTGATCTAATTCCTTCTGGACATATTAAATTAGCTTAACAAGCTATCATTTGCAAGTGGAATGAGAAGAAATGATAAACTACTCACTGAGAAATCACTTTAGCAAAATAATATGTGCCCCCGACTTTTTAGGAACTCTGTAGAAAAATACCAGTGACCAGTTCGATGGCGATTTCTCAAAAATGGCTGAATCAATTGACTTCAAACTTTGTAGGTGTATAGAAAATTTTGAGCTGAATCAAATGTGCTTTGAATCACTTGATTTGGTTCAGTAGATCTTGAGATATGCTCTGCTGAAGTTGATAGACTTGGAGATGATGACTCAGAGAAAACAGAGATAGTGAATGTAAATCTTTCTATTAGTTCACATGAATGTACAATCTCATTGGCTTGATAGATGTAGCCTAATGATTTGGAGATGTGTAGGCTATGGTGTAGCACTCACACACTCTATGATCACAGATGTAAGCCTCGGGAATGATAAAGGACACCCGCGACTTTTCAAGTACAACTTATATATGAAATGAGTGAGAGTTTGAATTCAAATTTGAATTCTTGGCTCCCTTCAATCACTCCTCTAAAAGTAGGGAGATATTCTCTCTACTAAACCATTCACTTTTTCCACGACTAATCAAGTAGGTAAGTGATTTACATAAGATGCCAAGTCATATAGACTTTTACAATGGGTAAAGAGGTAAGAACTTATAAGCATAAGTTCATATGAACCTTGCTTCAAGTGAAGCCTTGATAAAAGTTGTCCAAGCTAATCTCCCAAGGTTCCAAGCCAAGTGTGATGGCTTGAAATGCACCAAGTACAACATGAAGAGATGACATCGATTGACCTTTCACATTGGTAAGAATCCCCTACGTTGGCAACACTATCACAATGTTAGAATAGGAAACTCTTCGTCAGCATACCCTTGAGCACTTAGCTCAAGACCTAAAACTTTTTCACCATATGTTTTGAAATGCATTCCCCAAGTAAGCATGCATAGGGCCACATTACAAGGTCGTGCACAAGGCACATATTTTCTTCAACCCATGCACTAACACACTTACCCATCATTCATTATGAGTTACAAGTATGTGGCCTGGAAACTATGAAATCCATGTTTGAAAGATCCAGAGGACATTAGGTTACAACTATAATAGCAAGGAAGCAATCCACCACCAATAGTTGCTCCAAATCAACCTTGACAACCTCTTTTGAGCAACTCAAAACCTTTGAAAGCTCAAATATATATCATCATGCAAGAATCCAAGGAAGAAGTACATACCAAGGGACTACAACCTTGTAGAGGCTCGCAGTGACAAATGAAGAACCAAAAAACCAAACCTGCTACAATTGGAAAATAGATGGCTCTTGTTCACAGAGGTTGGACACTACCTCTCACAGTACTACATGGAACAACTACTACAACAAAGGTCTATCGAGGAAGAAGAATAAGAAAAAGAAGAAGAAGAAGATCAAGAAGAAGAAGAAGAAGAAGAAGAAGAAGGTTGGAGCATAACAGAGAGTGTATTACTAAATGAATCTATAGGCCATGATAAGTAGCCCATTGGGGTTATAAGTGTATGTACAAGCTAGGGGAAAAAACTCCTAAGGAAGGAAAAAAAGTTCCCCAATAGTACTAAATGTGCTCACACACATCATTACCAGAATATATCAACAAACCCAATAGGTGGAATGCTTCATATCACACAAAATACAGCCCTCACAAGCATGCTGAAAAGAGGCTTCAAGTTTTGGAAAAGAGGATAACATGTGAATTTTTTTTATGCATAAAAAGTTGGTAAAAGTTAGATGGCCAAAGTGCGCATTCTCTTATTCTAAAACAGCTTGTGATTGCTGAACTAAAAGTGTCAGAACATCTATAGATTTCACATAAATTTTGAGCTTCTAAATGTACCACATAACATACTAGACATGATTATTTCAATTACAATCAGATAGATAATGAATTACACATCTCTTAAGCCAACCTCCCCTAATACTAACATGTATTATAATTTCTTTTTTATCCTTAGACAATATATGAAATCTAAACATATGAAATTAAATCTATTATTACTATTGAAGAAATATTTCAAAAATCCACAATAGGATAAGAGGATTTTTTGTGCACCTAAAAATATTCCGATTAGGGGTCTAGAAAGACTCAAGGGAGTGCAAAAATTACATTTTAAAATAGTATAGCTAGTTGCATCACTATCAAAATACCAAACAATAGAGTTTATGATGGGAAGACAATAATATGGATAATAACTACATAGTGTAGTAAAATTCTATTGTGCATTTTAAACAATTTTAGCATATTCAATCTTAGAAGTAGAAGTATTCACAATAGCGAGTCCAACCTCTTTCCTCTTTGAATATCTTGCAACTCTTCTAGGATAACTATTCATGAAATCACTATAAGCCTTACAATACTTACAAAAAATACTTTTGAATATTTTAATTTATTGTCATCCATGTCCTTTCTTTCATTTCAAAAATTCGTTAGAGAAAATCCTTTTTCTTTATCAAATTTGTAAGCCATTGAGATTTTGTGCTTGTGTGTTTTAACTGCTTAGAAGTTTGTGACACTTATTATTGTTTCGTCTTTCTATGGTGTATCATTGTCTTCTAGCATTCACGTGTATGGAAGGTATGAGGTAAGTCTTTTCATCATTTTCTAGTTACTTTATATCATTCTAGTCTATACTATGCTATTTTGTGTTGCAAAAGAGAGTACTTATACAAGTCTTAGCCAATAATAAAGAAAAATGAATGCTTCATAATGACCGAGAGATCATACAAAATGGTGGAGTGTGCAAGGAGATTTAATTGATTACTTATTGTTAGGCTATAGGTAATCATGAATAGTGAAACACCTATTGGATAAAAGTATCATATTTATGTTTGGGAGAAACAATGAAAATAAGTGTATAGCATACTAGTTGCTGATTTTCATAGGTAATCCCATGTTGTAGACCCACAAGGAGTATGGAAATCCCTTTGACACAAGCTTCAAGAGGCTAAATCAACAAATACATACTTTCAATATGATTATTGAGTACTTAATGAGGGGCATGGATGAACAAAAGATCTACTTGAAAGCTTCACTTCTAAAGCAAAAAAGAAGAAATTTTAAAACTGAAACCAATCAAGAAATTCATCTTAAATTTAATCACAAACACTTAGAGATTACCCTCATCTCCATGTCACATATCATTTCGATCAAATTGATGAGATACATTGAATCCAATAAGGATGAGCTAAAGTTAGCACACCTAAGTAGAGAAAATCATGACTTTCATGTTTTGATATGTAAGTTTTTCTTCTACCATAATTTGATCAATTATTTTTTTCATAATCTCAATATTTAAGGCCATATTTATTATTCACAAAAAAACCCATTTTCATCTAATCTTTGAAATTTGCATGCTTCCTTAGGGTTCTCTTTAGTAATAATAGGTATATGATTATTTTGGTTGCTAATTATCTTCATCTCTTTAGTGACTATAGGCATAGGCTCATTTTGACATAGAATTATGTCCCTAGCATATTGAAGGTAGAAATAACGCATGGGGTAGTTTTCTAATACTTTAATTCTCCATTTTGATGATAAAGTGGAAAAGATCTCTTGTAATTCTCCACTATATGTACCACATAAGAACTTTCTATGACCTTTTCTGATTCTTATCCATAAAGTATATACGCCTTTCTCTCATCAATTTGGCTTTGATCTAATACTTCAAGAACACTTAGATAACTACAAAAAACTTGAGATGATATCTCATTAACTTAAAATGGATATTGATAGCTCATTAAAACATGTAGAGCATGGTAAACTAGCTAGCCACTACATTGACTATGAAATATACTCTTATGGTGTAGCCTCTATTTCTGCCACATTCCATCAAATGAAATCACTTGTAATTGGCATGCAAGACTTGTGATATCACTTTTACTCTGTGTGTCTAGATTCTTAATTAAGTTTGATTGGCAGATCATAGCTAGAAGTCATCCTATTTTTTCTACAAATTTTTACAACTACATTGGTAGGGATCTATCTTAAAAGGGTTTGATGGTTAACCAAGTAGCTAAGGCAATCGGTGGAAACAACAAAAAGAAGAGGACCTAGAGGAAAACCTTGTCTAATAGAGCATTTTAGCTTGAATTCCTGACATATTTGATCATTGATATTAATTTGAGTGGATGTGTTCCCCATAAGCGTACAGATCATCTTGATAAATTTAGGTCCACAACCAATGTCTTTTAGGGATTGGATAATGAAATCCCACTCCAAGCGACCGTATGCTTTGTCAAAATCAATCTCGATGAAGAGGACATCTTGTCAAGATTCATTAACAAATTCCAAGCCTTCCCACACATCAAAAATATCCTCCAAGATGGATATGGCCTTTATGAATCGGTTTTGGTTGTTTATGTTTGGTACATGAGCATAGATGGAAGATAATGGGATTCACAAGAACCTTAGCTAAGATCTTATAACGAGTTTGTAACAGGATAGTGATGGATTACTAGTTTCCAATCCTATTTTTTCTATAATTTTAGTGAATTACATTTATCAACTCTTCATTGAAAACTTTAGGAAGATCGCGGAAGTGTAAGGCCTCCTTCCACACCAAAAGTATTTGTTCCACTAAGTCATTCCTGAAAGTCTTGAAGAACTCATTGGGGAGATCATCTAGACATGGCTTTCACCACTAGGTAGAGCATCAATAACTTCTAAAATATTTGTGTTAGTGATACAGGAGTCAAGAAAATGCACAATGTTTTGAGAAATTCCTTTTGATCAATCTATAAATGGTAGCCATGCAATCTTGCCTGTGAGAAGTGAGCAGCATGGACACCCCTAGGAGTTGAGTGAAGTGGCTGGTTATTAACTCAATATTCTCTTTCGCAAAAGTGCATTCCACCCCCTTACTATCTACCATTTACGGAACCTCTTCCTTGAGTTGCTTCTTCTTTAGGAGCTTACACATCACTTTTGTCGGTTTGCCTGCTTTCCTTGCCCACTAATCTTTAAAATAAATGAGCACGTTCCTTCTTTGTATTTCCTCTTTGTATCTTAGTTTGCTTCTAATTTTCCAAAGTCTCGGTTGGAGGTGGGATTACCATTATTGACTTCCATCTCTAGACACTCGAGCTGATGATAAAGAATTTTCTTTCTCACATGCCAAATGTTAAGAATTTATTTTTGGCCCTATATGCTACTATCTAATAACTTTCGATTTAATACCTTCTATAAATAGACTTAGTATATTGGTTTTCTAGTAATCTTGACATCCACTCATTGTAATTCTTCATATAATTTATTCAAAAGCTATTGAAAAATATAGTACTTATTTTGCATATAAAATATTCATTCACCCTCATTAACACTGCAGTTCTTTTCTCATATATTTTTTTTTTTATATAAAGGAAGTTCGGCAATAGCCTACTCTCCCGGACTTGAATTAAATTAAGAAACAAAGGTACAATAGAAGGGGACTAGTGCCCACGGGACCCCCCAAATCCCACAAAGCAGGGGAAGCTTGATTGAATCCTAGGTTGCATTACAAAGAAGGTTGATCACCCTCTCGTCGCCCTCATGCGGGGCCCACTTGGGTTTGAGCTTGTTGTTGATCAACAGGAGGACTTGATGGTGCCTGAAGGGGGGGGATTTCTTACTGTTGACAATCCTTTTGCCAAGGAGGAATAGTGATTTCTCAATCGACCACTCCCTGGGGGGATCGCCGAAGTTGAGAGCACACCTCTCCCGCCAAATTTTCCACAGGACTTCCCCTCTGATTGCGTTCCAGAGTGCCGCAGAGCAGCCAATCGCTTCTCCCAAAAGGACTTGTTTCCAACTAAGCTGTTTCAGAAGTCTGATTTTCATTCCAACCATCTGCCAGATTTTGTAGGAGTTGGGGCAAGTAAGGAAGATGTGTGGGACATCTTCGATAGCACGGTGACAGCGTTTGCACCAAGGAGGGAACCCACAAAGTTTGCTTGCCTTATGGTTGGTCCAAATTCCTCGATGAAGAATTTGCCATAGGAGGACAGACTTCTTAATCTCTATAAGTGGGTGCCAGATACCCATGAATTTCATGTCCCACCGAAGCCGCGTCCAAGACAGGCACCACTTCTTGTTGAGGCTGATCTGGAGGTCAGTCGTTTCTTTGATGTTCGGGATTTTGAGTAGGCTATTTCCATTGTGCCATTTGAGACCACGCGCGTTCGGTGTGTCGTGTCCCATGAGGAGGCGAGTCTTGTGACGATCCCAAGCGAGGCATCTGCTTTGCAAAGTGTTCCATTCTTCGTAGGAGATGTTTATGTGAGGGTCAATATCCTCGAAGTTGATCCAGCTGTTGGTGTCTTGTTTCCAGAGGTGTTTCCATTTTTTGAATCCTTTGTTCCATAACTTCTTGGCATTTTGAATGTTCCACGACTCCACACTCCGGATGCCATGTATCGGAAACCAGATAGAGTCGTTTTGTCTGATTCCGGCCGCCCACTTCCAGTCTTCACTAATTCTTGTGAAGCTTTTGACTTTATTCTAGCCCTTCCAAAGGGAGCACACGAGATTGGAGCCTTTCGGGAAGACGGGGATCGGGGAGAAAAGCAGGGTCATGATGTCGAGATTCTTCTAGTTCGGGCACCCCATGAGGGCCAACTCATGCTTGTTTCTGAAGATCAGCTTGGCCCACGAGGCCTCCCTATTGCACCAAGCCTTAATCATCCATTTGGCTGCCAGTTTGTTGGCCATACACCCAATGTCCAGAATACCCAGCCCCCCGCTATCTCTAGGGCTAGTGCAGATGGCCCATTTGATTTTAGGCACCCCCCTTCTGTTATGATCGCCCGTCCAAAGAAAGTTTCTACAAATACTATTCAGTTTGGACAGGCCTTGCTCGTTCGGTCTCCAGCAAGAAAGGAAATAGATGGTAGAAGAAAGGAGGAACGTGTTGATAACCATCGCACGTCCAGTGAGATTGATTTGCATACCTCTCCAATAGTTAAGCTTGTTTTCAAGTTTGGCAAGCACCCAGTTCCATCGCTGCTCCATAGAGACGCCAAACCCCAAGGGGATTCCAAGAAGTCGAAAGATTTGGCCCTGCGGAATGATTTGACAGCCATGATCAATGAGAAGGCCAGGATGATGTCCCACAATAGCCCTGAAGGCGGTCTTAGAGTGGTTGATTTTGGATCCAGAGGCATCACAGAAGGTAGCAAGACACCTCCAGAAAGTCTCCAGGCTAGTATTATCATTGTGAACGAACGCGTTCATATCATCAGCAAACAGTCTCATGATGATTTGACCGTGGTCTTGAGGCAGCCGGAGGCCTTTGATATTGCCAGCCTCAACATGATGTGCCACAAGTCTGCTCAGCCCCTCAGTGGCGACGGCAAAAAGAAGGGGGGCCAGAGGGCACCCTTGTCTGATAGACCTTTTAAGATGGATCGCCTTCGAAAGTTTGCCGTTAACGTTAATTTGGGTCGTTGCGTTTCCAAGAAGGGTCGCGATCATCTTGGTGAATTTCTGACTACATCCGAGATCTTGGAGCGACTGCAGAATATAGTCCCATTCTAGCCTGTCGTAGGCTTTGTCAAAATCGATCTTGAGGAAGACCACATCTTGATTAGACTCATTTGCAAATTGAATACCTTCCCAAATATCCAAAATGGTTTCCAGGATAGACCTGCCTTTGATGAAACCTTTTTGGTCCTCACTAAGCCAAGATCTCAGGTGGCACGAGAGTCTGTTGGCGATGACTTTGGCGATGATCTTGTATCCTGTTTGGAGCATCGTAATAGGCCGCCAGTTCTCGATTCTGTTCTTTTCCCCCTTCTTGTGTATCAACTTGATAATTCCATTATTTAGACAAGAAGGAAGAGCACCAAAATTTAGCGCTTCTTGCCAAACCATCCGAAGAGGGGTGGCAACCACCAGCTTGAAGGATTTAAAGAACTCGTTAGTGAGTCCGTCAGGTCCCGGGCTTTTACCGAGAGGGAGGGCATCAATGACCTCAATGATTTCTGATTCAGAGATAGGAGCATGGAGCAGGGAGTGGAGGTTGGGTGGAATCCTCCGGGGGAAACCCTAGAAATGGCAGCCATACAGTCCCTTCTATGGTGGGAGAGGGGGTTTGAGGTTCCCAAGAGTCTCGTGAAGTGCCCTTCGATGATGCCAAAATTATCTTCTTCCGAATTGCATACATTGCCAAGAGGATCTAGTAGTAGGGGGATCGAATCTCTGTTGTGTTTCCTTTTAAGGATACGGCACATCTCTTTGGTGGGTTTGTCGGCTTTGCCAGCCCACCACTCCTTGAAGAAGATTTGTAAGTTTTTCCTTTGTATTTCTTCCTCGTATCTCAACACTGCTCTGATTTTTCGGAGACCTTTCTGGGCTTGGTGTTTTCCTTTGTTCACTTCCTCCTCGAGCCGCCAGAGTCTGTGGTAGAGAGCAACTCTGCGAGTCCGCCGCACAGTCTCGAGCATCTTCTTAGTTCTGATCATGATCTTACGAGACTTGTCTACCGCATTTCTCCAGCACTTGGCTGGGGCCAGGCCAGAGGCGAACGCCACCTTCCACACATCGGCAATTTCTTGATGGACGGAGGGGAGAGAGAAGGTGGATGCGTTGGCATGGAACCACGGAGCCTTGCGGATCTTGTTGGAAGGTTGAAAAGTGATAACGATCGGGTAGTGATCAGAGATAGTGAGGTCAGTGCGTTGCGTGATGGTAGGAAGGCCCCACTGATGGGTAAAACTCTGAGAAATGTAGCATCTGTCGAGTCTAGCTTTCCTCAGGTCCTCGCCCGCTTGGAGATTCGACCAAGAAAAGCCATTCGAGTCTTTGAATTCAACCAAATCCAAGTGAAGTTTGGTCATGTCCCACGTTTCTTTCTCCCGACTGTCGATGACCCTGCCCTTGCCCATCCATCTGTCCATAGGGTCCTCCACCATATTGAAATCACCACATATGAGCACGTTGTGGGGAAGCAAGTCTAAGGAGGCCCAAGTGTTCCGTCTCTCCAAGTCCCCGTTAGGGGCGTACAAAGAAACCAAAGTAGCACAAAGAGGAGCTCCAAAAGAAACAGCGATCCAACGGTGACTTACATCTTCTATGAAGTTCTCAAGCTTTTCAAACCAGAGTTGTTTAACACCGATAGCCGTTCCTCCAGACCCCCGCGGATGTTTCGTTGGGATCCACACATGGGCCGAGGAGACCTGCCTGAGCCGTTTTTGGAGGTCTTCTCCGTCAATTTTAATCTCTTGAATGCATATAAAGTCTGGGTTTAAGCTAATGTCGCGAAGCCATTGACCAATGATGGTCGCTCTTGAGGGGTCGGTTAGCCCTCTAGCATTTAGCGAGATGACAATCATTTTTGTATTGATCCCTCTTTGCGGGAGGGAGCTTTGTCCTTTCTTCTCTTGGCTTCATCTTTCTTTTTCGTTGGGATCTGTTCCCGACTTAGAAATCTGTTCTTGTGGGGGCTTTTCCAGGGTAACTCCATGGGCTGTTTTCCTTTGCGGGACGCCCCTTGCTGGGGAGACTTGGGCCCCGTGCTCGGCACCGTTTCCGGGATCGTCGATCCAATGATGGAACTTTCACTATCCATGTTGTCGTCGTTACTAGTGGTGAAACCATCTTCTTTGCTTGTAGTGTAGCCCTCCTGGGGGGTTTCTTTATTGTCGGGGATCTCTAGGGCTTTGTCGTAGATGTCTGCCTCAGGTAGCTTCCCACCTGGGTAGTCAAACTCATTGATCTCCTTTTCTAGATTGCAATACAAGTTGCTATAGGGGGTATGTGGTAGGTTGTTTCTCTCACCGTTGGCCCTAGGGCTTCTTTTCCTTCTTCTTCTAACTTCAGTAAAGCCATCAGCATCAGCTTGTGGCTTCAGGAGGCCCTTGCCTTCCCCTTCCTTGGTCAAGTGGGTCAGATCGCCATTGTTGTCTTGAGCAGTTTTGGAGGCTTCTTGAAAGCGCTTGTTTTTTTGCCTGAGAGGGCAATCTTTAATCCTGTGGCCTTCCTGGCCACAACGAAAGCACGCGTTGGGAAGGTTTTTGTAGCTGATGTCCTGCTCCCATACATCTCCTTCGCCCATGTCCACTTTGATCATTGATGGGAGCGGCGAACTGAGGTCGGCCTCGACACAGATTTGGGGGTGCCACCTAGCGTTGAACGAGTGTCTTGCACCTTCATAGATGAGACCACCAATGTCTTCACGAGAAGCCAGCGGCTTGCCGATAGGAGAGACAATGTCCCACACGAAGTTGTACAAGAAGTAAGGGAGGTTAGGGAGCTCAACCCAAAGAGGGTACCGAAGCGATTTCGATTTGTCGGGAGTAAAGTCCGGAGACCATCTGAATAGGCACAGGGTCGACCGACCGAGCTGCCAGGTGCCAACGCTAAGGGCTTGGAACGCCATCTCTTCATTTTCGAAGACAAGCAGCAGGTGGCACGCTGGGAGGAACTGACATTTGCTAACAATTAGTCCTCGAGGGAACCACTCTTTTCGAAGCCATTGTCGCACAGTTTCGAGCGGGGGCCTAGGGCCAAACACTTGGCCGACGAGGCAAACTTTCTTGAGCACCTCCTGAGCAGACAGAACTGCGGGTCTACTGAGGGAAACAATGGGGGATTCAACAATTTCGGATGCCCCAGGGGCGGCACACGACCCCCCCTCCAGCAGAGCGGCCAGGACATCGGTCTCCCCGGGGGGAGGGGCCCGGTTACTTTTCACGAGAGAGGATGAAAAATTTATTCAAAATTTATTCATATAATTTATTCAAAAGCTATTGAAAAATATAGTACTTATTTTGCATATAAAATATTCATTCACCCTCATTAACACTGCAGTTCTTTTCTCATATTTAATGAATTAGGCTTTCAATGCATTTAATTCGTTATACATATCTACACACACATACATACACACACACACATATATATATATATATATATATATATATATATATATATATATATATATATATATATATATATATATATATATATATCGAGTGCAAATAAAGTACCAGCAATTGACATGCATGTACAAGGAGGAGGGCACTACAAAGCAAAATAACTTTTCAAAATGAGAGGATATAATCATCACAGGAAATAACAACAAAAATAGTAAGAACAATAATATTAACATGAACAAACGACCCACATCATCTTCCAGATTATTTCGGTTTATATAAGCCTATTTTTTCTTAATAAAAAAAGGGACAATGTACCAGCGTAATATGAGAAAAAGTTTTAAAAACACACGCTATATCATTCTCGTTGTATATACGAAAGAACCATAGCACTATTCTCATTTCTATGCCGAAAAAGAAAGTCCCCACGAAATATCTATATAAAATTAGTCTCGCGGACCGAAATGTTGTAACATGAGGTTGGTATATGTCAAGAATCCTAATCTTTTAATGGAACCTTAACCAAAAACTAATCTTCCACGTTAATGTCAAAGGCCTTGTGTTTTCTTAAATAAAATAAAATTCTCTATAAACAAGTATAATTGTATATGTGGTGAAGTATCGCACAACAAAGGCATCTGAAATTCAGCAAAGAAGACTAAAGTTATTGTTGAACTCTCTTGTGCTTCTCCACCTACAATGCCTTTGTGTAGGAAGAGCCAGATATTTCTTCAACTTACCCATGCAAAAGGTGAGTTACTATGGTGGTACATCATAATAATTATAGCACAACATGGAGGCCAAGGAAGCAGAATCTTGAAGTGCATCGGTAGACAATGAATCATCAGTAAGCAACATCGGCACCATAATCATTTTCAATCTGTTCTGCAGCCACGAAACAAGTACATGCCAAGATGAAGATAAGCTCTCCACATGCATGTGGTTTTAGAATAAATACTCACATTGCATAAATCTCGGAGTTTTGTTGTACATTCACAGCTAGGAGATAATTTGATATGTTTATATGCCACATTTTATTCGAAAAACCATTGGATATGTATTTCAGCTTTATTGTATAAATGATTCTCTGTAAGGATAAGCCTCTTTATTAAAAGATCTTGTCATGTTATTCATGGAAATTGAGTACAGAAGAAGTTGGTTGGTGAATCTTCATAACTCATCAGCTCTATTTCTGATTAGGATTGTCCTCAATTTCATAGCATTATTATACACATACAAAATATTTCAACTTTCTTTTTTCTTCTATGTTTTCTTCTGGAATGAGGGCTATGTAAGGACACTCAACATGTACAATGAAGTATACTTGTTCTTCGAAATGCATAGTTGGCCCTTCGAATTAGACTTGGTCGCTTTCTCTGACATACCTTTTCATTATCTTCTTTTGCAAGCGATGTTTAAGATTAACTGCATGATCATGATGGAATGAATGAAAGATTTAATCAAGGGAAAGCAATTTTTTTTCTAAAAATAGAAGACTTGCGAGGATTAGAGAAACCTTGAAATGAATCGATCTTCCTGTCATGTTACGCTTTGAAGAATATAATATGATAAGAATGAAAGTAATTATGCTATGAGAACCAGGTTAACTAATAAATGAAGAAGGTTATGGTGTCCAAGAAGAATGCTACTCATCAAAGGTTATGGTGTCCAAGAAGAATGCTACTCTTCAGTCCTTGGATTAAGGTCACATGCATTGACACATGGAATAGGATAGGAGTAGATAGAAGCTAAAGAATCAAAGAAAAATGTCGACATTCATGAAAATCAAAGACTATTGAGATAAAGTGCAAGTACCATTGAACAGAGGAAATCTCTCTCTCTCTCTCTACTCATGCATAGCATCCGCAGTAGCAGTAAAATGTTATACGGCGCTCGCAAAGCCACACATCACGCCGGAAACTCACAAAAAGAAGAAGAAGAAGGAAGTAGAAGCAAAGGCGAGAACGTCATGGCTTTTGCTTCCACCGCACATGAGCCACAGTGCTCGCCTCTATTTGCGTGCGCCATCGCTGACGTTTTGCACTGATAACTCATCATGCGATAAGAGGAGGAAGCAGACGAGTCTTTCCGCTTTCTTGCTGCCAAGCTCTATGTGCGATAACGTAATGTGTTCGGTAAGCTTTCTACCTCTCACCGCACGCACGGGCTCACTTTTTCGAACTTTTCGTCTCTTTCTCTCTCTCACACGCACACACACATGTTCGCCTTAATCGTAGAAAGTGCTTGACAAAGGGAGTAGCTTCGATGCCATGATGGCGCCGTTACGTGGAATACTCAGAAAAATGCCATCTCCTTTCGATCATAACATGTACTCGTTCGCATGAGAGATTGAGTCATTGAGTTAGGACATTACTTCAAGTTCGGCACTCAGGCCTCAATGTGCCATTCGTTTGGATGTAACTTGAGTCTCAAAATCGCTGAAAGTTATACACTTTTCAATTGTAAAAAATTACATGACAGCTAGAGATAGCCTAATCAACTAGGAAATGATAATTCCCTCTACAATGTCTCGAGATTAATGAAGCCTTCAAGAGAATCTATTATTTGCCAATGGACATGGGAAAACAACATCAATTTGAGATGCTCTTTTCTGAAAAAGTTCGATGATTGAAATCTACTCTTCGTGCTTAGCTTAGATTAATTTAAAGAACATTGAAAGATAGACTTAACACACATGGATATGTTAGAATCCAACAAAGAAAGCGTTAAATGGATAACAAGTACCAAGGTATAGAGCCCAAAGGCGCACCGAGGTACACACTACAAAGGGATGGCTCTAAGGTGAGACAAAGGCCCAAAGATCCCCTAGATAGGTTGGCTTCACAACTCACCACCCAAGTTTTGATAGATATTCTGTTGCACCCTAGAGGAGTTGACCCCTCGCCCTTAGCCTTCAGAGGCTAAGGGCCCAAGCAAGTGGGCTAACATACATGGATAACTAACAGAGATGTTATCTACCTTCAAGGAGTCAAAATTAATGCTCATGACCTCTTGAAAAGGCTTAAGAATATCTCCTCTTAACTTGGATCTCAATGGGCCATCCTCAAGTTGTGGTGGTGCTCTATTGCAATTTAAGCTCCAGTGATCCTTGTCCTTTTTAGCCTCTTCCATTGACTTGCTTCATAAATGGGTTGTGGCTAGGACTCCACGATATATATATATATATATATATATATATATATATATATATATATATATATATATATATATATATATATATATATATATATATATAGAGAGAGAGAGAGAGAGAGAGAGGCGCACACAGATATATGTATATACACACATACATGCACACACATACATACACATATGCATATGCACACGTACACACATATACACATACACACACATACACTCGCATACACGCATACATATAGATGCATACACACACATACGCATACACACACATACACACACACACACTTAGACACATACATATATACACACATATACACACACACACACATATATATACACACACACACATACACATATGCAACCATACACACACATGCATACACATGCATATGCAAACGTACATACACATGCATGCACACACATACACACATATACATATATACACATACATATACACACATAGAAACACTCACATATACACATATACATACACATGCATACACACACATACAAACACACATACACATACACACACATTCATACATACAACATGCATGCATAGACATATGCATACATACAAACACACATGCATACACACACATATACAAACACACACATATGCCACATATACTCACATACACACATATACATACAAATGCAAACACACACATATACATATAAATGCAAACACACACATACACATACACACAGACACATAAATATACACACATACATATACACATACACATATACACACAGATATATACACGCATAGACACACATACACATATACACTGACATACACATATACACACTGATACACATATATGTATTCATACACACAAATACGTACACATACATATGCATACATACAGTCGCACATGCATACACACATACACATACACATACACATACACATGCACATGCACATGCACATCCATATGCACATCCACATGCACATCCACATCCACATCCACATCCACATACACATATACATACACATACACATACACATACACATATACGTACACATACACATACACGTACACATACACATACACATACACATACACATTCATGCACATGCAAATACACATTCATACATATACACATACACATACACATACACATACACATACACATACACAGACACATACACAGACACATATACAGACACATATACATACACATACACATACACATACACATACGCATACACATACGTGTATGCATACACATACACATACACATACACATACACATACACACACATATGCAAAAACGGGCATTCATATATACACACACACTCACATACACATATATACATAGACATGCACACACACATACATACATACAGATACACATGCATATACATACAAACACATGCACACACATACACATACACACACATGTACATACATACATATCAACACACACACACATATACATTCAAATACATACATGCATATATACACATACATATGCATACATACATACATCCACACATGTTTAGACACATGCATACACACACATACACACACATACACATATACACATATGCATACACTGTAACAACCTAAGAATTACAACCATCACGTGCTAGAGAGATGACTCTCCTCCCAATCTGATGCCTGTATATCTAGTTGCTTGAATCAACGAGGACCATAAATGTAATTAGAGTCCACAAGTGCATGTGCAATCTCCTCCACTCCTTTCACTAGAGTTTACTAGTGGCTGGAGTGATCTCGACCACTGCTTTAGTACCTTCCACTAGAGTCCACTAGTGGTTGTTGTACTCGCCTTCGAGTCAAGTCTCCCTGGACTCAAGTTAACGTTGAAGGCTCTAGAGCTCTTTGGACAAAACTCTCTCCCCATGCTCCCCATGGGGGTTGAACCCAATACCTCCTCCTTCACAACCATGAGACTTAACCACTAGGCTAAGTGGATTACTTGCTTAAGAGATCACATGGACTTATGCTTAAGTCTAGTCTCGAGATCTTTGGCCATACACACGAGTGACCTAACGGTGTCCGATTTCAGATCTGTCTGAACCGACCGGACCCTTAGATCATAGACTTACTTTATTACATACACACTCATACACACACATACATACACATACACATATACAAACACATACACTCACATACATACATGTACATAGTCATGCATACACACACATACACACTCTTTTCTAGATCCCGTAGATGCAAGTACGTAGAGGATAGTACAGAAATGAAATCTCACAAAAGTACTCACACAATAGAAAGAGACAAGATAGTTGAGACCAGATTGGGTACAATCTTTCCCCACATACTATGATGGATGAGTCTATCAGAGTACGTGTATTTAAAGGTATTTCTCATTACATCTTGAATAGTACTTCGAAAAGCGTGCCTTTTTGAAAATTTGCTTTATTTACAAAATCGTCACTTTCTAAGCGATCTACTATTTTTACAAAAAATGGCACTTTTTAAACTGATATATTATTTTTACTGAATATAACAAAAAATATTATCTTCTAAATATCTTCAAAAATATTTGAATAAGTTCACTCGTGTTCACATCCTCATGAGCCTTCACCTACCAAATTAAAACAAAAATCACATTAAAACTCTCAAGACATTAAAAATCCATATAACGTTTCATTCTTCTATAACGTATAACACACACACACATACAGACAAAAACTCATAAAGATACTTACACACATACATAACAGAAACAAACATACACATGCACACACATGCATAACAAGCACAAACATACACATACACACATACATATACACACATATACAAACACATATATACATATGCACACAAACATAGACATACACCCACACAAACATACACTCACATACACACACACATACACACATACACACACACATACATACATACATACATACATACACACACACACACATATATATACATATATATATATATATATATATATATATATATATATATATATATATATATATATATATATATATATATATATATATATATATGTGTGTGTGTGTGTGTGTGTGTGTGTGCGTGGACATATACATACATGCAGATAGACACGTGCACATGCATACACACATGCAATCACATATAAATACATGCATATACACATACACATACATGCATACACAAACATACATATACATACACACATACACATGGACACATGCACAGATGCACACACATACAAATACATGCATACACACATACACATGCATACACACATACAAATACATACAAACATGTACATGCATGCACGTACATACACATATATATATATACATAGACACATGCACACACACATACATGCATACAAACATACAAACATACAAACATACATGCATACACACATACAAATACATGCATACACATATACACACATACATAACAAACACAAACATCCATATACACACACATACACATATACATGCACACATACACACACATACACTCACATCAACATAAACATAAATGCATATACACACATATGCACATGCATACACACATGCACACACATTCACTTACATGCATACAAACATACACATGCATGCACATATACACACACGTACACATGCACACACACACATGCATACACATACACATTCATGCACACATACACATGCATACACATGCACATGCATACACACATATACATACATAGACACATATACACACACATACATGGATACACACATTCACATGCATATACACATACACACACATGTATATATCACATGCACACATACACACATGCATCTATCACACACATACACATACATACATACACATGCATATATATATATATATATATATATATATATATATATATATATATATATATATATATATATATATATATATATATATATGTGTGTGTGTGTGTGTGTGTGTGTGTGTGTGTGTGTGTGTTTGTATATATGTATGTATGTATATATTTTTAATCATTTTATTTTATATGAACATATATTATGGATCCTAGTAGAGAGTGAAAGGTGAAACTTAGTCTCATAAAGAATCTTGTGAGAGGAAAAGCTCCACTTGAATCCTTAGGGTTTGTCATGTATGAGTATGTAGACATGCCCAATGAGGAATTAGATTTCATGATGTAGATGTATACTCAATGGACAGAGCAAGGTTCCTCTACCAATCTATTTGCAAGAGGACAACTTTTTGCACATAGGTATGTTTTCTTATTATAATTTATTATTATTAATGATGTTATAACATAAATGTTTTTAATCATTTATATTAATTTGTTTTTAGGACACCTATACCATCTCCGGCTTGTGAGAGCACAATAGAGGTAGCTATGGGAACATACAATGGTAGTCGAAGGCTAGAGTGTGAGATAATATCTCATGGAAGTGTAGTTTACATCACACATGAGTTGGAGTTAAAAAAAAGAATGAAAGCTCTATGTGACTCCTACCTCCGACTTCTTCACTTAAAATGGGGGTAAGCATAGATTTTACATATAAATTGAAATTTATTTTTTATATTTTAGTTATATGATCTTCTTTTTTGTAGCGAGTTTGACGAGAGAGAGACCAAACATACATACTTAGCTCATTAGAGTCCAAATTTTTCACTATGTTGTCTCACAAGTGGTGCCTAGATAAGATGGAGATGCTAATGTCACACTTGACACACATTGTTTTTATTTGCTATATATATATATATATATATATATATATGTGTGTGTGTGTGTGTGTGTGTGTGTGTGTATGTATGTATATATATACACACACGCATAAATGTATACATATATGTATACACACACATACACACACACACACACACACACACACACACACACATATATATATATATATATATATATATATATATATATATATATATATATATATATATATATATATATATATATATATATATATATGTGTGTGTGTGTGTGTGTGTGTGTGTGTGTGTATGTGTGTGTTTATATATGTGTGTGTGAATATATATATATATATATATATATATATATATATATATATATATATATATATATATATATATATATATATATATATATATATATATATATATATATATATATATGTGTGTGTGTGTGTGTGTGTGTGTGTGTGCGCGCAAATATACATGCATATACATATATATAAATATATAAGAAAAGTGTAATAAAGTAAACTATTAGGACCACTCCCTATGAGAGAGATGACTCTCCTCCTATCCTCATGCCTCGATAGAAAAGTACTCGAATCAATGAGGACCATAATACATATATAGATACATACACATCATGAACATAGATATACATATATACAAACATACATAAAGATACGTACACATCACACACACATGCAAACACATTTGTAAACACACATGTTGCTACATACATATCACACAAACATTGAGACATGCTTATACACATACACATGCAAATATCATACATGGACTTACATTACATACACATCAAACACACATGGATGCATACTTACACATGCATACACATATGCATACATACACATGCATATATCACACACACATCAGCCTCAAGGGAGGACGTGGGGGGTTTCATTTACGAAGGAGTGAAGTATTCCTTCACGCATGATGGCACCCACAAATCTATGTTGAGACGGTGTTGAGAGGCGTGATTGAGACCAACGGGTGGATCATAACTGAATTTGCTATGGCATCACTGTGTGACTACACGTGTGGTATTTTTTAGTGTGCTTTAGGATATAAGACGTGATTCAGTGCTGTGAGAAGTGTTTATCTATATTCTAATGGCCTAAGCTATAGAATATCTATGATCAACCTATTTAATTATTAACCTATATCGAGGAGAATTTACTCAGTGTCACTTAGGTCAAAAGATAAGTTCAAGTTTAAAGAGGTATTACTATGACCATATGGTTGTGCAGCTTGATACCTAGACAGACCATACTCATATGATTGAGAGACTAAGGTTTCGCTAGTAATGCGATATTTTGATCAAAGTGATAAATCTTCCTTGTGTAATAGTTAAGATTTTCTCAGGACCAAGTTTATCAAATATAATTAATTTGGTGGTTCTGTATCCTAGATAATTCCCATGGTCATGGTCTTGGCAAGGTTTCATTAAGGATGGCTAAAGCAAGGCAAGAATGGATTTCTAGCACAATAACATTTAGGTTATTATAGTTAGGTTTAAAATTATATATCCAAATCACACTTTACCTCATGTCCTCCTTTTGAATAAATTGTCAATGCCTATACTTCTCATATAAATATGTATCTATCCACTCATTTAATTCAATGCACATTCATACATATGGGAAGATGTGTAATCATATCCATGCTCACATATATATAAGCAAGGTTAAATATATTTATTCTTAGGACTTGTATCCATTCAATCATATACAATATCATAAATATAAAGAACTCACATGATGAGGTCTCTAATTAGTTTATATATCTTCGTAGTTTTGTTGTCTGCAAGTACAAGAGAGAAGTTAATCAAATAAAAAAAACTTATCAAAGGTTTTTTGAGAGTTCAAAGATAACCACTCGAAGCAAAATTTTTTGATTTTTTTGTATTTCAATTTGGAGGATGAAATCTTTCCGACATCTGCCCCTACCAAACCTACACATCGTCTCGATGGGCCAACCTGTAGATCATGGGAAGGAGCATCAAAATCTTTCGAAAAAAGTGATTAATTGACTTTAATTAATATGACAAAAATGCTTCTAAATGCAAATAAAGATTGTGACAGCAAAATTTTTAAAAATATACAAATTTGAAATTTAAACCTTTTCATTCAATGCATGAAGATTAAAGACAAGGTTTAGAAAAATCCTATAACAGTTATTCAGATAGTCGTGCTACTTATCATTCTATTTATCCTATTCAAAAGTAACTTTTATTTTACATAAGTGTTTCATCCTTTATCTCTTAGTCACCTGCCATAAGATACATCAAACTCATTCGTCTATAGCAAACCTCAACCTTATATAGCTCGTAAATACTTTTCAGGAGTGGTTTCTAGACCACAATTGAATCATGATAACTTTTCCTTATTCCTTTTTTTCTTTATTTTTCTTTTTGTTTTTCTTTCTTTTTCTCATTTTCTTTTATCATGTCGCAACAACCATTAATGTATTGCTTTATGTATTTATCGTTTCTCTTTTTCTTTGTAAATTTTTTGTTAAAGGAAAAAGGCTTAACCCCTATTCAGAGGTGAGGATCCAGAGGCATGCTATGAGTCGGAACTAGGATCTCATTCACAAAATGTTTCAAAAATTAAGGAAGTCTACTTGTATAAAATAGATCTACTTCTACTAAGAGCCACAAGTCAAGTTTTTCCTTATCCTATCCTCTTAACAATCATAAGTTCCCTAACTCTTACCTTTAACTCACATACACATCCCTACGTTGGTTTCTAATTCTTTATTTACATAATTTTAACAATTTACTTTTTATATCAGAAACATGTAAATTCCTAACTATGAAATACATAAAAAAGAAATTCTAAATATTAAAAATAAAGAAAAATTAGAATTGTTTCACCTGACTAACATCATGCTTCATCTTCATCATTGCCCTCTAAGAAGTCTTCATCTAACTCGTAATCGTTACTTGACTTTCGTTTGAATAGCTTAATCCTTTTACTTGGCTTTAACTTTTATGTTTTGTATTCTTATCATTTTCATCTTTCTCATCTATAAAGTAGCTTCTTAACATATCTTAGTAAATATTTTATAAAAAGGCAAAATAGCTTTTTAAAATATCTTAGTAAATATATTGTAAAAAGATAAAATAGCTTCCTAAAATATCTTAGTAAATATATTGTAAAAAGAAACTTCTCTCTGTTTTTTATCAAAATGTTTCATATTCAAAGGACAAAAGAAAAAAATAACTCTTGATTTGTTTCATAATCTAATAGTCAAATTCTATGTATTTGTTTCGAATTTGATTCATATTCAAGTTGGTGTTTTGATCAATTCTTCTATTTTATGCAATGGTAAATTCTTAGTTTTCTTGTTCAATTTTAAAGGTTTCGACTTTTTTGAATTTATGTTTATATTGTTCTCAATTTGTTTAATAATATCATCAGGAAGTTGTCTCTCTGTTTTATTTGTTTGTTTTTCACAATTTCTATTCATAGTACTTTGTTTGGTTTCTTCTTGTTTAATTCCTTCTTGTTTAATTTGATTGTTTTTATGTTTGTTCAATTGGGTTTATAGTTCTCTAAAATTTTCTTGATAAAAAAACTTCTCATTAGTAAGAAGCATTGGATCAAATGAAACTTAGAAATCTTCAAGTTTCCTTGCTCCTACTTATATTTCATGATCAAATTCACTTTGCTTTATATCCAATTGTTCTTTCATAATTGGTTCAAAATTTTGATTTTCTTCCTTTATTTTACTGCTTTTGATTTCTTCTATTAGTTCATGTTCTCATTTAAATTTTCTCTCACTCATTTGTTCCTTTGTTTGAATGCTCATATGTATGATATGTTTCCATACTTTTTGACTCTCTTCATATGGATTAGATTTGTTTTGGTTCTGCTTTAATAATTCTTGCATTCCACCCCTTCCTAGATTTAATTTTAAAGGTGAAAGGTCTTGATAATTACAAATTTTCCTCTCATTTTCAATCACTAGTTTTTGTCTTCTTGCATCTTCGTATGCCCTACAAGTCTAGGATGTATGACCATATTGGTCGCACCAAAAACATTGTAAATATCGTGTTCGAATCCTATTCAATATTCCTGGTGGAAGTCTAGGATTGGATCTTCTAAAATTATCTGAATGTATTTCAGAAGAAGGGTATACAGGTAGACCTTGGTATTTTCTCTCATTTTCATGCTTAGCTTTAGCTAATTCTAATTCTTGTATTTGTTTGGACAACAGTTCGTATTTTTTATTCAATTCTACAATTTCAACATTCATTTCTTCTTTGCAGGTTTTAAGGCCAACTCCTAATACTTGTAGAGTTTTCGACATGGCATATATGGTATCATGTAAAGTTGAAATAACTCTAAGTTTATTTTGTATAGCTTCATTTGCCTTACTTTCTATTTTTGATAAATTTTTCTTCCCAGATTTTTAATTTTTCATCAATCAATGCATTCACATATGCTTCATCATAAACAATACTCTTTGGAATTTGCTCTTGCAATTCATTTGCATAAGATTCATTACCTTTACTTTGTATGTTGCTCTATTCCCATTACATACATTTGAATCTAGTAAAATTAGCACTACATAGACTTTCATACAAAGAAAAAATCTTTTAATGCTTTTGTGCTCTTTCAATGTATGCAAGTGATAATAATCTTTTTAAGTATTTTTATGATAAAAATAGATGCAGGTGGTATGAATTGTAGTTGTACTGAATTGAAAAAAACTTGAAAACTCTTTACCTTAAATTTGTTTGATGCAAAAGCTTTAATGTGTACAGTGATATTTTATAAATTTTTTCATAAATAAATCCTAAATACTGTTGGTGCAAATATACAAGCCTTCACATTTGGATTGCATGGAAGACTATATGTAGAAGCATTTGATGATTCATATGAACCATAGCTTATAACATTTGATCATTTACCATTATAAAAGGTTTCTACCTTGAGAGAATCTTGTAAAACCATTTATCTTGTGGAGTTAGGAGAAGTATGAGCTAAGAATCTCATTTGATGTAATAACTCCTAAATTGCAGGAATCACTTTTTAGATGGAGCCAAGTTTGAACTTCAAATTCAAACTTATGTGAAAACACTTATAAAGAGGGTTGTAAAAATATCATGATCATGTGGCCTCATTGAGATCTCTTCTTTTGATCATTTTATAGGCATTGAGTAGATTACACTATAGCTCATGCATTCCACTATCGTTGAGCATCATTACAATGCCCATGATCTTGTATATTTATGTGTTATAATACATATAGTTCATTGATCATCTCTGCCTACTTCTCCCTATGACTACTCAAAGCAGTGAACTTTCTCTCATCATATCTCAGTGAATTCTCAATAATTTTGCATTATCTGTAACGTCTTGGAACCAACTTGAAGTCTACTTTATGCTCTCAAATTTTCAAATCATTTGGTTCAGCCGTCTGGGAGAAATTGTCCTCAAAGTGCTCACTGGTCATCTACTAGTTAGTCCCTAAAAAATTGGGGATAAGCTTTGGATTGCTAAACTTCTTTCTCATTGGATAGTTCATCATTTTAGATGATTCCACTTGCAATCAGTAGCTATCTAATCTAATTAAATTCCCTCAAAAGTAATTTTATCAATTCTTACTGTACTGCGAGCATTGAGCAAAAGAACCAACACGTGTGTGGACTAAAATAACAAGTTTTGTGATACTTGCAACTCATGAAGTAGTCTATTTCGATTCAATTGTTTCAAGCATCAACTCCAAAGTACATAGGTACTATTTTGGTGTCATTTTCAAGCTAATAGGGCCTACTATCAACTTCTAAAGTGATCTAGGGCATGCACAAAGCAGCTTTTAGCACTATCACCTCAGTTCCTTGAAGTATCCATCCATCTCGTCCAATAGTGGTATAAGAGCGAGTTGAGGTAAAATGGGAGATGGTTTTCCTTCTTTCATTGATAAATTGGACAGGAATAATTATCCAACATGGTCCTTGAGGATGAAGACCTATCTACAAGGAAGGAGTCTCTATGGATACATATCAAGAGATGAGGAGATGCCCATATTCAGAAGCAAAGGTCAACCTACAAGAGAGGAGCTAGAAAGACTCAACTCATGGTGTGCCAAAGATGCTTTAGCTAGGTCCTATGTACTTAAATCTATTTCTGAATTTCTTCTTCCTCACATTAGGAATTGTAAAACTTCCCAAGAGACTTGGGATATTCTATTTGCATACTTTTCTTCCAATACAAGAGCAAGAAAAAAATCAATTATGGATTGAATTTACTACTCAAAGGAAACAACCTAAGCAGAATGTTTCAAAGTATGTGACCAAGGTAAAAGATGTGGTTGATCAATTGGCAAGCATAGGAGAGGAGATTGAAGAGGAGCAAATAGTGAGACAAATAATCAATGGCATCAAGGCAGATGATAAGTAGGAAGCTTTCACAACTGCTATGGATCTTTATAGGATATGCAGATCCCTAATGTTACCACTCTTATGGGGCAAGTTTTTACCCATGAAGCCAAGCTCAATAAAAATGGAGAACCATCAAGAGGTAACAATTCTTATGCCCTCGATACAAATAAAGGAAAGTCTAAGGATAAAGGAAATAGCAAGAAAGTTGACGATGAAGGTAAGCTAACTATCCAAGGAGAGGTAAAAATTCAAGAGGAAGCAGCATAGGAGGTAAGAAAGGTAGGGGGAGACCTTTCAACTCTTCCCTATGCAATATATGTGGGCTTTCTAATCACATAATAGATGAGTTCTATAGGAACTTCAAGAACGAGAGAGGAAGAGAATTTCAAAGAGGTGGCTACTCACAATCAAGAGGAAGATTCAACCATAATCAAGGTTACAAACATGGCTACAACAACAATTATCAAGGGGATACAAATCAAGAAAATACTTCAACAACTATACAAAGGATCAAGAGGATTCTCTTCTCATTATGAACATGACTTCAAAGAAAGGTATGAATGATGAGCACCTCTTCTATATTGACTCAGGTTGTTCAAACCATGTAGTGGCAATGTAGCTCTTCCTTCTGATCTTAAGGAGCCCAAGGGAAATCACCAAGTGCAAACAGGTGATGATACCAAGAATTCAGTTGTCAAGGTAGGAAATGTCAAAACTTCTGATGGGAATAGGAATTTGTTGAGCAGAGTTCTTTATGTACCTACTATCATCAAGAATTTGATGAATGTTGGATAGATAGTGGACAACGGTTTGTAGGTAAGGTTCAATAAATTTGGAGCTTTTGTGGACCCCCAACATGGATTCAAAAGAATTGCAAAAGGAGAGAAAACAGGTAGATTGTTTACATTTGAGCTTGAGGACACTAGAAACATTTCACTTTATAATTATAAGGATCAAACTTTGTCTGAGTTGGAGATATGACACAAAAGATTAGGGCACATTGGTGAGAGAACATTGAAGCAGATATGTAGAGATCAATGTGTACTTGGGATACCTAATGTGTCCAAACAACACATGATCTATAAATGTGGTGAATGTCAGTTTAGTAAATCACACAGGTTATCCTTTACAAAGAAAGGCTATATGCATGAAGATTATTTGGAACTTGTCCACACAGATGTGTGGGGACCAAGCAAGGACCCTTCAATTTTAGGCACAAGGTACTATGTGTCATTCGTTGATGATTTTAGTAGGTGGACTATCTTGTATTTCATGAAACATAAGGATGAAGTGTTCAATTGTTTCAAGAAGTATCTTTCACTTGTGGAAAATCAAATAGGAAGAAGCCTAAAGAGGATAAGGTCAGATGGAGGAGGTGAGTACTTCTCCAATGAATTTAATGCATTTTTGCAAGACAGAGGTATCAAAAGGGAGGTCGCTACTAGATATACTCCTGAGCAAAGTGGAGTAGCAGAGAGGAGGAACAGATTGATTGTGGAAGCAGCTAGATCAATGCTTAATTAAAAGAAGTTGCCTAATTACTTGTGGGCAGAGAGTATCTCTACTACCACCTATCTTCTAAATCCCTTGATGGGATGACCTCCTATGAGGCATGGAAAGGTAGGACACCATCACTTGAACATTGCAAAATATTTGGTTGTGTTGCTTATATGCATGTTCCATCTCAAATCAGAGGTAAGTTAGACCCTAAGGCAGATAAATGCATCTTCATAGGGTATGATATAAATAAAAAAGGATACACGTTTTATAATCCATCCAACAAACGATTTATGGTCAGTAGAGATATTGTGTTTGATAAGAATGATTCTTGGTTTGAAAGTGAATGCAGGACAGTCAAATTACCATATGACTTAGAAGAAGAATTTCCAAGCCTCAGCAAGGAGGAGCCAAGCACAGCTGAATACATCAAATCAGCTAATGAGAACACCATCAACTTGGAAGAATTTAAAGCATGGAAATCAAAAGGCAAGGCCAAGATGAAAAGGTTGGACGACATACCTGAGTCATCCAACCAAGCCTTAAGGGGATCACAAAGAGAGAGTAAGAAGCCAATTAGATATGGGTATGATACTTCATTAGTCACTAAACACTCTATTTATCTTGCTAAGAATTCATCACTTAAAGAACCTCCTTCATGTGAAGAAGCAAGTACCAAAGTAGAATGAAAAGAAGCTATGGACGAAGAAATAGAAGCACTCCAAGAGAATGACACTTGGGAGCTAGTACCCAAGAAAGCATCAATGAAGGTAATTGGTTCTAGGTGGATTTACAAAATCAAAAGGAACTCAGATGGATCCATAAGCAGGTATAAATCTAGGCTTGTGGCTAAGGGTTTTGCACAAACCCAAGCAGTATATTATGAAGAAACTTTCTCACCTCTGGCTAAGATGCCAACCATCAGAGTCTTGGTAAGTGTGGTTGCATCTAGAAATTGGAATATGTATCAATGAGATATGAAAAAATTCCTTTCTCAATGGGTGGATTTTAGAGTAGGTTTACATGGCTCAACCTCCTGGCTATGAAGTCCCAAACAAGGTAAATCATGTATGCAAATTAACAAGATTTGAAGCAGGCACCTAGGGCATGGAACCATAGGTTAACAACCTATCTTCAAGATCAAGGATTCATGATGAGCAAGGCAGATTCTTCTGTATTTGTGAAGAAGAATAATTCAGAAATGATATATTTATGTGTATATGTTGATGATATCATTCTTAAAGGTAGTGATGTCAATGGCATCAAAAAAATAAAAAACCAGATGATGCAAGAGTTCAAAATCAAAGAACTAGGGTTTCTAAAATATTTTCTTGGACTTGAGTTGGTATACACTAACTCCGGAATCTACATCACTCAAAGGAAATATGTACAGGACATGTTGAAAAAGTTCCATTTGGAGAATGAAGAAGTAGCTAGCACCCCTATGGAGGTAAATCTTAAATTGAGTGCTCATGAAGATGATTTTCTTGAAGATATTGTAGGTTATCAAAGCATAGTTGGGATTCTAAACTATGCAACCTTAACAAGGATTAACATATGCTATGGAGTAAGTGTTTTGATTCAATTCATGCATAAACCTAGAGTACCTCATTTGGAAGCTGCTAAAAGAATTTTGAAGTATCTCAAAGGTACTCAAAATCAAGGACTTTACTTCCCATACACATCAAATTTTGAATATAAAGGTGTACTTAGATGCATATTGGACATGATGTAAGGATGACCAAACCTATTTCATGGTCTTCAGAGAAGCAACCAACTGTTGCTCTATCTTCAATAGAGGCTGAATACAGGGGATTAACAAATGCTACACAAGAAGGCATTTGGATTAGATTTCTCTACTTAGATTTGGGACTTCACACTCATTCACCTATAATCTTTGGTGATGATACTAGTTCTTTGCGTCTTGCAGCCAATCCTATTTATCATGCAAGAACCAAGCATATAGAAGTGCACTATCACTATGTCGAAGAGAAACTCTTGAGCAAAGAGATACAATTAGCATATGTATCTACAAATATGCAATGTGCTAATTTGTTGACCAAAGCACTGGATGATACTAAGCTTTGCAGGTTTAAAACCATGATTGGATTGCAGGATATACAAGAAGATTGATGAAGAATTGCAAGCCAAGATGCTTAACTTGAGGGGGAGCTGTTAGTGCAAATGTATAGCCCTTCACATTTGTCTTAGCACGGAAGACTATATGTAGAAGCATTTGATGATTCATATGAACCATAGCTTGTAACATTTGATCATTTACCATTGTAAAAGGTTCCTACCTTGAAAGAATCTTGTAAAACCATATATCTCGTGGAGTTCGGAGAAGTATGAGATACGAATCTCATTTGATTGAATAACTCCAAAATTGGAGGAATCACGTTTTAGATGGAGCCAAGTTTGAAATTAAATTTCAAACTTATGTGAAAACACTTATAAAGAGGGTTGTAAAAAAGTCGCGGTCATGTGGCCTCATTGATAGCTCTTCTTTTGATCATTTTATAGGAATTGAGTAGCTTACACCATAGCTCACTCATTCCACTATCATTGAGCATCATTACAATGTCAAGGATCTTGTATATTCATGTGTTATAATACATATAGTTCATTGATCATCTCTGCCTACTTCTTTGCTATGACTACTCAAAATAGTGAACTTCCTCTGGTCATATCTCATTGAATTCTCAAACATTTTGCATTATCTATAGCTTTTTGGAACCAACTTGAAGTCTACTTTATGCTATCAAAGTCTCAAAGCATTTGGTAAAGCCATGTTGGAGAAATCTTTGTCGACTTGCTCACTGGTCATCTACTCGTTAGTCCTTCAAAAATCGTGGGTAAGCTTTGGATTGCTAAACTTCTTTCTGAGTGCATAGTTCATCATTTTAGATGATTCCACTTGAAAGCATTAGCTATCTAAGCTAATTAAATTCCCTCAAAACGAATTTTATCAATTTTTACTGTACTGTGAGCATGGAGCAAAACAACCAGCAGGTGTGTGGACTAAAATAGCAAGTTTTGTGACACTTGCAACTCATGAAGTAGTCTATTTTGATTCAATTGTTTCAAGCATCAACTCCAAAGTATATAGGTACTATTTTGGTTTCATATGCAAGCTAAAAGGGCCTACTATCAAACTATGAAGTGATTTAGGGAAGGTACAAAGCAGGTTTTAGCAGTATCACCTCACTTCCTTGAGGTATCCATCCATCTCCTCCAACAAATACAAAAACTAGAAGTGATCGTGCAATAATGATCTTCTTTTATATTGATGGGGGTGGAGTTTGGAGGCTCCTCCTTTTTGAATGCTCCTCTTCCCGTGGAGGTGCTGAATTCTTTAAGGGACAACCCTCAACAACCATGAAAAAAGGGTCTGTGCCAGCAAGGTCTTGACTTGTCGATGCAGTTGATTAAGCTCCTTTCTCGAGTCACCTGCAAGCAAGAAGAATTTAAAGGTTAAATTTTTAATCAATATTGAAACACACCTAATACTCCTAAGCACACAATTGTCACGTTTCACATTGGGTTCACCAAATGTCGAGGGGTGTGACTAAGACCAACAAGCGGATCAGAACTAAATTTTCTATGGCCTCACTATGTGACTACACACAAGGTGTTTTTTAGTGTGTTTTAGGATATAAGATGTGATTCTGTGCTATGAGAACTATTTATCTATATTCTAATGGCCTAAGCTATAGAATATGGATGATCAACCTATTTAACTATTACACTAAATCGAGGAGAATTTACTGTGTCACGTAGGTCAAAAGATGAGTTCAACTTTAAAGAGGTATTACTATGACCATATGGTTGTGCAGTTTGATACCTAGAAAGATCATACTCATATGACTGAGAGACTAAGGTTTCGCTAGTAATGCGATCTTTTATGAAGAATCAATTCTTCTTCTATATTAACTACGTTCTTCTTAGATTGAGTGGTATTATTTATAGGTATAGGTAATAAAAACTCAAAAATAAAAGATGATGAAATAGCATTCTCATTCATAGACTCATTATTCACAAACATCAGAAATAAATACAGAACAATATAAATTGACGATTGATCAAGTGATTCACCAATTGCATAATCTTTGATGTGGGTTAAGTTAAACTGTTTTCTTGTTGATCCTAATCATGAATGTAAACTACTTGAACAAAGTGACCTTATACAAATATAAGTAAGAGTGCAAAGGTAATTCTCAATGTTCTGCGATAAATTTCTAAGATAATTTAAAAGCAATCTCATCCACTTAAGATTCTAGATAGAAGGATTTGAGTAATTGTAGCTTTAATATGCATCCGCTACATTGCTCTCCACCTTCCTGTTCGTATTTCTCATCAATATCAGGTACTGTTCAATGCTATGCAAAACATCATAAGGGAAAGACAACACTAATAACTCATATATATACATAGACATATGCTTATGTGCACACACACTAATTCACTTTAACTAGATAACACACACACACAACATGCACATGCACCACTTTTAACTCACATCACTCTTTAATCCATGCATTCACTAGTTAACACATACACAACATGCACATGCAACACATTTAACACACACCACTCATGCACACACATGCATACTAACACACATAGTTTGTTTTACACACATATTACATAATTCATTATTATTAAAAATTTATTATAATACTTTATATTATTATTCTAATTATGGTTTTTCTTTTAATTATTTATTCATTAAATTAACTAGATCAAATACTAACCACATGTATATTAAGATTATTAATTCATATATATATATATATATGAATATATATTAAACTATATGAAATCAATTATAAACATGTTTTTAAACGATGACTCACATATCCATATATGATCAAAGTGATAAATCTGCCTTGTGTAATAATTAGGATTTTTGCAAGAGCAAGCTTATCAAATATAATTACTTTGGTGGTTCTGTATCCTAGATAAATCCCATGGCCATGGTCTTGGAAAGGTTTCATTAAGGATAGGTAAAGCAAGGAAAGTGTGGATTTTTGACACAATAACATTTAGGTTATTATAGTTAGGTTTAAAATTATATATCCAAATCACACTTTACCTCATGTCCTCCTTTTGAATAAATTGTCAATGCCTATACTTCTCATATAAATATGTGTCTATCCACTCATTTACTTCAATTCACATTCATACACATGGGCAAGTGTTTAATCATACCCATGCTTACATATACATAAGCAAGGTTAAATATATTTATTCTTAGGACTTGTATCCATTCAATCATGTACAATATCATAAACATAAAGAATTCACATGATGATGTCTCTGATCAGTTAATATATCTTCATAGTTTTGTTTTCTGCAAGTACAAGAGAGAGGTTAATCAAATTAAAAAAAAACTTATAAAGGTTTTTTGACAGTTTAGAGAACCACTCTGGAAGCAAAAGTTTTTAATTTTCCTGTATGCCAATTCAAAGGATGAAATCATTTCGACAAGAGATCTTAACAAATCTATCCCCTCAAAGATTTCCATAGAATCAAGGGAAGAGGAAGTCCGGGTGCAGGAAATTACCTACAAGAATTTGCCAAACACATGCTTTCACTATAGTCTTCAAGAACACATGATTAAAGAATGAACACAGAAACAACAAACCTCTAAAAACAAACAAAAGCAAGGAGCCGACAAAGAAGGTCAGGTTAATTCTAGGGCACAAGCATGTCCACCTATCATTGAGGAAGAGAATGACAATAGGAACTTAGAGAAAAACTTAGAAGTGTTCATGGAAGTTAGATGTAGAAGGAAAAGGAGGCTTCGGAGATCCCTTGAGAGGAACACCATGGTTGTGGCTCCTCTAAATAACTTGTACTGCAATCTTGAAAAGGAGATCAATGAGTTGGAATTTCCAGGTAGACATCGAAGGTAAAACCTTCGAGACTACCACCAACAAAGAAGACAACCAAGAGGATTACCACGAGGGGTACACCACTAGTAAAGAGGAGGATTTCTCAACTAGCAATGAAGACAACCCATATAGTGAGAGTTCCATCATTGGATCAAGGATACTAGATAAAGTGCTAAACTCACTCCCATAGAAGGTGATTCATAAGGGGAAACAAGCATTGGAAACGCCATGGAAGAGCCCCCTTAAAGGTAAGATTTGTGGTCAAGACCTCTCGTGTTTGAGGAAAAAGGATGAAACCAAGAAGAAAAAAGATAAGGGCCCTCTCTACAAGGAGGGTAACCATCAATAATGATTATCATATCATTTAACATTAGGGGGTTGAATGACCCATCAAGAGCGGCCATTATTGGCCAATGGCTTCAAGATAATAGCCTTTACTGGGACCATTTGTATTCAAGAGATTAGAATCGATGGAGAGGACCTTAAAAAATGACTCAAATGTATCTCTTCGAACCATGTATGAGTCACCACTTCACACCTTAGGGGGCGGGTGGCACAACTATTGGAATAATCAACTTTTGCTTTGGTAGACTAGTCAACTCCTATGAGGATCAAAAACATCATTGGATTTCCACCTCCTTCAGGGGCACCTTCCAGTTCACCGTGGTCTCCATGTATGCCCCAAATAGGGAGTCAAAGCATATTGACACTTGGGCCTCTTTGGATTTGATTTCCCACAACGTGATGCGTTATGGGGACTTCAACATGGTGGAAGACCCTTTGGATTAGTGGAACAATAGGGGGCACTCCATTGATAGTCAGGAGAAAGATATCTGGGACCAAATCAAGCTCCATCTCGACCTAGTGGAGATTGAAGATGAATGGCTTCTCCTTGTCAAACCTCCAATCTAGGGACAACTTGAGGAAAGCAAGACTTGATAGAAGCTATATTGCACAAAACATTATCCGTTAGTGGGGCAAACCCGACATATCTCAATGCATTGACTTGAGCCTATCAAACCACTACCCTATTTTTATCACTTTCAAGCCGATTGCCAAATTTAGAAAAGCACCTTGGTTTCATGCTTGCCTAGTGTCTTTCTCCATTCCCTCGGTCCATCAGGAAATTACCTTATTTCGGAACTCAACATTTGCCAATGGTGCCTCACTGAGCAAATGTTGGAGGATAGCAGTTGTGAAGACTCGTCAAATTCTAGTCAAGACCCATAAGATGCTTCAAAATGTTTGACGGAGGTGGAGAGAGAAGCTTTATCAGAGGTGTTGGTGCTTTGAGGAGGAAGTGAACAAAGGGAACTACTAGTACTAGATGGGGCTATGGAAAATCAGAGGCATGCTGAGATACAAAGAAGAAATCAAAGGAAAAACCTACAAGTATACTTCAAAGATTGGTGGGCGGGTAAGGTGACAAACCAACTAAAGAGTGTGTGGCATCCTCAAGAGTAAGCAAAATAGAGATTCTATTCCCTTCCTCATAGGGTGTAATGGGGTCAAATGCAAAACAAAAGAAGAAAAAAATGCCATTATTGTCGACCATTTTACTAATCTCCTGGGGGTCTCGATGCCTCTTTTCCCCCCGTAAGCGGGAATGCATGGCCACCATCTTGAGAGCTTCTCCCTCAAGAATTCTGCATAATCTAAAGCCTTTCATTGACACACCCATTTGAGATAGAGAGATTCTCGAAGTTATTGATACACTCCCCAATGGGAAAAGCTTGGGTTGTGATGGCCTCACAAATAAAATTTTTAAGTCTTTAAGACAGGTGGTGACCACCCCTTTGCACTTGGTTTGGCAAGAGGCACTAGATTTTGGTGCCCTCCCCGAATGCCTAAACAATGGTGTCATCAAGCTTACACATAAAAAAGATAACAAGAACAATATTGAAAATTGACGCCCGGTCACGATGCTTCAAACAGGGTAAAAGATTCTTGCGAAAGTAATTGCCAACAAAATTTCCTGTCACTTGAAGTGGTGGCTTAGTGAGGCCCAAAAAGGATTCATCAAGGGTAGATCAATACTTGAAGCCATCATTGATATTTGGGAAGGTCTTGATTTTGCTAAAGAGTCCAAGTAAGACATTGTTTTCCTTAAAATCAACTTTGACAAAGCCTATGATAGGTTAGAATGGGACTTTGTTCTCTAGTCCCTTAAAGATCTCAGACGTAGTAAAAAATTCACGAAGATGATTGCTATGTTGTTGGGGAACACATCAACACAAATAAATATCAATGGCGAGTTATTGAAGACTATATAAGATTAAAACATTCTATTAGGAAAGGATGCCCTCTAGCCCCTCTCCTCTTCGCTATCGTCACAGAAGGACTCAGCCGTCTCGTGCAACATCACATGGAAATGGGCCATATTAAAGGTCCCTCTCTACCTTTCAACCACGATCAAATGATCATGAGACTATTTGCAGATGACATGAACGCATTCATGCACAATGATTGGACAAGCATCAAGGCCTTTTGGGGGTGCCTTGACACTTTCTATGAGTCATGTGGTTATAGAATTAACCACTCCAAAACTACTTTTAGAGCCATCCTCGGACCTCCGCCCCAACCGTTGGTTGACCATGGTTGCCAAATTATCCTCTTGGGTTAGGTCTTTTGCCTTCTTGGTATTCCGATGGGTTTTGGTGTCTCAATGGAGCAACATTGGAATTGGGTCCCTTCCAAACTAGACCAAAAGTTAGCGTATTGGAAGGGCATGCAAATCAACATCACGGGCAGACCATGGTAATTAATACCATCCTCATTTCCTTGACCATCTACTTCCTCTCTTTTTGGAGGGCGAAAGATCAAGAACTTAGCAAATTGGAAAGAATATGCAGAAACTTTCTTTGGATCAGGGTGCACAACAAAAAAGGTGTTCCCAAAATTAAGTGGTCTACTTGCATCAACCAAAAGGATTGTGAAGGTCTAGGCATTATGGATATTGAAGGCATAGCTGACAAGTCTGTCGGCAAAATGGATCATCAAGGCTTGGTACAACTCTGAGACCTCTTAGGCCAAGCTCATATTCATGAACATGACCACAATTACGCTAGTGCACCTCCTGGGTTGGAAGGATTCATACCTCCTTAACCTTTTATTCTCCCCAATTCTGATTTCCCCTAAAGGCTCGAACCTTGTGGGCTCACTGTGGAAGAGTTGTAAGACAATCAAACAACTTATCCGAGTCAGAGAAGATTAGAAATGGTCGTTCAACATTAGGCAAAATGACTAAATCTAGTTTCCAATCTTGGGCATCAGGGGTGTGGTCTCCTGGAACCTTCAGCACGTCAAGAGGCTCTCGAACAAGGGTTTCAGACATTGGAAACACCTCTAGAAATAAGAAACTTTCTAGTGGATTAGTTTTGAGGACATAGACCCTAAAATAAGAGTGAGCTATGAAGAATGGACTCTCCTCTAGAGCAGATGCCTTGCTTGGGAATGTTCAAAAACTAGAATCCTCATTGGATGGGATCCACCGTGCCATGAGGGTCTTATGTGGAACAATGGCAATAAACTATCCAAAGTTCCTAGAATCAAGGTGAACTCAAACTACCATATCACGCTTAACAAGAAGTGGTGCTTGACTTGGACAAGGCTACGATGGGATCGCAAGTTCATGTCTTCTACCATCCCCTCATTGAGATCAAGAAGTACGTTCTCATGTGGCAAATTCTCCATCATGGCATCTCGACCAACCTAAACGCTAACAAGATATGTGGGGTTCCACTGTGGTGCATGCGATGCCGTTAGAGCATTGAGGACCTAGGCCACATCTTCTTTCCCTTAAGACATCCCAAGAGACTTGGGAAACATTATCTTCATATTTTTCTTCTAACACAAGGGCTAGGAAGAACCAATTGTGGATTGAGTTTACCGCTCAAAGAAAGCAACCCAAGCAAGGCATCTCAGAGTATGTGACCAAAGTCAAGCATGTAGTTGACCAATTGGCAAGCATAGGAGAAGAATTTGAAGAGGAGCTAATTTTTAGACAAGTGATCAATGGCATTAAAGTAGATGACAAATGGGAGAGCTTCACAACTGCCATGGACTTGTACATGGACATGCAGATTTCAGATCTTACCACACTCATGGGGCAACTCTTTACCCATGAAGCCAAGCTCAACAAGAGTGGAGCCTTTCATCAAGAGGTAATATCTCTTCTGCCCTATACACAAATAAAGGCAAGTCTAAAGAGAAAGGGAAAAGCAAAAAGATTGAGGATGAAGGTACAACCTCTCAAGCCAACTATACAGGGAGAGGTAAAAACTCAAGAATTTGGGCTAGAGGAGGTAAGCAACGTAGGGGGAGACCTTATAACTCCTCACCATCTAATATTTGTGGTTTTTCAAATCACACTACATATGAGTGTTACAGGAACTTCAAGAATCAGAGAGGTAGAGGTTTTCAAAGAGGTGGATATACACAATCAAGAGGAAGATTCAACCATCATCAAGGCTATAATAACAACTACAACAACAACTACAACAACAACAACTACCAAGGAGGCTACAAGTCAAGGAAAGACTATAACAATTATATTGAGGAATAAGAGGATTCCCTTCTAATTATGAATATGAATTCAAAAGAAGGTATGAATGATGACCATCTCTTCTACATTTACTCAGGATGCTCAAACCATGTGGGAGGCAATGTAGATCTTCTCTCTAACCTTTAGGAACCTAAGGGTAAACATCAAGTACAAACATGTGATGAAACCAAGCACTTAGTGATCAAGGTAGGAAATGTTAAAACCTCTGATGGGAATATAAATATGTTGAGCAGAGTTCTATATGTACCTACAATTACCAAGAACTTAATGAGTGTTGGAGAGATTGTGGAAAAGGGTTTGCAGGTCAGGTTCAACAAATATGGTGCATTTGTGGAGGATCTGCAACATGGATTCAAGAGAATTGCCACAGGAGAAAAGACAGGTAGATTATTTATTTTCGAACTTGAAGATACAAAGAATATTGCATTCTATAGTTAGAAAGACTAAACATTGTCAGAAACTTGAAATTTGGCATAAGAGATTAGGACACATTCGTGAGAGAACCTTAAAGAAAATTTGTAGAGATCAATGTGTGCTTGGGATACCCAATGTATCCAAGCAACACATGATCTATAAATGTGGTGCTTGTCAGTTTGGAAAATCTAGCAGGTTACCCTTATCAAGGAAAGGCTACATGCATGAGAACTACTTGGAGCTTGTCCATACAGATGTATGGGGACCAAGTAAGGATCCCTCAATTTTTGGATAAAGGTATTATGTATTTTTCATTGATGACTTCAGTAGGTGGACTATCTTATATTTTATGAAGCACAAAAATGCAGTATTCAGTTGCTTTAAGAAGTATCTTGCACTTGTTGAAAAACAAACAAGAAGAAGCCTAAAGAGACTGAGGTCATTGTTGCAGAGAAAAGATGCACAAAAGAGGAGCCCAAAAATTTCAAATTAATAGGCATAAATTTCTTCTTCATAATCCTAGAAAATTACCTCAAAGCTATGTAAATGCACTAGAGGAGTCCTCTAGATGCATAAACCCCAAATCATTGTAATATACTTCTTGTAAAATAGTAGGAAATTAGAGATTAGCCAATAAAGTGCCAGTCACTTGTGTGAAAGGACCTTTTTTAGGGCACATGTATATAAGTCACTTTGTCAGTCTTTGTAAGGACTTTTTGCCAATGTGAAGAAGGAGGACTGAAATTTCGAATTTGCTCTTTTCCTACTGATTTCCATCTTCTCTATGATCTTGTGTGTGTGTGTGTGAAGCTTGGAATGAGTGTGTAGGACTATTGTCTATCCCTCCCCATCACTTTTGAGCAACTGTAGTGTGTGTGTGTGTGAACCAATACGAGTTGTGGAGTGAGTGTAGGTGTTTTCCGCCATTCACTGCTCTGGCCATTACTTAAAGAGCGATCGTCAGATTCGAGTGAGAATACAACCAATAGATGCATCATCATCAAGAGCTTTGATATGAACCTGCTATTGGCCATATTCGAAGTTTGGAGCTGGGAGAAACATTCAAAGTTGTAGTTACTATTGTAAGTGGTATCGCGGCAGACATTTCCAAAGATTGAGTGAGTTGGAGAGGTAGGTTAGTCCTTTCTCATGCATTATAGCTGAACCACTTGACTTCCCATCGTGTGTGCACACGTCCTCATACACTTGGTTTAAGTGGTTCTTCGGATTGATAATTAAACATGTGTCAATCCACCACTATACATGCTTGTGGGGTAAATGAGGTTTAGTCTCTTTTACACAAGTCCCTAAGACCTTGTGACTTAGGTACACATGTTTTCGGTGCTGTTGCCAAGGATCAAACTCAACCAAGGTGCCTTCGTGATGGTTATAGCTCTAGAGTGAAGGAATCGTACTTGTATGAGTGAATTCGTTTAGTGGCAAGTACTCAGACTTTCAACACTTGTTACTTCACATCCCTGAGGTGTGCGTAATGAGTTTTTAGGTTTAGGGTTAGGAGTGAAGGAGAGAAGCAAGAGTTAGGGTTAGGTCAAGGAGGGAAGAGGAGTAGAAGTAAGTTGAAATCACTAAGAAAAATTCCAAAAAAGCTGCCAAATTAGTGTAGAATAGGCTTCAGGCATCACAAACTATAAAAACCAAAAAATTTTAGCTCATTCGACACTTGCTCAGGAGTTGGTATCGTGTGCAGACAGCGATCGGTATTGTCGGTGTGGTATCACGCTAGGTGAGCTAAAGAAAGGAGTTAGGAGCACACATTTGGGTTGCAACACACTAGAAGGTAAGCCACATAAGATTTTGATAACAGAAATCAATTCATAACCACCACCACACCTGATTAAACTCATTTTTGATATCGCGAGATGGGACAGAGAGATTGGAGAGATCCTTTGAGTGAGAGAGAGGGTCAAGAGTGAAGAGGGGTGAGAGTTAAGCACATTGGTACAAATTTTTGATGATTTGAGTGATTTTGGCTATAGTATCATGGTCGGTTGAGTTTTGGTATCACAATACCAAAATTCCCTAATATCGCGATACTCGCCGAGTATCGTATCATCGCATACCACTTGAGGTATCATGATACCATTTTTGGTATCGTATCATCAAGTTGGTATCGCAATCGCGATCTGCCAGTGGTATCGTATCGTGCTCCACTTGGTATCGCATCGTCTCGATCATGGTATCATATTGTCGATCGAGCGGTATCATATCGCTCATAATACCGGTATCGTATCGTGTACCTAGTATCGTATCATAAGAAATTCTAGTATTGTATCGTGTAGAGAGTAGTATCGTATCATGCAGATTTTGGTATTGTATCACTACCTGTCCTAAGTATCGTATTGCCCTATACTGAATATCGTATCGTGAGAAATTCTAGGTATCATATCGTCTCAAACTTTGGTATCGTATCGTGGTAAGACCAGTATCGCCTAGTGTAGTATCGCCTAGTGCAGTATCGCCAGAGTGGTATCGCCTAGTGTAGTATCGCTAGAGTGGTATCGCCTAGTGCAGTATCGCCAAAATATTTCAAGCTATCTGAGGACAATATTAGAGATAAATTGAGGAGGCAATTAGGGGATAGTGAGGAACCAAGATAGCCCACGAGAGTGAATGAACTTGAGATCAGGACGGGTGCTAAGTAGCCAGAGGAGTGTTATTTCATCGGTAGGAAGTGCAACTCAGGCAAGTCATCACTCTATCTATTCTGACACCTCTAGTCATTCAGAAGAAGAGATACCAACAACTTTAAAAGACATGAAAGGTTTTGTCCCCAGAAGAAACTTCATGTCCACAATAGAGGGGGAATACCGTACCTCTCTATAATATGTGTCCACTAATTCCCAAGAGATTCCCATCTACCTAGACAGTTTAAATAGATCAGTAGCCAAGATGGTAACTTCCACTGATTCTACAATAGTGTCCAGACGGACAGTCAAGTATGAAGGAGTAGTGTACATGGACAAGTTAGGTCACATCTACGTGGTAACAGAACACCCAGATTGGATCAATGAGAGAGGCGGATTAGAATGATGAGGAAACTCAGGAAGACCGAACCCTGAAGAGTTAGTAAGTAGACCCAGAGTCAAATCTGTAGTGACTCGAGTCTTGAGAGGGGATTTGATACCTCAAGATGATTACTTAATGGAGGTCTATTTGATCAATGGATCAGACTTATTGTTACAAACTGACTCTCCCACACGCGGACAAGAAGAAAGTTCAATGACCTTCTATGAGTTAAAAGATCCTGAAGATTATTCTAGAGTCACATACCTAGACAAGAACCAAAGGAGATATTGGCCAGTTGATGCCATTGATAGGGATCCGTTGAAGTATATGGGGTTGTCTGTGTTCCCTCAGCAAGAGCAAGCAGCTACCTCTCAAAATCCCTTTGGGACACAACAAGAATAAACAAATACAATGTCGGGACAGACAAGCCATCGGAGTATTCCCAACCAAACCCATGTGCAATTCGCCATGCCAGGACTACAATCCCATAATCAAACTCACCCTAGACTACGCAACCAACATCGGCCACCAGTGGGGCCAAGACCACCACTAGGAGTGTAGCCTGGAATGCCCCCAATTAGACTACAAATTCCGGTAATGCCTCGACAACCAGAGCCCATAAGAAGACTAAGACCGATTTAGGTGGCTAAGTGTATGAGAAATCATTATGACGGGATGGGAGAACCTTATGATCACATAGTTGAATTTAAACAAGTTCTACAGGCTGAACAAGTGGAAGATTTCTATGTGCAATATGAGTCCTTTGGACTTACTCTCACAGGAATGGCTTTGAACTGGTTCTAGCCATTAGATCCCAATCAATTTCGAGATATTGAGCAATTTTTTCAGGAATTCATAGGGGAATTCACTAAGAGAGGGATTAAACACAACTCTTCTTCTTTAATCCATAGCTTCAAACAAAACCCAAATGAAACTGTGAAAACATCTGCTCGGAGGTTCAATCAATATGTCGATAGATGCACAGTAACAGAAAGACCCACACAACAAAAAATGATATCACTATTCTTAGACGGACTAACAAACAGGACTCTAAGAACTTTAGTCTACGTGAAGAGGTTGAAGACATTGAGTGGGCCCCACCTTGCGGGCTCGAAACGGATGTCGAGATGGCTCCGAAACTTCGATCTGACAAAAACGAGTGACCCTATAGGGATAACTCGCGAAAATATTTCGAGGTCTTCTACCTTCACGCCGATTTTCGTAGCAAACGGAGGCCGTTTGTGAAATCGCGTTTTCTCCACGTCTTGCCGCGTAGTCTTCACCGTCGCCTTCTCCACGAGCTCTCTACAGCCACGCTGGCTCTGATACCATGTCACGAGGAAGGAGATAAGGAAGAGAGCTCACACACACACTCTCACTCTCAAGGAGAAGCACACACACAAATTGAGACAGGGAAGAATGATCTTCTTCTTCTTCTATTACATAAAGGGAATGTACAAGAATGACCTAAAAACAAGAATACAACAAGTGCAATATATAAAGACCAGTACATAAGGAAAAAACCTAATATCGGCGAATGAGTGAGCTGGCAAGAAACAAATGTGCCATCACTCTCGGTGGATAAATCTAATAAAGCTCAATGAAGTATCCCTGACATATACCGGTGTGACCACTATACATGTCAGAGAAACGAAAAATTGGTACGCGTCATCCTGGATCATCACATGTTGAGCTTGATATCTCAACATACATGACCAAGGCTATACTAGACACATGAGCAGGAGTAGGTATTACCACCAACACGGATGAAGCTTCAATTAGCAGATGGCCATGTTGAGAAACCCTTGGAAATATTCGAAAAAATCAAATTAACGACCTGTGGAGTCGAATTTGAGCATACGTTAGCTATATGTCAGTTTGGAAAGGCAAGTAATTATGAAATGATATTAGGATGACCTTTCATGAGACAACTCAGGGTAGTGCAAGACTAGGGACGAGACTCATTATACCTTCAACATCAAGGAAACACTACCAAGATAAATTTGCATACCTTTCCATATAGGGATGTATCCCCATTACAATGGAATCCCGTACACAAGGAAGAAGATGATTTGTCTATCCATAGTGCTCGATCAAGTGATCAATCATGGATGCATGAGGATGCCCAATTATGGATGTGTAAGGAAGCAAAGAGAGAGGATAAAAAACTTCAGGTATGGTCCATAGGACATCAAAATTATCAACCCGTAGAGGATCCAATGTACATGCCTCAAGTTTTCCCTGATGAAGCATTCGAGCCGCATGGTTGGATGGAGATCCTAGCAACCTTGGACGTATGTGTAAATGAAGAAGTATTGACCATGAATGAATGTGTGGACGAAGAAGGCTATGACATAAACTTGTACATGGTAGTCTTTTAGGAGGTAGAAGCTAGAGAAATATTAGAAAAGGAATGCAAGGAAGAATACGAGAGCATAGAGATGGAACTGGAGTTCAATTCGGAGGAACGCTATCCATAAGCCATTCGAGCCGAGGGCAAAAGTGGAACAGCTAAAGTGTTAACAATCGAAACAGCCTCTATAGTACCAAACCATGAGGAAATCGTGGGTAAGACCAAACCAACCCTGAATCTTTTTGAAGTTCCTGAACACTTCAAAAGATACAAAGTAGAGGAAAGAAAAATACCCATTCAGATTCCTAAGAGAGAGGCGAGAGAAGGAGAAGCATATGACAATAAGGAACAAACAAAAAACATCATAATAACCATAGAAAATGGAGAAGAAAGATGCACATACATAGGAAAGGATGTGTCACCTGAGGAGGAAGAAGACTTGATAAGATTGATTTGAGAATATCGAGATGTGTTCGCATGGACCTACAAGGATCTCAAAGGTGTGGAACCCTCCATTTGTTCTCACTGAATACCAATGACACCTGATGCAAAACCATCAAAGCAATGCCCTTACACTTATAAGGATGTCTATGCACCAAAGATTATAGAGGAAATAGACAAATTATTAGCGGCCAAATTCATTTACGAGATAGAACATACCGAATGGGTGTCACCATTAGTAGTTGTGCCCAAAAAGAATGGGAAGCTAAGAGTGTGCATTAATCTAAAGAAAGTCAATGCAGCCACAATCCGTGATAGTTATCCATTACCTATCACCGACCACCTATTGGAAAGAGTTGTAGACAAAGAAGTCTATAGCTTCTTGGATGGATTCTCTCGATACAACCAAGTAGCTATTGCTACTGAGGACCAACACAAGACTGCATTTGCGACTGAATGGGGGATCTATGCTTTCAAAGTGATGCCTTTTGGGCTCACTAATAGCCCTGCCACTTTCCAAAGGTTAATGTGTCATGTTTTCAAGGAATTCCTAAGGAAGAGTATGGAAGTATACATGGACGACCTCTGTACATACTCAAATAGGAGACAGGAACATATTCCAGAATTGCGAAGAATATTTGAGAAATGTCGACAATATAGAGTATGTCTAAATCCTGAGAAGTGCATTTTTATGCTAAGACAAGGAAAAATCCTAGGACACATTGTACCTAGGAATGGAATATCTACTGATGAAGACAAGGTCAAAATGATTCTAGAACTTCCAAGACCAAAACATGCAAAAGAAGTGCAAGCATTTATGGGTCACTGTGGATACTATCGCCAATTTATCCACATGTACGCCATAATTTCCAAGCCATTGTATGGATTGTTGACTCAATTCACATGGACTGACGAATGCGAGAAGGCATTTAATGAGCTAAAAAAGCGACTTAGCACAGCCCCAATTTCAAAAACACTTAATTGGAACAAACCTTTTCATATTCATGTGGACGCTTCCAATTACGCAATAGGATGCATCTTAGCTCAACCCTTAGATGAAGGAAAATTGGACCATCCAATTGCCTATGCAAGCAGACAACTGAATCAAGCCAAAAGAAACTATACAACTACAGAGCGAGAAGGTTTAGGGATGGTGTATGTGGTTAAGAAATTTAGACACTACCTTTTAGCCAACAAGTTCAAGTTCTTCATAGATCATCAAGCCCTATTGTACTTAGTTAATAAGCCTTGTAGCACGGGAAGATTGATGAGATGGTTTCTATTATTAATGGAGTTTGATTTTGAAGTAATTTTGAAAAAATAAAATACCCACATAAAGGCAGATCATCTCTCTAGATTAACACACGGAGAACCACCAAGCGGAGTACCCGACGATTTGCCAGACACTTACCTGTTCAATTTAGAAGTATGTCCTAAGTGAGTAGAAAACTTAATTCCAATACTCACCCACGGACCACAAAACTCAATTAACAAGGAGAGTAGAATGGAAATCCTATAATCACATAACTTACACATTGTAGCAGGAAGTGTGTATCATAAGGAATCCAACGGGGTATTATCTAGATGTGTAGAAGAAGACGAACAAAAGAACTTGATTGAACAAGCTCACATAAACAAAGGGAGAATGCATAAGGGAACCCACGAAACTTTAACATAATTGAAACGATTAGGAGTATATTGGCCTGATATGCCTAAGGATGTCCATGAATATGTCAGTAGTTGCATAGAATGTCAGGAAACCACTCTAGATGATCATACACCTTTACCCTTCTCTACAATAGCACCCAACTGGAGTTAGACGTTAGTGAAATTCCTAAAGACACGAGAACATGAGAAGGAATCAGTTTAGCAAGGAAACAATCCCTGGAAGAAATGAGTAAGGACTACGTTATCATGGGAAGACAATTATTCAAGAGAGGGAAGGATACCCAACTACGGCTATGTGTACATGAAGGAGAATACTTACCCATATTAGAAATGGCACATGATGATGCAGCAAGAGGACATTTCTCAACTGAAGGAACTGTAAAAATGATCCTTTTTGCGGGCTTGTGGTGGCCAACTCTACATATGGATGCAGACACCTATGTACGAAGTTGCAAGACATGCCAAAGAACTAAATATCTGATTCGACGAGATGATATGCCATTGAGGCCCATGGTTTGTGCGAGAGCATTTTCCAAATGGGTTATTGATTTCATAGGACCCATTAATCCACCAGCCAAAGGATCACATGTTGAATACATAATAGTAGCAACGGATTACCTGACTAAATGGGTAGAGGTGGAGGCAACTACAAAAAATGATGCTCATACCATAGGTAAGTTTCTTTTTGAGTATATCTTTACTCGCTTTTGACTACCTATAGAGATAGTAAGTGATCGAGGAATGCATTTCATTAATGAAGTAATAGAGTCCTTAATGAATGAGTTATTAGTAATTCATAAAAAATCAGCCCCTTATCATCCTCAAGCCAACGGTCAAGCGAAAAGCTCCAATAAGGTGTTATGCACAGTATTGACAAAGATAGTCAATAGTGGAAGGTCAGATTGGGACAAGCAATTGCATCATGAAATTTGGGCCTTTCGCGTAGCTTACAAGATAGCCATTGGAACTACACCATGTAACCTAGTGTACAGACAAAATGCAATCTTTCCAATTGATTTTTTAGTATTGACTTTAAGAGTAGGCCAACAGTATGAATGGACGGGGCATGAATTGTCCAAGAAACTAGACCAAATTGAGAAGCTACACGAGACTAGGATACAAGCTGTTGCTAGAATTTATGTGGCCAAGAGAAGACACAAAGCATATTATGATGCACACATCAAAGATAAAGGATTAAAAGAAGGAGATTTAGTTTTGGTGTATAATTTGAAGCAACACGCCAAGAAGCTACAAAAATGCAGATATGGACCTCTAATAATCAATAGGATTTCAACTAGTGGAGCTGTTAACCTAGCTACTTTGGATGGAGATATACTTCCTAATTACATAAGTGGTTGTCGAGTAAAACGCTACATGGAGCCATTGATGGACCACATAATAGCATGACTGGTAGGTGCACAAAATAGAAAAATAGAGGAAGAGAGGATTAGAGAAGAGGCAAGGTAAGAAGCCCTCAAGCGTATCAAGAAACGAAAAGAGTGGATAAGGCAAAGGGATGAACGATATTTACAAGGAGAAGAGCCTATTCCCATGGCCAACTATCAAGTTCACAAGGCCAACACAAACAATATCAGCATATCCCAACCATATTTAAATCTGGGAATTGGAACGATGGAGTACCAATTAATAGATGCCTTGATAGATTCGGGAGCAGAACTCAGTTGCATACAAAGGAAAGTCATCATGCATCTTCAAATGACCATAACACCAACGAAAGCACACATGATAGGCGTTGGGAACCAAGGCATAGAAATGCATTGGAGAAGCTACAATATCCCTCCACCTAGGAAATTCTACTATGGAGCAACGATTTTTGGTGTGTAAAGATGAGGATTTGATAGAGAACTTGATCCTAGGACAATACTAGATCATTGAAAATGAAGTAAGCATTCACCTAGCTCAAGGATACATATCAGTCAAAATAGGGCATAATGAAATCTTCAGCTTGTTAGAAGAACGACTCTCTCCCATGCATGAAACTATCAAAGGTGACAAAGTAAACCTAAAAGAGGAATTAGCAAATGAATCAATTAAAAGTGTGCTGGAAGAGTGTCCCAAGCAAGAAGTGCCCACCAATGCCAATTTCTCAGTTGTCGAGGTGGGTTCATCCTATAGGAACAATGAATCCAAGAAAAACAGTGGAGACAACGCTCCTAAAGTCACCCCGAATAAAGGAAGATCATCCACGTGGAAGTCTACTATCTGATTATCCCACTCAGGAAGTACCAATCTACACTGGGTTTGCAAGGATTGAATGAAGGAAATAGAGAAATCACCACTGATACAGGTCACTCATTTTATGGAGACAAGGAATAACAATGAATTCTCTTCATCACAATCAGAACCAAAAAGACTTCTGAGAGTATGGCTTCCGAAGTCATTACTAGAAGCTCAGAAACCATGGCAACAAATATGGATTCCAAAAAGGATAGACAGATTGCAAGCCAAGAGATAGACAAGCAAGAAAACATATTACACCAGCAAAGCAGGATCATGAAGCTGAAAGAGCCTCACCAAAGGTACCAGAGGAACACGACATCAACCACTCAGACTACAAAAAAGAAAGAGGAAAAATCGAGAGCACAACAAAACCAAGAAAAGACGAAGCCTCACACTTCACCTACAAAATGGATATGGAGACCCAAGAGGCAGCAAGGACAGCAACAATGGATTCAAAAAGATTCGAATTGCACACATGAAGAAGCGAATGCACCTAAAGTATGCATGATAGGGACATTACGAGACCATGCATTCAACACATGATGTGTGTAACAAAACTATTGGTGCACATTTCCCAATTGGGAATAGATCATAAATTCTACTTCCATAGGAATGGACCTACTATGTAAATAAATAAATGCTTTGGCTACACTAATTCTTCTTTTCTTATAGGAATAAAAATGCAAAAATATGTGGTAAGATATCTTACTTATGTAAGCAAGGGGAAACGGAGTGACACAATGAACCACATATCATTACGGCACTCATCACTAACGACATGCCTTCTATAGAAAGTTGATGCTCTTTTCATTACAAGTGTAGATGGCTTCTGAGGTCTCTGAAGCAACCATTCCAGAGGAGATGCTGGAATTTCCTCTACAGAGCATGATTAAGGCAAAAGGTCACTAGTTTAGAGAAGATCAACCTTCCGGAGACTACTTGTTCTTGGTGACAATCAAATCATGGAAACTAACCATCAATTCCCAATAATGTCCCAAGACTTCAAGGTAGTTCATGAACTTCCATCAACAGTGGACATCATGAAGAAAGCTGGCATCGACAAATACTTTGAACTCCCTATATACAAACCGGATTTCCAGCACTGCACCCAAGTCATGAACACCTTACAACCTGCTCTACATGATCCATTAGTACTGGAAGCTCAAGTCCTAGATGTATCCGGCGAGTGGGTCATCATACAATTTACCCATGACCTAATTAAAGAAGCTCTCAGATGGGAAAAGGAAGGAATACAATTTTGAAAGAGGAAAGCCGGGGAGCAAAGACCAAGATGTTCAGAGATATAAATCGCATGGACATCGAAGAAGAAGTTAGACTTATTCATCACAATTTTGCTTTCCCAACATGCATAGATATACTACTCCATAGAAGCTTATACTGCAAATGTTGTCCCATGCAATCAAACAAATCAGGAATCAAGTTAATATGAATCCATACATTCAAGAATGGCTCTTCGAGGCCAAGAAACAATGGAATCATAAGAAGTTCCTAAATGGAATTGCCTTGACAATATTGATCTATCATGCTTTGGGCATTAGAGAACATCTGAAAGAGATACTGTCATCAGAAGCAATGGCAAAGTATGCAAAGATTGCTACAGTTCCAAGGAAGAAGAAAGGATTCAAGATTGTACAAGACGTTGAAATGAGCTCCAAAACATGAATGAGAGGTACCAAAAGGCTATGGGAAATGATGCAGACAGAGCTCCAACTACAAAGAAAGCACATGTACTTCCAAGGACCAAACTTGAAGAAAATCCACCTATTACGAAGGAAGAATTAACAAAAGCAATGGAAGCTACTCACTAGTATATGGAAGGACATGTAAATTTATCAGTGCAAGGGCATCACTACCAATAAGCCCATCAAGACTCTGAACAAAGAAAAAGGTTGAACAAAGTTCATAGATACAAAGAATTGGTACTAGTGAATTCTAGTTCATATCCGACACAATCAAAGAACAAGAAACATCGGTACTAAATGTGGATATTATAAGTGATTCAAGACACGATGGTCAATGGGAAGAGTTAAATCAAATAAACGATGACTCTGGCATGGAAGGCACAAAGAGAGATCAGATGCCTGATAACAACATCAAGAACACCACAAGGCAGGATGCATCTCAAGAAGGAGTCCATATTTTCAATTTGAATGAAGCATCCAACATCCAAATCAAAGATACTAGTCTGGCGGGAGATGTACGAATGAAGATACCTAAGGAAGAAAAGGTAGAAAACACAGTCGAAGAATCGGAACCCTTCACACCAATAAGGGTCGTGGCAAAACCCTCTTCGATGGATGTCACATTTCAAGGAAGTGCCACCAAATCGATCAATAAGGAAGAGGAGCGAAGAGCACAAGAAGTACAACTCCAAATAAGAAAACCGCATAATGAGACAATACATGTAGAGCAAGGAAGAGATGTACGAACTGGGGAAGGTCCAAACATCCCCAAAACTTGGTTGAATGTGGATGTAGCTCAGCTCAAGCCGGTGGTACAACAAATAATACAAATAGCCATGGATACTCAACAGCTAATGCTTGAGGCTGATGCTCACTACGACAAAGCAATGCGGGAGAAGAATCAATTCCAAGAAATATGTGAGAATCTATCTGCCAAATTAATTCAAACACAAAAGATAATATTAGAGAAAGAGGTAGAAGCCAAAGAGGCCAAGAATCAATGTGCCACACTAGAAACAGAAAACAAGAAGCTGCAAGACCAACTAAAAGAACTACAAAGCAAATATGAGGCTAGCAAAGCAGAAAAGGCACGAATGAATACTAGAAGCAAGATCCTTGAATCTCAAATCAAGGTGTACATGGATGAGGCCGACAATCTAAGGAACAAGAACAAGGAGCTGATGACAGCCCTTTTATGCAATCAATCAATAGAACCTCTTGAAGTGACAGAAAACAATACAAAACAACGAGAAGAGCAGATAGTAGAGTATGAAGATCAGCTGAAGCAAGAACAAGCTATCATAGCAGAATGGGAGAAAAGATATATGGATGACACTAATGCTCTTAGGAGAAGTGGAAAATGGGAGAAAATAAATTCATAGTACAATGCGATGAAGACGCTGGTCAACTAACTGCCATAGGAGAAGAACTCTTGAAGTATAAAGAAAAAGTCAAGAGACCTACGGAAGAAATGAAAACAAAGGATGAATTAATAGGCCATTTATGCGGCAATTGCAAGTGGTAGAGGACTAGGGAACCAATTCTTTGTACTTGCAACACTTAGGTGTTACAACCAAAGTCAATCTCAAGGATTACTCTCATAGAGATGTACCCCCCATTCAATGGAATCCCATCCATAGAGCCAAAGATGATACTGGGTCAGTGCATTCCATAGGATCAGGATCCTCATGGATGCATGAAGACACTCACTTATGGATGTGTAAGGTAGCAGTAGAAGAAGAGGGGGTAAGGTAGCAGTAGAAGAAGAGAAGAGAGAGAAAGCCAGAGAGGTAGGTGCAAAAGAAACCCATAGATCAATTCAAGACCCAGCCTATGCACCTGTAGTTTTTCCTGATGAAGAATTTGAGCCTCACGGCTGGGCTGAAATTTTAGCAACCATGGATGTAGCCATCAATGAAGAACAATGGACACCCCACTGTGACGAGGATGGCTATGACATTTCGGTCTTTTCAATAGAACCAATCATGGGAGATGCAGTTTTAGAAGAATGCGAACCTAGCCTTGATGCAATTGAGGATGCAAGTGACTCCGACTTAGAGTCAATCATTATGGATCCACCATTTGCATCAGAGGAAGAATACTTCTATGAGGTAGAAGTTTACCCTCAGAGACATGAAGAGCTCACTAATGATGTGAGATGAACCACCCAAGTGACCACCAAAACTGAAGGCAAGAAGAGGAAGAAGAAGGAAGTCACTCCGGAGGAAGAAGAATCCTTGTTTGAGGTCCCTGAAAACTTTAAAAAATATGAGATAGACGATAGGAGAGTCATGATAAGAATGCCTAAACGTGAGGCACAAGCAAGAGAGGCCTATGATAGCAAGGACACCACCAAGAAAATAGTTGTAGCCATAGAAGAGGGTGAAGAAAGATGCACCTACATAGGGCATGACCTGATGGAAGAAGAAGAGCAAGAGTTGATAGCTTTGCTAAGAGAGTACAGAGATGTATTCGCTTGGAGCTACAAGGACCTGAAAGGTGTAGACCCTGACATATGCTCACATACAATACCCATGACCTCAGAGGCCAGGCCTTCTAAACAAAAACCCTACACATACAATGAGAACTATGCTGCCAAGATCAAAGAAGAGATAGATCGCTTGGTTGAAGCTGGATTTATCTATGAAATTGAGCATACTGAATGGGTATCCCCCATTGTAGTGGTGCCCAAAAAGAATGGCAAATTACGTGTATGCATTAACTTGAAGAAGGTTAACGCAACCACTATCAGGGATAGTTATCCGCTTCCTATCACTGAGCATCTATTAGAAAAGGTAGAAAGCAAGGAAGTGTACAACTTCCTGGATGGATTCTCTGGCTACAATCAAGTGGCCATTGCACCAGAAGATCAGCATAAGACGGCTTTTGCCACAGAGTGGAGCATATTTGCCTTTCGAGTAATGCCATTTGGTCTTACCAACGCGCCAGCCACTTTTCAGAGGCTGATGTCCCACGTGTTTAAAGAGTTCCTGAGGAAAAATTTGGAAGTCTATGTTGATGATGTTTGCGCTCATTCCAACATTAGACATGTTGAAAGTTTTTCAAGCTCAAGAGTGTGGGAACATGCCCCAAATTGAACCTTCCACATCATCCACAATCAAAGGAGGCTGATTTCCACGAGTTTGAGGCATCCAATTATGCCCATAATGGAAAGAAGTTGATTAGAGAAGATTTAGCTCACCTCTTGATGTGATTGGACCTCACTTTTGACATGTATATGTTTTTGATTGGTTAAAGAGGTTAGTAGGTGGTCTTTAAAACCTCTAATGAGTTGTATTATGACTTAGAGTCGTGGAAATACGTGCTCAAGCTGCCCCCTTGCTTAAGCACACCCCCTACTAGCTGTTCTCTGCATATTTTGCAGAAATTTCACTTTTACACACTCTATCTATCTAGATGTTTTTGGCAGACCCCCCGGTCTTGTAATTGTTGTTTCTCCTTCATCCGGAATCCATTTGCAATGATTTTTGTCTTGTTAGAAATCTTATAAGTTCTACTTTGTCTGGTATAAGTCTCAGGTTCAGTGCCTGCACATGTGCAGAGAAATGTCCAGAACAGTGTCTGTCCAGTTAGCTCATACTCTGTGAAGAGATCAAGTTATCTGTTTTGTTGCAGCTGGTTGAGGCATCATCCAGTATCCAAATGGAGTGATTTTACTCTCATTTGAAAGCTCGTAAAGTCTAGTTTATGCCTAAAAAATTTCATTTTCAGTCTCGGTATATACTCAGAGAAACTTAGAAAATACAAAACCTATGTCTGAAAAATTTCAAGATCCTAGGAGGGTTCATTTGCTTTTGTTGTGCACATAGGAGTGTTTATCCTCCAACAGTGGTATCAGAGCTATAAGTGGAGTATCAAAGAGAGAAGAAGGAGCTACTGAAGTGAGGTAAAGACTTCATCAAAGTTTGAAGGAAGGAAGCAAAGAACGGGCACGTCAACAACAAGGGGAAGCAAATACATCATCAAATCAAAGACGAAGCTTCATCAAGAGGAGTAGCTCTATTTTTTGAGGTAAAAGCCATCCTTTTCAACTTCATTGCATCAAGGGGGAGGTTCAAAAGAGTTAGGAGGCACCATGGCTGATCTCAATGCTCAGATTGAGAAGCTCGAAAAAGGAAACTACCAACCGTGGCGATTTAGAATAAGCAATTTTTTGATGGGGAAAGGTTTGTGGGGACTTGTGAGTGGTGGAGAGCCAAAACCCTACATAGATGAGGTAAATCCAACCAATGACCAGAGAAGAGCAGTAAGAGAGTGGGATGAAAGGGACAAAGGGGTCATTTTCATTTTATCTCAGCATATTAGCAACTCTATGGTAGGGCATATTCAAGATTTGGATACATCGAAGAAGGTGTGGGAGTGCTTGGAGAGATTGTACTCAACCTCCACAAAAGCTAGAAAAATTCAGCTCAAGAATTAGCTAAATAATCTTAGGAAAAGCCCCTCTCAAGGTGCTAATGATTACATATTAAAGGTTAAAGAGCTTGCAGATGCACTAGGGTCAATCGGTTGTGCCCTAGATGATGAAGATCTTGTCGCCCACACCCTAAATGGACTTAGGGATGATGAAAAATGGAGGGCTTTCACAACTTCAGTGTATGTAAGGGACTCTCTTCCTGATTTTGATCAACTAATCACTCTCATGGTGACAGAGGAGATGAACCTTGGTGGTCATAATGCCAAGGATAGCCAAGGGCAATTGTTGTATGCAGGTAGAGGAAGAGGAAGACACAACCGAGGTGCTACAAGAGGAAGAGGAAGATATCAAAGCAACCAAGGAGGTCAAGGACAACAAGAAAATGCAGGTCAAAGAGGTGGAAGAGCCACAAATAGAGGAAGAGGTGCAAGATTTGGTGGAAGAGGACAAGCCACTTCAAATGGATGCTTTGTATGCGGTAAGCCCGATCATTTTGCAAATGAATGCTATCATAGAGCTCAAAGACAAGGGAATCAAAGCAACAACAACAACTATAGAGGGAAAGGTAATTATGCAAACACATCATCCAGCCAAGGGAATGATTATTTACTTGCCATGAGGTATGGTGAAGATACAACTCAAGCTAGTGAAGATGTATGGTATGTAGACAGTGGATGTAGCAATCATATGTCATGTCGAAAGGATCTTTTTAGTAATTTGCAGGTCCCAAAGCATCAAGGGCATGTGGAAATAGGTGATAACTTAGAGCATACCATTCAACATGTGGGAGAGATCACTTTGGAAGGAAATCAAAGAGCAAAGTGCTTATCAGAGGTATTACATGTCCCTACTATTACCAAAAACTTGATTTCGGTAGGCCAAATGGTAGAAAAAGGCTATCAAGTTAGGTTCAATGAAAGAGGATGTTTTGTTGAGGATCCAAGGGCAGGTTTCAAGCTCATAGCAAAAGGAAAAAAGCAAGGGAGAATGTTCATAATGGACATAAATCAGCCACACCATTCAATGTATGTCACATATGGAGACAAGAGGATAGCAGATTTGGATCTATGGCATAAACGAATAGGTCACATCAACCTACAAAAGCTCAAGGACATGCAAAGGAGGAGCTTGGTAAGAGGCCTACCAAATTTTACATCTAAAATGTTGCATGAAATTTGTGTAGCTTGCCAACAAGGAAAACAATCAAGGCTGCCCTTCAAGAAGAGTCCCTATGTAAGTGCAAATGTTTTAGACCTCATTCACACGGATGTTTGGGGTCCAACAAGAGAAGCATCCCTTGCTGGAAATAGGTATTTTGTAACCTTCATTGATGACTTTTCAAGAAAAGTGTGGTTGTATTGCATTAGAAACAAATCAGATGTGTTCCACTACTTCAAGAAATTCAAAGCACAGGTGGAGAAGGAATCTGGCAAGTTTATCAAAACTTTGAGATCCGATGGAGGGGGAGAGTATTTCTCCCATGAATTTTCTGAATTTTTGCAGGTCAATGGCATCAAAAGGCAATTTACATGCAGGTATACCCCTCAACAAAATGGGGTAGCAGAGAGAAAGAACAGACACATAGCAGAGGTAGCAAGGTGTATGCTCAATGAAATGAATATGCCGCATTGTTATTGGGGAGAGGCTACATATACAGCCACATACATCATGAATAGATGTCCTACATCAGGTATACATCATCTAACCCCTGAGGAAGCATGGAGTGGAAGAAAAACTTGCATTTCACATCTTAGAATCTTTGGTTGTATATGCTTAGTACATGTACCTCAAGAGTTGAGGTCAAAGTTAGATGCCAAATCTGAAAGGTGTATTTTTTTGGGATATTCTATGGAACAAAAGGGGTATAAATGCTATAATCCCATCACCAAGGAGCTGAAGGTAAGTAGGGATGTTGTCTTTGATGAGTTGAAGCCTTGGTATGCATGCACAAGTCCATTGCAGGTTAAAGACATAGGTGAGACAGATTTGAAGAATGATGATAGAGTTCAAGAAAGCATGGATTTGAGTGGTCCAAGCAACTCATGCAACACAAGGACACCCTCACCATGGAGTGGAAGGCTTAGGGAAAGAGAGACCAGCTCTGAAGAAAGCAAAGTCAAAGGCAAAGAGAAGATTTCAGTTGAAGAAGGAAGCTATGTGGACGAGAGCATGTTGGAAGATGAAGAGATAGAAGAAATTCAAACTCCAGGAGTGGCAAAACAAAGAAAGAAGATGGCAACCACACCCAAAGGAAGTGAAAGAAGGTCTTCAAGAGTAAGATATCCAGTACAAAGGTTAACATATGATAATTTCATTGCAAAGCATTATGCATACATGACTCAGGTAATCAAGGACAAGGAACCAACTAGTTATGAAGAAGCTAAGGATTGCAAGGAATGGCAAGAGGCAACTTGATGAGAACCATACTTGGAGCTTGGTACCAGCTCAAGAAGGCATGAAGGTGATAGGTAATAAGTGGGTTTACAAAATTAAAAGAAATTCAGATGGTTCCATTGCTAGGTACAAAGCAAGGTTGGTGGCGAAAGGCTTCTCCCAAAGCTACAGGATAGATTATGATGAAAATTTCAGCCCCGTAGCCAAGATGCCAACAATTAGGACTTTGATTGTAGTGGTCACATCAAGGAAATGGAGCTTATATCAGTTGGATGTGAAGAATGCCTTCCTCAATGGAGAGCTTGAAGAAGTAGTCTACATGAGCCAACCTCAAGGATTTGCTAGTATGAGGTACCCAAATCATGTTTGCAAGCTAAGGAAAGCATTATATGGACTAAAGCAAGCCCCAAGGGCCTGGAATCAGAGGTTAGTGGATTATTTATCAAGTTGTGGATATAAAGAAAGTGTTGCAGATCCATCACTTTACTTGAAGAAGCAAGGAGACAAGATGGTATACATATGCATCTATGTGGACGATTTGATCATCACACGAAGTGATATTGCAGGTATTAAAGATATCAAATCAAAGCTAGGGAAGGAGTTCAAGATATCTGATCTTGGAACACTAAAGTACTTCTTGGGAATATAGGTAATCTATGCACACAATGGCATCTTCTTGATTCAAAGAAAATACTTGTTGGATGTGCTATACAGGATTGGTATGAGTGGTTGTAAGCCACTTTCTCAGCCCATGGAGCCCAATACAAAGTTGGTTGCAGGTCAAAGAGAGGCTATACAAGATATTACACTATATAGAAGCATAATTGGTTCATTAATTTATGCTACATTCACTAGACCTGATCTTGCATATGTAGTAGGTGTTCTCTCTCAATTTTTGCATGCACCTACTCATGATCATCTTATGGCGGCAAGAAAGGTGCTTTGTTACATCAAGCACACCATCAACCAAGGTCTATTTTACTCATATGATGCTGATCTAAGTGTCAAAGGATATAGTGATGCTGATTGGGCAGGTAGCAAGGATGATCGAAGGAGTACATCGGGTTATGTTTTCATGATAGGTACAAAAGTGATCTCTTGGAGCTCTAAGAAGCAACCCACTGTTGCTCTTTCATCCACAGAGGCTGAGTACAGAGGTTTAGCATTGGCTACATGTGAGCTATTATGGCTTAAGAAGATACTTAAGGACTTGGAAGTGGAAGTGGAGGAGTTTCCTCTTTATGGAGACAACATTTCAAGCATCTATCTAGCTAACAATCCCATGTTTCATGCAAGGAGCAAGCACATAGAGGTTCATTACCACTTCGTTAGAGAAAAGGTGATGGCAAAAGAGCTAGATATAAGGTATGTGAACACTAAAATGCAGGTTGCAGACATGATGACAAAGTTTCTTGAAGGTACAAAGCTTGGAGGATTCAAGGAAGCTATCAACATAAGAGACATAGGCTGAAGCAACAAAGGAAAAGACTTGAGCTTGAGGGGGAGTGTTGAAAGTTTTTCAAGCTCAAGAGTGTGGGAACATGCCCCAAATTGAACCTTCCACATCATCCACAATCAAAGGAGGCTGATTTCCACGAGTTTGAGGCATCCAATTATGTCCATAATGGAAAGAAGTTGATTAGAGAAGATTTAGCTCACCTCTTGATGTGATTGGACCTCACTTTTGACATGTATATGTTTTTGATTGGTTAAAGAGGTTAGTAGGTGGTCTTTAAAACCTCTAATGAGTTGTATTATGACTTAGAGTCGTGAAAATACGTGCTTAAGCTGCCCCCTTGCTTAAGCACACCCCCTACTAGCTGTTCTCTGCATATTTTGCAGAAATTTCACTTTTACACACTCTATCTATCTAGATGTTTTTGGCAGACCCCCCGGTCTTGTAATTGTTGTTTCTCCTTCATCCGGAATCCATTTGCAATGATTTTTGTCTTGTTGGAAAGCTTATAAGTTCTACTTTGTCTGGTATAAGTCTCAGGTTCAGTGCCTGCACATGTGCAGAGAAATGTCCAGAACAGTGTCTGTCCAGTTAGCTCACACTCTGTGAAGAGATCAAGTTATCTGTTTTGTTGCAGCTGGTTGAGGCATCATCCAATATCCAAATGGAGTGATTTTACTCTCATTTGAAAGCTCTTAAAGTCTAGGTTATGCCTGCAAAATTTCATTTTCAGTCTCTGTATATACTCAGAGAAACTCAGAAAATACAGAACCTATGTCTGAAAAATTTCAGGATCCTAGGAGGGTTCATTTGCTTTTGTTGTGCACATAGGAGTGTTTATCCTCCAACAAGACGGACCCATATACCTTAACTCAGACAAATCTTTGACAAATGTAGAGAATATCAAGTCTGCTTGAACCAAGAAAAGTGTGTTTTCATGGTCAGGCAAGGTAAGATCCTAGGGCACATAGTGTCAAAGAATGGCATATCAACGGATGAGGAGAAAGTGAGAGCCATTGTAGAACTACCTAGGCCAAGGAATGTCAAGGAGGTACAAGCCTTCATGGGGCATTGTGGTTACTACCGCCGATTCATTCACATGTATGCTGTCATTGCAAAGCCCATGTACGGACTTTTGACTAACTTTGAGTGGACTGATGAATGTGAGAATTCCTTCAATGAGCTTAAACGAAGATTATGTTCAGCACCAATCTTGAACACACCAGATTGGAACAAGCCATTCCATGTTCATGTGGATGCCTCCAATTATGCTATTGGATGCGTACTTGCATAACCTACTGGTGAAGGTAATATGGATCTTCCTATTGCCTATGCCAATAGACAGTTGAATGCAGCTGAACGGAACTACACAACCACCGAGCGAGAAGGATTAGGCATGGTGTATGCGGTTAAAAAGTTTAGACACTATTTTCTTGCAAACAAGTTTAAATTTTTTACTGATCACCAAGCTCTACTGTACCTGGTAAACAAGCCCTGCAATACAGGCAGATTAGTAAGATGGTTTCTCTTACTAATGGAATATGACTTCGAGGTAGTGGTGAGGAAGGGCAAGACTCACCTGAGAGCAGATCATCTCTCAAGGCTCACATCAGGAGAGGCCCCACAAGGAGTGTCAGATGACTTACCTGATGCCTACTTGTTTAATTTAGAAGTTGTACCTCAGTGGGCTAAGCCATTAGTGCCAGTACTCACACATGGGCCTAAGCATCCAGTAGTAAACACTCAAGATAGAGAGATAGTAAAAGCTCAGAAATATCATATCATGGCACGAAGTGTGTACAAACATACAGATCACGGAGTATTAGCATGTTGTGTGGAAGAGGACGAGTACGTGAAGTGGTTGCAATTAGCACATGTAGGTGCATTAGAGCAACACTACTCTAGACAAAGAACCTTACAAACATTGAGGAGACTTGGAGTATACTGGCCAACTATGGAAGTAGATGTTCATAGGATGTGCAAGGAATGTCCAATTTGCCGCACTAAGCCACCAGTGGAACATGCCACTCTTTATCGCGTGTCTTTAGTGCCAGATTGGAGTGAGCCATTAGTGGCCTTTCTGAGGACAAAAACATTCCTTCAAGAAATGACTCTGGTTAGACAAAGGATCTTAGAACAAGAAGCACTAGACTATGCTCTCATTGGAGATAGTCTATACAGACGAGGAAAAGATGGGTATCTTAGATTGTGTGTCCACGAGAGCGAATATCTGAAGATATTAGAGACTGCTCACCAAGGTGTAGCAGGAGGACACTTTGGACCAGATCGGGTGATCAAAGCAATTTTATTTGCAGGACTGTGGTGGCCAACTCTTCACATGGATGCACATACATATGTGAAGAGGTGTGAGGTCTGTCAGTGAACTCAGTATCCCATACGCAAGGATGAGATGCCATTGAAACCTACGATGGTGGACGTGCATTCTCGAAGTGGGGAATAGACTTCGTTGGTCCTATTAATCCCCCAGCTAAGGGTTCACATGCTGAGTATATCATTGTGGCCACAAACTATCTAACCAAGTGGGTAGAAGTGAAAGCCACTACGAAGAATGATGCTCAAACAACAACAAAGTTCTTATTTGAAAATGTGTTCACTAGATACGGATTGCCAATAGAATTAGTAAGTGATAGAGGCACACACTTCTTGAATGAAGTCATAGAAAACCTTCTCCAAGAATTCTTGGTAGTACATAAGAAGTCTGCCCCCTATCACCCACAAGCTAATGGCCAGGCTGAGAGCACAAATAAGATCTTATGCAATGTGCTGACTAAATTGGTGAATAACAAATGCTCTGATTGGGACAAACAACTACACCACGCTGTTTGGGCATACCGAGTTGCCTATAATACGGTACTCCAAGCCACACCCTTTCAGATGGTGTTTGGCCAGAATGCGGTGCTACCATTGGACTTTTTGATACCTACATTAAAAGTAGCACAAGATCATGACTGGACAGGCCATGAACTCTCCTCTAGAATCTTTGATCTTGAACATTTAGGGGAGACACGATTGAGAGCTGCAGCAGGAATCTATGCAGCCAAGAAGAGGCAAAAGGCGTATTTTGATACACATGTGAAGGATAAAGGCTTGAAAGCAGGAGACCTAGTCCTAGTCTACACATTGAAGCAACATGCACGAAAATTAGAGAAAAGAGGCTATGGACCAATGATTATCAATAGGATCTCCACAAGCGGAGCAATACAACTAGCCACTCTAGAGGGTGACGTACTACCAAGTTACATAAGCGGATGTAGGGTCAAGCTATATCAAGAACCCTTAACTGAAGAAATGCTCAATCGACTTAATACTGCAAAGAAACTTAAGGAAGAGGAAAAGCAAATTCGAGAAGAAGCACAGGCCGAAGCCCTAGAACGTATTCGATGAATGAAATTGAGGAGGCAAGGTAGAGATCAGCCCATGAATGATGCTCATGAAGCTCTGGGCCATCACATGGCCATGTGCGAAGCTTCAGGTGAACGGTCCCATAAGATAGTTGATCGACGACCTTTTGTGACCCTGGAAGTAAGACAAGGAGAGAGTGTAAGGACCGTGAGAGCTTTAATTGATTCAGGAGCAGCCACTAGTGCAGTTCGGCTTTCTTACTGCCAACATTTGCAATTGGAGGTAAAACCCTTAGAAGCCTATCTGATAGGATTAGGAGGAGTTGAAACCTCTTGCATGGGAGAGGTGGAACTTCCCCTCTACATTCAAGAGGTCCTAATGTCAGCAAAAGTGTTAGTATGTGAAGACAAGTCAACCTCAACCTAAGAAGTGCACTTCTTTAGGCTTGGGCAGGCCAAAGCCGCCTTAGGATTGAGTTAGAAAATCAAGCACTCAAACCAATAGAAAAGGCACCAACTCCTAGTCCCTCCAGGAGCCCACATGAAGATAACAATGCTGTTCTTGTCCAAAGTTCTATGGCGCAGAGGATTGTCACTCTCGAAGAAGGTACAGAAGTCAATGATGAGTTCCCATCTGTTCCAAAGAAGATTCTAAAAGGGAAGGCTCTGCAACACACAACACTGAGGAGACCGAGGATCAAGAAGCATGAGTGCCAACCTATGCACCATGAAGTACCTCGAGGCATGAAGCAGATCTGGATGCGGAAAGATAGAAAACCCACGGCGTTAGAGACAGACTCCCAAAGCAGTCAACAAGCCACACCATCACGCATTACAACAAAGGAGTTTCTTAGCCAATGCTCTAGACATACCCTATCTATTTGGGTTCCCAAGCGGTCAATGAAGGCTGTTCCCCATGCTAGACAGATATGGGTGCCCAAGGCCTGCTTACAAGCCCAAATAACCTCACCTCCAGTCACTAGAGTAAACCAACACTCACACACACTCTTGGCAAACAGCTCAGAGAACATACCTACACCTCACAATGTTACACCTTCCATCAAACCTAGAAATGTCTGGAAATGGGTACCCAAAAGGTCCCAAATCCAGCACAATCTAGCTCATAAATCTTTACCTGGCATCAGCCCTAAGAACTACGCATCCTCAATCAAAGTTTGGAGAAACCATGTATCAAACCCCCTGACCCAATTTTGTAAATCCATCCACTCTGATGACGATGCATTCTGAGTACATTGCATATCCAAAGTATGCATCTAGGATGACACTAACCACTAATCAACACTCACACTTATCACAAACACTTCACCTCTAACCACTAACCATCTGGAATGTCATGTTAGTATTGTGAAGGGAACACCATTACATCTTGTTTCCTATGCAACACTGACGTGCCCTTCTTCTTCTAGCAGATAAGAATCAGAAGTATCATGGCAGTAGTAGCTGGAACAAGCTCCTAGGCAGGCACTAGTACTCAAAGAAAGAAAGAGTAAAGGGGCATTCTCATTGGTTCAATGAGATGCCAGGAGATTTGGGAGATGCTGATCATATTTGGGAATCCAAGTTGAAATGCAGAGGAGTTTGGTGGACCTTTCAGTTCTTCTCACGAGAATTTGAAGCATTACAAAATGTAGCCCCTCTCCAAGATATCTGGCAAAAAGCGGGATTGCAAGATTATTTTAGTGCAGCTTTGCCTAAACCTGATTTTCTTAGGTGCTATTACTTGATTGCAACTCTGAAGGCTACAGGAGATAAAGATCATTCAGGCACATTCTTGGTGCCCTCTCTATCAAACCAGGAGGAAATGAAGAAGTTTGAGTTGAATATCACTTTAATCAGGGAGGCCCTTCAGATGTATGGCACCCATGTACGCTCCGATCGAGATCCCTTGATACCGGAGTCTATGAAAAACAATAAACTCAAGAAGTTGAAAGAAATGTGTGCTCTCATCCCCAACATCGCCATACCACTACGGATGTGCCTTCAACACTTTGCATTTCCGGCACAATACCAGTTCACCCAGCCTCATAAGAAGATTTGGTATGGGTTATACCTAGCGGAGATTGGGAGCTTACCTATCAAAATGCCAGTGTGGATCGTGGACCAGTTATATGAAGCAGGCAAGTGAGGAATGCGGAAGCCCACTTTGAATGGCTGCTGTGCCATTACAAGAATCATCTATAGATGCCTCGCCTATGATTTGCCGATCGCACGGGCCCTCAAGTACTCACAGTTGGAATTCTTCTAGGGGCGGAAATCAGGGGTTCAACCCACTAAAAGAATGCGTGGATCACTTTCACAGGTACTAATTCCTCGCGGGGTCACCATAGAAGCCTCCAGTAGAGAAGAAGAACAAGTAGCCCCTTTTACGATTCATCTCCAAGGACCACAATCAGGGGGCATGGTACAACCCACTCCATCAGCCCCTCCACTACCCACGGACGCTGAGTTTGCCTCCATGGCTACTTTGGCAAAGGATCCATCTTTTGACTTTGAAAGCTTCCTGCAGACAACCCAATTATCTGAGAGTGAGTTTTTCTCTAAGTCCGATGGCCCTGAATCTTCATCCCAGAGAGCACGACCACATGGTGAAGCACGAAGAGTACATTGGCAAGACGAGGCACAACACACTCAGGTTGAAGGCACACATGAACAAGTGGAGATGCAGAGGAATGAATCGGAGGAGAGTGAGGAGGAAGCCCCTGCTTACACCGCACAACTCAAACGGCTCTACAAAACGATCAAGCAGGTACAAAAGAGGCATAAGCTATTAGAGGAGGCAAATAGAGCGATGGTGAATCAAATGCTCCAAGCAGAGAACGCGGACCCCCGTTTTGTGGAATCATTGAACCTTTTGGCGGAGACATATGGGATTATAGAAGCTATGCGGATCATGTTACATCGCAACCCTCCTCAATACGATCAACGAAGGATCGATACACGACCACGAAGGGGGAAGGTGATTCAAATGGAAGTCTCTACCGCCCTCCCTACCACCACTCAAGCAGATGTTCACATGGCCAGCCCAACTAACCTTGATGAACCAGATGTAAATATACAGATACCATCTCCACCGTCATCTCCCATTCAGCCCATCAAACCCCTCACTACTAGCATTCCTGAGCAACCAATATCCACCCTCAGTGAACCTATATCACACACCACCATTTTGTCATCCTTACCTATCCCTACCTCTATCATTGCGGGTCCATCTTCCCAACCTCATATAGGTCATCCTGCCACCCATCAAACCATATTAGGTCACCCAGCTTATCAACCAGCTCTTGGAAAGCCACATCTCCCTACACAAACTTTAACACCCCCATTTCCCCTCACCACTACATTTCCTCTTTCCCAACCCCTAAGCAATGAGCCCCTCTTAACCTCCTCAGAACCAACACAAGCCACCCTACCTCCATTATTGGAAAACCTTGTAAATATGATGCAACAACTTGATGATTATCATAGAAATTCCCTTTCCCATCACACCTCACCCACATTCACACCCACTACTAACACACCACCCACCATTCTCGTATTCACGATTCACACTCCACACTCCATCACATCCGACCCCATGGACATTTCACCACCCACAGGACCACCCAACCCCACTTTTGTTCCAATATCATCACATATCACTTCACTCACATCACCATTTCCACTCACTGTAGGCACAACATCCACTTTTTCCTTCCCCATTTCCCGACCCCTTGCATTTTCCACCTCTACCCCTGCATCCACCTCATTTAGTCATGCACTAGACACCATGTTCGAAGCTTCCACACAACTTAAGCAGGAGTATAGATTATTGGAAGAGAATAACAATGAGCTCTGCAATTTGTCTGCTCACCTTCAGGCACGTGTCAATGCCTTGGAGTTGAATAACACTGCGTTGCAACAAGAGATTACTACTCTGCAACAATCGCATGCGAAGCTTGAAGCCAAGTATGCAGAGACGGGTAAGGCGATGGAAGAACAACTCAAAGATCAGCTAGCTCGCAATGTTAGTGGCTTATGCATGGCATGCACGAATAAGATATCTCCCTGCTTGCTACAAGCAAACGTTTGATGACATGTTCACCACGGGGTTTTGGGAAGCACACTCAGAAGTGTTCGTGCCACGCCCGACTCATCTACTACAATTATTCGCCTGTGAACAAATAATGCATTCAGAGCTCTACACCATGCCACAACCTGACATACCTGGCGCAGTTAATTGGGAGGCCCTGCAGAGAGACCTGCTCAAGGGACTGCGGATTAAAGAACAAGAATTGGCAACCAACATACTACAGCAGTACATTGATCAAACCGTGGAGCAGAGGTCTATCAGAGGTGACAGACGCTAGGCGGGGGAGAGTGTTGGCATCATACGGGAAGAAGCACGTACGGGCATACATGCAGATCTAGCACTGAGGCAACCCATTAAAATTTTTCCAAACCTTACATCATTTTAAAAGTGCATCTCATCACTAGAAACCCTTATAAATACCGTTTCACCTTTTTATAGCTCCATTTTGTAGAAGCCGAGGAGTCCTCGAGCTTGGGGAGCCTTAGAAGTAGTTGCTTGCCAATTTTCATATTTTTTAGATCTCGTTTGAGCCCTCAAATAAGCCCTGGAACCTAATTTTTAACTAGGCCGGACACTAGGTCTGGACAGGGCCAAAGCTAGTCAAAAAACTATAAATAGAGCTGGAGAGCTCATTTTTGAGCTAGCTTCTTGTAGTTTTGAGCTTGTATGAGAACCTGTTTATAATAGAAGTGATTCCATTGTTTTACTCTCTTTGTTCTTGCCGTGTGTGCACGTGTGTGTGTATGTGTGTGCATGTTTGTGTGCTTCTCACTCACACATTTGTGCCTTCACTTGCTCAAGGTCTTCATACCATCCTCATGTCTTCCCGGATTGACATTAAAGGAGGTGCTACTCATCACTGAGCTAAAGTCTTAATGTAGGTTTGCCCCATTGCTTCCACAAGGAGGTGGTCGCAATCGCAACACTAGCACCTGAATCTAAGATACTTTGGTTGTGTAACCTTGGTAGGTGATTGGAAGATAAGTATTACCTTCTTCACCTTTACTCATGTCCCCTATTTTGTCTAGAGGTATCTCTAGGACTTTTTGCTTAGAGCCTGCTTTTGACATATTGGAACCAAGTTCTAGAACTTGATCTGCCACATGTTTCCATAACTCCTGTTTTACTTTGAGCAGCTCTTCTAAAGTGAGATGACACTCAACCTTAGTGTTCTTCACAACATCAATGTTTCTTGGAACCACCAAGTCTTCATTTCTTACTAGTATTGTGGGAGCTCTGATCTGTAGAGATTCAGATTCCCATGGGCCTGTGAATTGTGGCAACTCTTGTAAAGAATTAGATTCAAAATCTAATCTTTCATCTTCTTGTTGCTCTACTTGGTCTTTATAAATAGATGGAATGTCTTGGGGAAATTGATCATGAAGATCATCAATTTCAGGAATAGGAAGGGGATTACCCTTCTCTTGGGCCCATTTCTCTTCTTGTATTTCCTGTAAGAACTCATGTGAGTACCCTTGAGTTGAAAGAGTTGTTCCATCATTCATGGAATCCGGAACATAAGCTTTCCTTGGTAGGGAGATTTCTCTTTCAATTATTGGTTGAGCCTATAAAGGTAAAGAAACCTGTGGCTTGTTTACCAATGGCTCTAATCTTTATAATAAGCCCTAGAATTGCAAACCTAGTTTGATAGAATTTTTTTGATTGAATAATTGATTGGCCTCGAACATAGCCTGAGTAATTGACTGAATTGATTGGCCTCTTCCATTTTCATGCACATTTTGGTCTATTCAAACTCTAAATCTGCTCTAGGGTAGCTCTTGTCTAGGTTTGCAGTCGTTGGCCCTTCTTGAAGTTGAGTCTGGTAGGCCTAGAACATCATGTCCAAGCCTTCTAGGGTTGGATCTACGAGAACAGACCCTGGTTGTGGTTTATTTACAATGGGTGGTGGGGTGGGATGAAGTGAAGTGGATGGGTTTTCAACATGCAGGGGTTTTGAGATGCAATGTCTTCAATCTTTGTTTCTGCATTTCTTAGGCTTTCTTCTAGTTTTGAATCTTTTCTCGCCCACTTATGATTGGCTTTCTCTCTGGTATCCTTCCAAGTCCTTGTTTTCGTCTTACTAGGCTCTCCTGATTCACTTGACTCTGATTGTTCAACTACTTTAGCCTGTTTTAAGGCTTGTGCTCTAGTGATTGCTTGTATAGGAGCCATGCTAATACTACTTGAACTTGAATCCACCACTAAACCTACCACATTAATCGGTGTAACCTTGGGTGCACTAGAGGGGTTCCTCGAACAATCTCTCGAGAGATGTTCCTTGCCACACTCAAGAAAAAAGCCTTATATTGTGATGTTCTGTCCTTATCCTAGAGTCAGTGAGTGGGGACATTCACGAATGAAATGGTTGCCCTGACATCTAAAACATGGTCCTCTAGGGGCTTGTGGTCCCATTTTCCTCAATTGGGGCCTGTTGTTAGGATTCATATACATGACATTGGAGTATTCTAGCTCCCATTTTTTTTCCATAAGTGGTGTCTTGTATTGATAGGAATAAGCCTCACTATGCTCTAATGACTCTGTGTAATAAGCTTCTGGACTATCTTTATGGGAGTAGGTTGAACTATGAGCATGAGAGTCATTTTTTGAGACCAATGGGGTTAGTGGCACCAAAGCTCTATTAGGATTTTCCTCTGCCACTGTATACTTAACTGGAATCACATTGGCAGTAGTTGGATGGTGCTTTATATTGTTATTGTGGCCTATAATATGGCTGTTGGTATTTATTATGATACCTACCTTGCTGATAAGGTTTTTGATAATTTTTTCTGACAGCGTGCCTATTGTATGGACAATCTTGAGCTGTGTGGTTTGTGTATTTTCTCTCAATTGTGTAGTATAGAGCATTCAAGTTTCCTTGGGTTTGATCCATGATCGAGCAAATATTAGCCATGTGATCTCCTCCACAAGTGTAACCTCGCTTCAATGAGGTGACCCTTGGTGGTTGTCTATTTTGAACTCCTAGCTTCATGGCAACTTGCTTAGCTATCTCATCTATCTCAGTGGAGGTTCTTGAGGTATGACTAGTAGAACTATCAGCATCCTTATAGAGTTTGGACAGTCCTAACTCCTCACCCAAATTGTCTTCTATATCAATACACATTCGCACACATTCTTCTATGGATCTAGGCTCTTTCAAGTACACATATGATCTTAACTTGGTGCTTAGTAAGCCATCTAAAAACAAGGCCACTTGTTTGGTCGTTGTGGGTAGCTATGGCACAGGGCATGTTTCTAAGTACAGTTTGAACCGTCTTCCTGCAAGTCGCATTGTTTCTTGGGGTGTCTGCTTGAAGTTATGGATCAAGGATGATGTGTTATGTCTGATGCCACTCTTGGAGAAATCTACAATGAATTCTTCTAGCAGTTGACCTATGGTTCGGTAATTACGGTTGTTCAAAGGTTGAAACCAAGCTAAGGCAATACCCTTGAGAGTTAAACCAAATGCCTCGAACCGAGTGAACAAGTCCTCGACCTGTTCAACTCTTAACACTTGTTTGGACTCAGCCACATGATCATAAGGATCTCCTGACCCGTCAAAGTAGTTCTTCATTGCCTTAACTACATGAGAGGGTCTAAGGGTTCTTGGGTGCTCATAGGGTTGAGGCAATGGAAAATCATGTTCAGCTCTTTGATGCCTATGTGCTTGATGTCTCTCTCTTTCATGTCTTTCATCTTCTGATCTTGATCTGTCTCTACCCACATTGTGTGTAAAGCTTACCTCAGGTCTCTCTCTAGTTCTTTCCCTCTAGGTTTCATGAGCCTGGGATGATCCTACTCCTTTGAGGCCATGCGAAACATTTGATATTGGTGGACGAAAAATAAATTTGCCTTGCCAAGTGTATGCATGCTTACCATGCTCTGATACCAAGAACATTTTCTCCGATGTATTATCCAGGTAGAAAACTTTGCCTAGTATTTTCGGATCGTTGAACTCGTAGATGGTGATTATTAGGCTAGGTTAATCTAGCTTGAATCTCCAAAAGGCTTCCTTTGTTTCTCTATTCAAGAATAGTTCTATTCTTTTGTTGTCTTGAGGGATCCACTCTAGAGTGATCACTCTGGTCAAAACTGACTTGCCTCTAGGAGTCTCGGGTTCTCATCCTAGGTCCCCTTGCTCTAGGTCTCCTATCTCATTCTCAAGAATGATATTTCCAAACTCATCTGTCCTATCACGTAAGCTGGTAACCACATACATGGTTCTTTGCTTGTCAATATATGAACCATCTTTGAATTTGACCACTCGGTGTTCAAGTCCAAAGGGTTGATCTCGATTTTTAAGTTGGACCATTGAGCGCCTTAGGCCATCCTCATAGATGCATGCACCTAATCGGTTGGTCCTAACATATTCCAACTGTGTCTTATAGGGACCTTCTGGTGTCTGTAATTAGGCAGTACTTGAGCTACCTGTAGGTCTTTCCATGCTGAAGGACATTTCTGAATCACTTGTGCTCGAACTTAGTACATAGGGATAAGCATTGAGTTGTTGTGCCCAAGACTTAGTTGTATGGTTGACACTAGCCTTAGACAATCTAATTATTTTTCTATCCTTGCCTAGGTGTCTACTAGATCTCGAACCCAAAATCACAACAAATGGATTTCATATGAGAAAGTTATGTCCAGTCAGGATTCTGGGGGTCAAAACAGGCAAACAAGACCTCTGAAAGAATCACGATTCTTTGCAAATTAGGTAGCCAAAAAGTCGTGTTTTTTTATTAGAGAATCGTGATTCTCTCAAAATCCACTCCAAAGAATCGTGACTTTCTCAAAATCTTCCAAGCAGAGAATCGTGAATTTCTCAAATCTCTAAGTCTAGGAAATTGTGAATGTGAAGCAGAGAATCGTGAATTTCTCAAAGCCAGGAATCGTGACTTTCTTCCAAGAAATCATGACTTTCTCACAAGCACAAAGTCCAAAGAATTGTGAATTTCTTCTAGAGAACCACAAATTTCTCAATTCCAGAGAATCATGATTTTCTCAAATTTTCTAAGTCCAAAGAATCGCAAATTTCTTCCAAAGAATTGCAAATTTTTTCCAAAGAATCTTGAATTTCTTCTAGAGAATCACGAATTTCTCAATTCTAGAGAATCACGATTTTCTCAAATATTTTTAGGCGGAAATGTAAGACAATAGTTATGCAATATAACACAGGAGCAGTAGCAGAGAAGATAACAGATATAGGAGAATCTCAACAATTTTTTACTAACAACAAGTACAAAGATGATGGCATTGTCCACCCATGCGCTCTCAAGGTAGAGCTTAAATGGTGATCTAGACAACTCTAGATAGGGAGATACAAGGTAGAGGTATGCTAGCTCAACTTGATGTCTCAGGTAGTGCAGTTGCCATACACGGCTTAGACCAGTTGAACCGACCTAACAAATATAAATGATTTCTGACTCTGATAGGGAATATTCCCTTTACTCTCGGGTCGGCGGCACTACCCTCGGACCCCCACTAGGGGGCTGGCTGGCCCCCTTGGACCCCCCAGCCGGGGCTGCTCACCGTTGCCTCGGACCCCACAATTGGGGACCCTGGTAACTCCCTTTTCTTACAATACCTTACATGGTCCAATATGACCTTCATCCATGCAAGTTGGGATTCCCATCAATTGGGTAATGCATGCTTGGCTTCTCCTCATAATGGGGGCCTTACAAAATGTGCATAGAATCATGAGGGGTAGACATTGATCATATACTAACACCCCCCCTCAATATTTGCCGATGATAAATCAAGTAGGTCTTGGTCCTATGCCCATCTGTTGAAGATGCCTGTTGAGCTGCTCTCTTCCAAGTGCTTTAGTGAATATGTCAACACAATTTGCCTCTGTTGGGCAATATTCTAGCTCCATAATTTCATCTTCAATTAGCTCACAAATTTAATGGTAGTGTACTTCTATGTGCCTGGTGCAAGCATGAAATACTGGGTTCTTTGCAATAGCCATACAACTTTGATTATCACACTAGAGTACAGTCACCATATTTGATGGAAAGCCTAGATCTGCAAGAGTTCTCCTTAACCAGACTGCCTCACAAGAAGCAAAACAAGCTGCTTTGTACTCTGCTTCAGTGGAGGAGAGTGCAAGAGTTGGTTGCTTCCTACTTACCCAAGAAAATATTCATGAACCAAGTGAGAAACAATATCCAGAAACTAATTTTCTAGAATCACAATCTCCAGCCTAATCTGAATCACAATATCCTTGAAGTGTATCACCTGTGATATACAAAATACCAAAATCCAAGGTTCTTGCAATGTACCTTAGAATTCTCATTCCAACATTCCAGTGACTCTCCTTAGGTTTGTTGGAAAACCTGCTTAATACTCCAACAGCATAGCAAATGTCTGGTCTAGTGTTGCACAAAAAAATAAGACTTCCAATGAGCTTCCTATACTTCTTAGCATCTACATCAGGCATGTTATCATCCATAGATAGCTTATGATTTACCTCCATAGGTGTGCTAGTTGCTTTGCAGTCCATCATTCCAAATGCCTTGAGAATTTCTTTCGCATATTTTTGTTGGGAGATGAAAATGCCATCCTTCCTTTGCCATACTTCAATTCCCAGACAAAATTGGAGTAGACCTAAGTCTGTCATTTCAAACTTAGTTCCCAAGCTGATCGGAGTTTGATTGATGAGTTCCTCATGATCTCCTGTAATGATCAAATCATCTACATATACAATGACAACAACTAGCCTGCTATCCATTTTTGTTACATAAAGGTTAGCATCAGAAGTACTTCTTTCAAAACCCATATTTTTGAAAAAATTATCTATCTGTTGGTACCAAGCTCGTGGAGCTTGCTTAAGTCCATACAAAGCTTTCTTCAACCTGCAAACTTTATTTTCTGAATTGGGCACCTCAAAACCTGGTGGTTGAGATACATATACCTCCTCCTTGAGGTGACCATTCAAAAATGCAGATTTGACATCCATCTGGAAAATAGGCTAGACCTTTTGTGCAACTACTGCAAGTACCATCCGAATAGTTGTCATGCGTGTTGTTGGCGCAAAAGTTTCTTGAACATCAAATCCTTTGATCTGTGAAAAACCCTGTGCAACTAATCTTGCCTTATACTTTTCTAATGTTCCATCTGCTTTATACTTAGCTTTCCAAATCCATTTAGTACCTATTACCTTCTTCTTTGGCGGCAAGTCGACTAGATCCCATGTATCATTTTTGAGTATACTATCATACTCCGACTGCATTGCCGCTCTCCAACCTAGATCATCAAGGGCTTCTTCAATGGTGGTAGGTTCCTTTATCGAGCCCATGATATCTGCCATTAGAGCCATGTTAACAATGTGTTCTAAGGCTCTTATTTTCTCCTCTATTCTCTTTGATCTTCGTAATCCATCCGATGATGATTCTGGTACATGTACATGTGGATTGTGATCATCAAAGAGCTAGTGTGCCCACTTCGGTAGTGGCTTACGTTGTGCAGCTACAACTGGTTGGCTTTTTATTGAGGAAATTTCTCCATCAGATGTTTCCTCCTCATCAACTTTAATCTGTCTTTTGATGGGCACAAGGTGAGATATTTCTCCATTTGATGAGATAATAGATTTACCTTTATCTTCTACTAAGTGTGGTCGTTCATCAAACACCACATCTCAGCTGACAAAAATCTTCCTTACCTCAGGATCCCACAACCTGTATGCTTTGGACTCTTCACTATATCCTAGGAAGACACACTTTTTGCTTTTTGAATCCAACTTTGATCTTGTTGAATCAGGAATATGTGCATAACAGAAACAACCAAAAATTCTGAAATGCAAAACTGAAGGCTTTTTACCAGAATATGCATAACAGAAACAAACAAATTTCTTTTAAGTGTAGGTACATAGAGAACATTGGATAACTTTTTCTCAACACTTGGAGAAGTGATAAAAGAGATGGTTCCAGTTCCTTCTGCTAGACACTTGGAGTCATTTCCCACCACTACATTGATGGATTCCCGTAGAGGCACTAGGGAACTATACCAATCCTTTTTACTGGTCATATGGCGAGAAGCTGCACTATCTAAAATCCATGGTTCATCAACACGAGCTTGAGCAGATGAGCATACCTCTTCAATAGCTACCCATAGTTCAAGCTCTGTGTTGTTTGCAGACTCTTTGCTCTTCCACGATGATTTTACAGTCCCATTCCATTCATCAGCTTGCTTCTTTTTGCAATCCTTGATGGCATGGCCTTTCTTTTCACAATAGAGGCAACTTCCTGTGAACTTTTTCTTCTTTGGCTTCTTCTTTGATCCATCAGAAGAGCCTTTACCTTTTGCATTTGTTGAGAATGCAGCATCACTTGTACTTTGCCAATTCTTCAACCGCATCTCTTCTTCTAAAAGCATAGCACAAAACTCTTCAAATATAAGGGGAGTTGGTCTTACCTGAGTGTTAAGGGCTGTTACTAATCCATCATACTTTGATGGAAGAACACGTACACATCTTCGAGCCAACTCTTCTGGTGTTATAACAACACCAATTACACCCAATTGGTCTTGAAGATGTTTTATCCGTTTGATAAAATCTTCAACCCTTTCAGAATCAGAATGCTTTTCATTTGCCAACTAATTTTCTAAATTTTGTATCCTAGTGTGGTTCTTGGTCTCATATTGTCGAGCCAATATGCCCCAAGCCTCATGTGCTTTAGTAGTATGTTGAGCTAAAGTAAGCACATAATCACTTACACTAGTGACAATTGCACATAATGCATCAGCATTCTGCCTCTTCCAAGCTCGTCGAAGATCTAGATCTAGCTGAATCATCAATCTTGAATTAGCTGGATCTTCAACTGGTATAGGCTCTCGATCCAATCCCATCGATCCCATGACAGTGTCAAGTAATTCATAGGAGTCCAAAATTGCAGAAGTTTTGAACTTCCAAAGTGTATAGTTGGATCCATCCAGCTTCCCTTCAGTGAATGCAGGTGGACAAATTCGAATAGGTGCAGCATTAACATTAGCTGAAGCACCAAGACCAGTGTTCGATGACGAAGCCATCATGTAATCACTCGAATAATCTATTGATATTCTAGTCTGCTAGTAGGCTAAAATAGTGATACTTCTCAAGCTATTTGAACCTTACAGCTCTGATACCATGTAAGACAATAGTTATGTAATATAACACAGGAGCAGTCGCAGAGAAGATAACAGATATAGGAGAATCTCAACAATTTTTTACTAACAAGTACAAAGATGATGGTGTTGTCCACCCGTGCCCTCTCAAGGTAGAGCTTAAATGGTGATCTAGACACCTCTAGATAGGGAGATACAAGGTAGAGGTATGCTGGCTCAACTTGATGTCTTAGGTAGTGCAGAATTCATGTATAAATAGGATCATGGGTGGCCTTCTGTGGACGGCTATACATGGGTGGTAGAGCATGGGTGGCCACCGCCCGCGTAATTGCCATACACGGCTTAGACCAGTTGAACCGACCTAACAAATATAAATTATTTTTGACTCTGATAGGGAATATTCCATGGAATATTCCCTTTACAGTCACACTGGGGCCACTGCCCCCGGACCCCCACCAGGGGGCCCGCCGGCCACCTGGGACCCCCCAGCGAGGGGGCTCCTTGGGATTCCCATCAATTAGCTAATGCATGCTTGGTTTCTCCTCATAATGGGGCCTTAAAAAATGTGTATACAATCATGAGGGGTAGACATTGATCATATACTAACGGGAAAAACATTTGAATTTCTAGAGAATCGCGATTTTCTGAGAAAGTCATGATTTTTTGAGCTTTTAGGCGGGAATTTCGAATTTTTGCACTGAGCCCCAAATGTGAAGAAAATCATGAAAAACACAAGCGCATGCCCTCCCAAGCACTTCCTAGCTCTTTCTTGCACTCCCACACATGAGAAATGATGTGAAAATGGTGAAAATGCACTCAAAAATGAAAAAATTCTATGAAGATGAAGATGGTGATGATGAAGATGGAGAAGAAAAATTAGGAAAATAATAGAAAATGACTACTTTTTAACTTCCAATGCCATGATTTTACCATCACAACGCTCGTCCTTGAAGCTCTCTCCACAGCAATGGCACCAAAATTTGGTGTAGCTCATGCGTAAGCACCACCTCCTTTACTTGTCAATCCGCGGAGATGTGAGGACTGGTATCAAGACCGTGAGCATGTGAAGGCACAAATGTGTGAGTGAGAAGCACACTAGCATGCACACACATACACACACGCACACAAAGCAAGATCAAAGAGAGGAACAATGGAAAGCTTTCTATTGCAAAGGAACTCTCTTACAAAAGCTCAAATCTCTCACAAACTACTAAGAAGCTCACTCTCTAACAAGCCAAGTCTCTAACAAGCCAACCCCAAAAATGAGCTCTCTAGCTCTTTTTATAGTTTTTGACTAGTTTTGGCCCTATCTAGACCTAATGTTTGGGCCTAGTTAAAAATTAGGTTCTAGGGCTTATTTGAGGGCTCAAACGAACTCTAAAAATTATGAAAATTGGTAGGTAGCTACATCTAATACTCCTCAAGCTCGAGGACTCCTCAGCTTGAACAAAATGGATTTGGAAAAATTATGAAATGGTATTTACAATGGTTTTTAGTGATCAAAATCACTAATTCTATAGGGATTTCTTCTCAAAATCTGACATATGCTTCTTGGAGCTCCCTACATGCTCCATCTTGTTTTGTGTCCACTTCCTTGATGTGTTGCCATGCTTTGTGCTTGTCTCTTCTTATGTGTCCACTTCTTTGATGTGGTGCCATGCTTTGTGCTTGTCCTTGAGTGTCAACAATCATGTGGACTTCTAAGTAATGAACATGGAGACGATAGACCTTATATTAGGTAGATATTGGCTTTGGGGATACACTTAAATATGGCTATTAAAAATAACACTCTTGAATTTATGAAGAACGGAAGTAGATTTTGTATTCAAGAAGAGCGAGATGTACCTAGCGCACCTCTCATCTCATCTTTAGAGTTAGATAGTTTGTTTCATTCTCAACATGTACAACAGATCTTTTTATTATATAGTTATGATGTTGACCATTTTAAAGGCTCTTCATCTTATGTATATTTTCATGATAGCAATATGATTAAGGACAAGATATTTTATTTTTAATTCTTTCAAGAGTGTGTAGTGTTCTAATTATTTAATATTTGAGTCTAAAGATGTTTCTCCCTCTTATCTCCCTACAGGGCTACCACCAGAGAGATGGGACATTGACCATGCCATTGAGGTAGTTAATAGCACTTACCCTATTTGTAAGCCACCTTATAGGCTCAATGTATCTGAGATCAAGAGGTAGAGAAGCATTTTTAGGACTATTTAGATAAAGGCTTCATTAGACCTAGTAACTCACCTTGGCCATCAACAATGCTCTTAGTCGAAAAGAAAGATGGCTCTATGAGACTTTGTATATATACATGGCATTAAACAAGGTAACAACCAACAAAAAGTTTCCAAGGACTAGGTTGGAAGTCCTATTTGATCAATTATATCAAGATAGGTATTCACCAAGCTTGATGTTAGGTCAAGATATCATCATATTAGAATTAGGGTAGAGGATGTCGCTAATATTGATTTTAGGACTAGATGGGCACTATGAGCTTTTATTGATGCTTTTTGGTCTCACCTATGCTCTTGTTACTTTCATGAACTATCATCTATATTATATCAAAACTAGAACACTTAGAACACTTAAGAAAGTTTTCCAAGTGCTACAAGATAAATCACTCTTTTTTAAGGAATCGACATGTGTTTTTTCAAAAGAGAGGTTAGATATCTTAGGCATATAGTCTCCCAACATAAAATCTAGATGTATCTTGATAAATTATGGGCTAATATGGAATGGCCACATCCCAGCAACCTCGAAGAGCTTCAGATCTTCCTAGATTTGTCAGGTTTCTATCAAAGATTCGTTACGAACTATGCCAAATTGTTGGCTTGATGACCTAACAACTTAAAGGGAAATGAAAAATTTTTCATTGTGGACACAAACAAAGGCAAATTATGAAAAAATTTGAAGGAAGTGATTGTTATAGCTCCACTTTTATACTTAGAAGATCCCAATAAACTCTTTGTGATTGAGATTGATGTGAGTGATTTTGCTATAGTAGCAGTCTTAGTTCAAGATGGTTGATCAATCAGAGGGGAAGTGCTCTGTAAGATATGGAAAGAAGGATGTGCGATCAACTTTGATGCCCATTTGAAAGAGTGGTCGATTGAAAAATACCTTAGCATGTTAGGTAGAAGAATATGTAATTGTAAAAAATCTCCACCTTTCAAACATTATAAGATGTTTTTCTTGGAAAACAACAAGATTAAATGCAAGTGGGTCACTCATGAAGGCAATAGAAAAATCATTAAACTTCTCAATGACTCTTTTTAAAATGTTTTTCACTTGCCTAATCTTCAGTATCCTATGATTTTTGGACCATCATAGCTATCGATCCATCCTACCCTTGCTTTGTGGGATATAGGGGATTAAGGGCACTAAGCCCATTCACTGTATAATTGTTCTTTTATTAATTCAAACATGGGAGAGTAGGCATCTATGGAACTGGGAAAAAAAATCTAGCCCTAACCTATATTCTTTAGAATTTTTGAGATTGTCATTGAAATCTAGTTTTTGCAAGGTCTTTTCTTTGCAAAGACGTCAGGTGGAGGCATCACAATTCTAACATAGAGTAAACTCGATACGTAAAACTTGGATTATGTTATATTTTAAATCCTGTTCTTGATATTTCTAACCACATTCCTTCATACTAGTATTTGAGGTAATCAATATTAATAGCAAACTATCTCCTTGCTATATAAGATTCAAAAAACCCAGAACACTAAATTTATGATAGCACAAATTTAGGGTATTCCAATCATCACTATATTATGTTAGTTTCAAGTGATCCTATGGTTAACTTTTAAGGACACAAGGAATAAAAAGGAGAACCAACTTTGTCTTTGTCTTTGTTAGCATGATGCATGACAGAGCCCTTTGTATTATGTTTATAGGTCTTTAGGGTTATAATATTATAAGAAGTCTAGATGATGCACAACATAGGTGTTGATCAATGGTAGTCGGAAAGATTTACATCATACCCATTGTAGGATATGCTTATGGTGAGATTTTGGAAGTCAAAGGATATATTGAATGTCGATTGGGCAGGTTCTAGAGATGAACGGAGGAGCAAAATTCATCTCATGGATACCAAGGAAACAACGTATTGTAGAGCTTTCTTCAATAGAACTATATTCAAAATATTTTTAGCCATTTTCTAAGTAATGTTTCTCAAGCACCTACTTGAAGATCTAGGTGTGTAGGTTACCATGTTACCACTCTTTGGAGACATATGTGAAGCATTGACCTAGCCAATTCAAAGTTTCATTATAGAAGCACGAGCGTTGAAGTTGGCTATCACTTCATCAAGGAGAAATAACTAGATAATAAGGTAGGTGTAAATCATTTCAATAATAAGCAAGAAACAAGGTCAAGTTCTTGAAAAACATTATCATGTTCAAAGAAGCTATCAACGTAAACGAAATAGAATGAGTGATTCAAGAATTGATCTTAAGGAGGAACGTCTAATACTTTTGGACAAGATCAAGTGCATGGGGGTATCCTCAATCTCCTTTTCCACCTCAGCCTCAAATTTTCAATGTGTTCTCTCTACCAATGTTGTTCTAATGATTTGTAGAAAAAATAGGATAACTTCTAGGGGTGATCTACCAATCAAACTAAATTAAGAATCTAAACGCACTGAGTAAAAGTGATATCGCAAGTTGTGGATGCCAATTACAAGTGATTTCATTTGATGGAATGTTGGATATAAGTGAAATGATCATCACACGCTTAAGGTAGATCCATGCTAGCTCATTATCTACACAACCTAGAAAAATTTATCTCTATCTATCTCTAAGTAATAACTAGCCATTGGTAGTGCTTCATGTTGTATTAGGTCCATTGATCACTATTATTTAATAAATAATATTATATAAATAATTTAAGATATAGCTAAGTTTATTGCATGTTTGAAAGTATCAATTTCATTCTTGGTATACTCAAAGAAATAGAGGCCACACCATAAGAGTATATTTCATAGTCAGTGTAGTGATTAGCTATTTTATCATGCTCCACATGTTTTAATAAGCTACCAATATCCATTTTAATTTAATGAGAGATCATCTCAAATTTTGGTTAGTTATCTAAGTGCCTCTTGAAGTATTAAATCGATTCTCAATAGAATTTGTGAGAAACAATCATTTCATTAACTCAAAGTCAATTGTGGAAAGGTCCTAGGAAGGGAACATTATCTTCTAGCTAAAATTAGAAGTGGCATAACTCCCCAAGTGCATCACATCATATGATCAAGAAGAAATATACGTACATTTGTACGTAACTCCAAAGATCTATGATGATGATGAAGGTTCAAGTTAATGCAAAATCTCATGTTTTAGGGCATGAATATTACTATTTTCTTATCTGTAATGGTGATTTTTGGAATTTTTTAATATTTAATACGTTATTCTCATGTTCTAGACATGAAGGGCTCCAAATTATGACCAAAAGAAGAGATTGGTATCTCCTTAGGCTATATTGATGAGAGAAAGGCTTATATACTTTATGGATAAGAATAAGAAAAGATCATAGAAAGTTCTTATGTGGTACTCAAAGATCAACCATACAGTGGAGAATGAAAAGAGAACCTTCAATATGTGTTATTCCGACCTTCAATATGTCGGAGGAAATAATTGTATGTCAAAATAAGCCTATGCCTATAGTCACTAAAGAGATGAAGATAATTTGCAACCCAAATAATCATATAACTATTATTACCAAAGAGAAGCTAAGGAAGCATGCAAATCTCAAAGAGTAGATAAAAATGGGCTTTTTTGTGAAACACAAATATGTCCTTAAAGATTGAGGTTATTGAAAAAAACAACTGAGCCAATTATGGTAGAATAAAAACTTGCGTATCCAACTTGCTAACTTTGGCTCATCCTTATTGGATTAAATATATCTTATCAATTTTATTGCAATGATATGTGACATGGAGATGAAGGTAATCTCTAAATGTTTGTGATTAAATTTAAGATGAATTCCTTGATTGGTTTTAGTTTTAAAATTTATCCTTTTTTTCTTTAGAAGTGAAGCTCTCAAGTAGATCTTTTGTTCTCCATGCCCTTATTTAAGTTCTCAATAATCATATTGAAAATATGTTTTTGATGATTTAGCCTCTTGAATGTTGTGCCAAAGCGATTTCCATACTCCTTTTGGGTCTATAACATGTGATTTAATGATACACCATAGAAAGACCAAACAATAATAAGTGTAACAAACTTCTAACCAATTCGAACACACAAGCACAAAATCTCAATCCTTACAAATTTGATAAAGAAAAAGGATTTTAAGGAACGTTCAAGTATTTTGAATAAAATTTTGCACACAAATCACTTGCGTAGACTGCTCTTAATGAGCTTTCTCATTCCTATTAAATTGTTTCTTCTACTTTCCATTTGATTATTGAAGCAAATAAAAAATGCTTATCACTCAAAGACATTAATTTGTCTCGTTCATAAGAGAATCAATCAGGTCAAAACAGTAATATCATGTGTATGTAGACCAAGATTTTTTTCTAGCCAAAAGGGAAAAGGTAAATCTAGCTCCTCATGTAGTACATATAAATCTATAGAATTTTTTAAATCAAAGAAAAGGCATGGATAACAATAAATTAAATTAGTCAAAAGTATTTTTGTAAGTATTGTAAGGCTTATAGTGATTTCATGAACAGTTATCCTAGAAGAGTTGCAAGATAGTCAAAAAGGAAAGAGGTTGGAGTCACTATTGTGAATAATTCTACTTCTAAGATTGAATATGCTATATTGTTTAAAATGCACAATAGAATTTGACTACAATGTGTAGCTATTATCCATATTATTGTCTTCCTATCATAAACTCTATCGTTTGGTATTTTGATAGTGATGAAACTTGCTATATTGTTATCAATGTAATTTATTCACTCTCTTGAGTCTTTCTAGACCCCTAATGAGTATACTTTTAGGTGCATAAAAAATCCTCTTATCCTATTGGGGATTTTTGAAAGATTTCTTTAATAGTAATAATAGATTTATTTTTATATTTTTAGATTCTATATATTTTCTAAGGATCAAAAGAAAATTATAATACATGTTAGTATTAGGCAAGGTTGGCTTGAGAGATGTGTAATTCATTTTCTATCTGATTGTAATTGAAATAATAATGTCTAGTATGTTATGTGGTGCATTTAGAAGCTGAAAATGTATTGTAAATCTATAGATGTTCTGACACTTTTAGTTCAACATTTACAAGTTTTTTTAGAATACAAGAATGCACATTTTGTCCATCTAACTTCTACCAACTTTTTATGCATACCAAAATTTCACATGTTATCCTCTTTTCCAAAACTTGAAGCCCTTTTAAGCATGTCATTGAGTCCTTTGTTTTGTGTGATATGAAGAATTCAGCCTATTGGGCCTGTTCATATATTCTCGTAATGATGTGTGTGACCACATTTAGTACTATTGGGGCACTTTCTTCCTTCCCTAGGAGATCTTTTCCCCTAGCTTGTCTGTACACTTACAACCCTAATGGGCTACTTGTCTTGTCCTTTAGATTCATTTACTAGTACACTCTCTATTGGCTCCAAACTTCTTCTTCATTTTTCTTCTTCTTCTTCTTCTTCCTCTTGTTGTTTCTATGCATTTCATTGCTTTTAATTTCAAACAATTGGTATGAGAGAAAATTCCCACTTTTTAGTCATCAACAATATGCTTCCAATCATACTCTTAGAATTTCACAAAATTTGATGAGAAAACTTAGGGACAAAATTTTTATTTTCACTATTGTGATGACTATGCAAGCATTTTTATCTTTTGTGAATCAAACATATATACAATTTTTTGTTTGGTAGGCTAAGTCGCTCAAAGTCTACTATAGGTCTAGTGGAGCTCGATTGGGTATTCTTGTTCAAGATCTTTCAAAAACAATAAATTTTCTTTAAGGATATAATCACTATCCATGGTTGAAAGTAGTTATGTGTTTTATAGGTTGGTTGTTGAGGATAGTTGGATGGTTCCAATGATGGATGTTTGGCATACATGATGCATCATGTATTAATAGCAAAAGGCTTGTGGGTTTTGAAATATGTCCTCCTACACCTACAAATGATATGACAATAGATGATGCAAGTGGTGTTAAAGATTATTATCTTCAATTTATTGCAAGTGGTGTTAAAGATTATTGTCTTCAATTTATTGGTCCTACTCTGGTTCCTATTGCACATACTATAGAGCTACGTGCATAGGTACATGCATTGATAGCTTTTTCTTATCAAACATGTCACTATCATACACATTCTCTCATGCAAAGGAGCAAAATATGCTTCAGATACTCTTACCACACTATAGCAGGCAAGAAATGTGAATGGTATTGCTTAATTTTGAAAACATTTGGAGAGTGAGCATATGAATGAAGGAGATTCAATGGACACTTTTCTAAAATATATCAAGGATTTGAAAGAGCACTTGATTTGATTTGGGAAAACTGTTCTTAATGGAATTCTAGGTTCTTATTAGAATTTTGCTTCTAGTCTTTTTTTTTTAATGAAAGGCAATCCAAATCTTAACCTTTGAGGATTTATTCTTTTTTTTCTACATCAAGATCAATCTAAAAAAAAAATTGCATGTTAGAGATAGAGCTCTCTTAGTTAGTCAAAAGGGAAAAGGAAAAATGATGATTTCATTAAGAGTTTTCCTACACTAGTTGTGAATAAGGAAAAGAAGAAAGAGGTTGGAATGGTTGTTGTAAAGGAATCTACATCTAAATTAGAGTCATCTAACCTTTTTGAGAATGAAGATTGTGCAATTACTACTCATTGCGAATATAATCCATCATCTCATGAGCAATGTCTGTATGTAGTGCACTCCGATGTTTTGTATTTTGATAGTGGTGCAAAGAGATAAGTTACCTCACAGTATAGTTTCTTCACTTCAGTTGTGTCTACCCCTTCAATCATGTGTGGAAAAATTCCTCTTATCCTAACATGATATTAAAAAAGTGCATTCTTAGTAATATTGATGGAAGTACTCTCACACTAGTAGAAGCCTTATATGTATCATGGATCAAGAAAATCCATTATCCATTTTAGCATTGGCCAAAATTATCTTGGTTGTTTAATTTTTTGATGAGAGGTTTACAATTCATGATCTCTCAAACCATGATAATATCATTTCTTCTGACATCTTATGTCATGGTCTGTATAAGCTCATAGATTATGGAATTTTTGAGAATGATTTAGCATGTATGTAAACATGCTTAGGAGAGTCAGGGCACTTCTTTTTGCTCTTTAGGAGCCCCCCCTTGTATATATTTCTATTATCCTAATGGGATACTTATCTTATTTTTTTACATTAGATTTGTAATACAAACTATTTTTGCTCCAAGATTCTTCTTCTTCCTCTTGTTTTGTTTTCATAAAAGGAATTTCAACCATAGCCTACTTTCCCATGCCTGAATTAATAAGAGAACAAATATACATGAATGGACTTAGTGCTCTTGGGATCCCTTGTATCCCACAAAGCAGGGGCATAATGGCCAGAAAGGCATAATAGACCAAAACAAGTAGGATATCTAGGATTCGAAGGGAGACACACATTTTAAAGAAATTTGCTGAGAAGTTTGATGATTTTTTGGTCACCTTCTTGAACGACCCACATACTTTTAACATTATTGTTTTATTCTTCTTCGTCTTGTTTTTTGCATGAATTTCCCTTGCCTTCAATCTCCAACAAGGGTAGGATTGTTAAGTTGTATGGTTCACCTCATAGTATGAGAACCACTTCATGCTCAAGAGGATCTAGATTTATTAACTATTTTTCATCCTTAGTATCACAAAACTTCTAACACATTTTTTAGGCTTATATTAAATACAAGAACTCGTAGAGTGCATAATAATTAGTAAGATAATCACTTACACATAGAATAGAGGGAATTGGTTATATTCTTGAATCTACATACAATAATAAGTTTTGCATACTTTGCACTATGAAACATACATTATTAGATACTCTTTCCCCCTTCACACTTATAACATAGTTTCATACGATTTATATGAATGATTCTACTTCTAGTTAAAAATTTTATTGCACTTTTCATGTCTTTGTACTTACTTTAAATTTTGTAAAAGAATATTAGAGAAAACTTTGGTGAAATATTTTCAAGAAGATATAAATGGTTTGGGTAGGACAACATCTAACACTACCAAATATGTTTGACTCAAGATTACAAATTAAAAATTATATTGAAATAATCAAACATACAAATTTTAGCACTTAGTCCTTGCCTTGGTCTTCATTCAATTCTTTTTCCTTATGATTATAAGGTTGCTTCAATGCCTAGATCCATCCTTGCTTTCTTTCTTTGTGGTGCACTCTAACATCTAATCAACACTCTTGAGAGAAATTAAGATTCCTAACTTCAACAAGAGACTAACTCAATAAATGGGTTTTTTGGACTTTGCTTGAGCTAGTCTTTTAGATATTCTCTTAAAAATGGACTAATGAACTATGGAAATGTGTATGAATCTCCCATGCTTTGCCTTCAATTGTGTCCTCACTTTCTCCATAGTGAGCTTGGCATTATTAGTTAAAGGTGTCCACATCCTCTTAGTCTTCACTGCTTCAATCACTAGACTTTACAGTTCTTCAATTTGTTCTTGCTTATCTTCACCTTGATCTCTAAAAGATTCAATCCTTGAATTCCATAGGCAGTATTTAGGTTAACCACTTATTTTTCCTCCAAACAATAGCCACTTGCTAATTTGAATCTTTAAGATCATGCAAATTGTTCATTTTTTCATTTAACACAAATTTTATTTTACTCGTTATAATGAGTTTCTACTTGAATTTCTTGATCTTATTATCCTTGAGTACTAATTCTCCTTATCTTCATCCTGCATAGAAAGACTCTTTTATAAGTCTCCATCCAATTCCAATCCAACTATCAATACTCTAATTGTGCACTCCTTACATCAAATATGTAGTCAATTTTCTTTGGAAGAGGAAAATCACGTGGAAACTTTTAGTTGATATTTTGTGAAATCATATTCTAACTAGGAATACGAAAGCTTCAAGACATAAAACTTCTAGAAGCTCATAAAAGCTCAATTCATCCACCTCTAAATCTTGATACTCCTCTTCCATGAAAAAACAAACCCTTTCTAATTGAGAAAAAGCACCTCCACAGAAGTAGGGGGCTTTCTGCTAATGTTAATATTGTTCATGTAGTAACTTTGATTGCAATTGTTGGCTTTGGCTCATGTTTGAAAATTTTATCCGGAATCTTGTCCTTGTACCGAGAATATTATTATCATCATCTTTGGAATCATTATTAAAAAAATGAATTAAAAAAATCCCTTATGTTTTGAGATGCTTTTTTGTCTTTCTTTAGTAGGATGGGAATGGAAAATTAAAGAAGCAACAACATTATTATCAAATATTATTTGGCAGTTTAAATTGATTTGATAAATCCTCTAGATATAGAAGTCAAATAAGTGCACGAATATATGCATTGATTTTTGTAAGTCTCCCTTCTTGGGAATAATATGATCTACATCTTTCTTCAATATTTAGAAAACGAAGTTACACCCAATCAACCTTATCAAGTGTTGCTTCTTCCAAACATAAATAAAACAATATGATTGGGAGGTACGGTTGGATTTATTATTTCTATGTGTAGTATATGTATGTGATTCTAGTCGAAAAATATCCTTCATCTTCCTCATGGGATTTTGTGCCCATGGATTGTGAAAAGGAAGGATCATTGAGGGTTACATCATTTAATGTTAGAGCAAGGTCATGGCAATGCAAATAGGCACAAGTCAAAGGACAAAAATAGGTGGAAGGCATATTCACATAGAATCTCCTAAGGTCCTCCATGAGTGCCCCAAGGGGGACACTCCCCTTCATTCTCCTCCTCTACCTACACCTACACCCTCATTTTCTCAAAGCCATAGCCTCATGCTCAAAGATAGGATTGGAATAATTTTATCTTCATTCCAAGGTTATCTCTCTAGATTCACTCTAACATTAAATAAGGATATTGATAGGTCAAAAACACTTTGTAGCACTTAAGAGGAACTAGTCAACCGCTCCCAACCCTCCTTTTGGAGTGTTTCGTATCCAATTTCACTTTTGTTACTTGGATTGGCATCATGTATATGAGATACAACTTTTGGACTACTTTTTTCACGATTGAAAAGGACTAAATAGAAGCTCAAAACTATTTAGTTTTGCTTTGCTTTGGCTTTTTAAGCATTTAAAAGTTGTTTTGGAGATATTTGATTGGTTTTTGGTGCCAAGACCCTCTAACAACCATACATTTTGATTTTTCTTTTGGGCCTAGTGAGGACTCCAAATCAGAGCTTTATGACATCAAGGATCACTTCAAGATTACTTTAGATAGCTTGGACAACATCAGTGAAGTGCTCATTTCTCTCTTTTTTGTTATCTAAATTTTACTTTCATCTTCATTTTGATTGCTAGTCTATACACTTGGGGGTGAGATAAATATCAAAACTGAGGGTCAAAGGAAATTATAACGTACTTTCACACCTAAAGGCAAAAATCTAGAGGGATATCACCAAAATATGGGAGAACTCGATCAAGAAGAAGAGTACTCTTACACTGAGCTTTATGATGCATTTGTGAATCACAAAAAAATCAATGAGCTTAAAGAACAAAGCCTCATGATAGAGATGGTTATTGGTAGCATTACCTCTCCAATAGAGCAATTGAAGAAACAAATGATTTATTTAAAGACGCATGTTACCTCTTTCATAGCTACCAACAAAATATGAGATGGCTAGGAAGGAGCTTCTCAACCTAGCAAACATAAGTCACAAACCTCTAGTGAGACTCCGCTCCTAAAACACCTCAAACCACCAACCTTTATGGAGGATGACCAAGAAAGAAACAAAGATGTAATCTATAATTTTTTTGCAAAAGCTAAATGAATTGCATCAACTAAAGGGCAGCCCACCTGAGTATTGTGTGCTTGAAGCAAGTCTCTCACTTGGACCATGAGTTTATAAGTGGTAAATGGTTATAAAGGAGGTGAAATCCATCCCTACTTATTGGACTCAATTTAAAACTCTTTTCTTGAAGGATTTTCTTTTGAGAATGAGGTAGAGAACAATTGAGATGAGTGGGATAGGATCACACAAAGAGATAGACCATTATTAGTCTGCATATCCCATTATAAGACATCATTTTGATGCTTAAAGGACTTGATGATTTCCAAAAGATTAAGGGGTTTGTGATAAGATTAGATAAGGCCATAAAGAGAGAAATAAGAAGGAATACATTGAACATATTTGAGAAGATGATCAAGTACGCAGAAATATATATGAGGACCATAACCATTCTCAATATACTCCTATGGAGATGGATCAACCACCCAAACCTATTAGTACTAAAAAATTCAAGAAAAACATAGTAATGGGGAGAAACAAAATGAGAAACAAAATTTGCAGAGAGCCATGAGTAAAGAAGTAGAGAAAAGAGAAGAAAAAGAAGGCCCCCAAAATTGTTTCAAATTTGGGCATATATTTTTGTTAAATATCCATCTTGTAATATATTCCACTCATGTAAATGCACTAGAGGAGTCCTCTAGATGCATATCCAAAGAGATTTGTAACATTACCCTTGTGAAATAGTACGAATTTAGGCTTTTTCAATAAAGTACTGGTCTCTTATGTGAAAGGATCATTCTTAGGGCACACGTATATAAGTCATTTTGTGACTCTTTGTAGAGACTTTTTGTCATTATGAGAATAGAGAGCCAAGAATTTCGAATTCTCCTCTTCTTCCTCCTATATCTCCTTGGTTGTGAGCTTGCATGTGTGTTTGTAGCTTGAATTGAGTGCATGGAAGTTCTCATGAAGGAGAACTTCTTGAGGATATTACAGGTTACCAAAAACTTGTTAAGAGTCTCAACTATGCAACCCTAACAAGAGTGGACATTGCTTATGGAGTAAGTACATTAAGCCATTTTATGCATGCATCAAGAAAGCCTCACATGGAAGCTACCAAGAGGGTGCTAAAATATTTAAAGGGTACCATAAATGAAGGGTTGTTTTACCCCTTCACTTCTGACTTAGATGTATTCTAATGCAGATTGGGCTGGCTCCAAGGATGATAGGAGGAGCACCTCAGGATACTTGTCTTTTGTAGGTTCAAAGCTAATATCATGGTCATCTAAAAAGCAACCAATTGTGGATTTGTCATCTATAGAGGCAGAATACAGAGGCTTAGCAAATGCAACTCAAAAGTATGTGTGTCTCAAGCAACTCTATGCAGATTTGGGATTACACTCTTATACTCCAATAATATTTGGACACAACACTAGCTCACTTCATTTGGCTGCTAATCATCTATATCATGCAATGACTAAGCACATTGAAGTGCACTATCATTATGTAAGGGAGAAATTTCTTAGCAAGGACATTCAATAGTCCTATGTATCAACTCATCTACAACATGCAGATATCCTCACAAAGTCTTTGGATGGAACCAAGATTAACAGGTTCAAATTGATGATTGTTTTGCAAGAGATCAAGCAGGAATGAAGACCATGCATTTTAGGCTTGAAGGGGAGTTTTTGGTGCAAGATTATCCAAGCCCACATACTTGGATGAATAGCATATCGCTCATGGAACATTATATGATCAATCCCTTGTAAAATCAAGTACATTTACCTGTGTAAAAGTGCATTACTTGCACATGAAGTTAGGAAGCATCAAATCTCAATTCATTTGGTAGTTGATTGATGAGAGAACATATCCTATAGTTTAGGATTTACTTTTAGGTGGACTTTTGAATTTGAATTCAAAAAATTGGCTCCAATCTCAACTATAAAAAGAGGATCAAATGACCCACGTGATATCTCGACTCTTGGGGATCATTAGGAAAACATTGTGAATTGTTCTCACTCTATAGCTCAATTACTTCCCTCACATTGAGCAATATATTATTGCCAACGACAATGTAGTTGTACATTATCTAATACATACATTCTCATCACATCTTTACTTTACTTCTCTGCCATGGCTACATCAGTATAGTGATCTTCTTAGAGCTTTTTCTCAAGGTATGATTGGTCATTTGTCATGATTTAAAGCATCATAGATTCTAATATACTTTCTGAATCGTGAGATATTATCACTTCATTACTCTCTGATCTGTTGACAGCACCCGAAAATGTCGGGCACATTCTATGATTTTCTAAACATCGTATTCAGTGTGTAATTCATCATTTTTGTTGAAATAAATAATGATTGGTAGCTGTCTAAGTTAGTTAGACATATCAAAAGGAATTAGGTTGATTGCTACTATGCTCGGAGCATTGTTCAAATTATTGAATAAGTGTAGACACAAAAATAGCAAGTCTATGATCTTGAATCAAATTTCTACCTATCTATTTTGATCCATTGATTAGTGGATCATGTTCTGAACAACATAGGTGATTATTTATGATCATTAGCTAGTTAAAGAGGCCCACTACACTCTTCAGCAATTATTCTTGGCTGGTGTGAAGCAGGTTTAAGCAACACCACTTCATCTCTAAAGACTATCCACCATTTGCTCCAACAAAACTATCTGAAAACTATTAGTGAACAAAGGGAAATGGAGGACATAGAAAAAACTAATGGGGAAAATAATGAAGATATGATTTCTACACTAAGGTAACCAGGGTTTGGAGAGGTGATAAGATCCCTCAGGATGACATGTTAACCTACATATGTATGGTAGGTGGTATGGAGAAGCTACTACAAGCTCACTTATCTTTGTGGGGAGAAAGTAGCTATCTTGCCACCATTTATGAGTTACAGGATCCTAAAGATCCCTCTCAAATCACCTATCTTGATAGGAATTTGAGAAAATATTGGCATGTGTATGATCTAGAGAGATCTAGACTGAAATATCAAGGCATACCGGTGTTTCCCTCTAGAGAACAGGCCAACACCTCCCAAAACCCTCAAGGAACCTATCAAAGTTATGCTTATCAAAACCTCCGACAGACTCAACAACAGAGCATTCCTCTGAGACCCCATGTTTACCCCTGAGAGACCACCCATAGGCAGAGGAGTTGGTATTCATATGAGGCACCCAACTATTCCTTTATACCTAGACCACAAAAACGTGGAAGAAGATTGCGATTGATTCAAGTGTCTAAGTGTATGAGAAGCCACTATGATGGGTCTGGTGTGCTTACAATCACATAGCAGAATTCATGCAAGTGATTCGTGCTCAACAAGTGGAAGATTTCCTAGTTCAATATGAGCCATTTGGTTTGACTCTCATTAACATTACCTTAGCTTGGTTCCAACCACTTTATCCCAATAGTTTTCTAAACATGGAGCAACTATTCTAGGAATTCATTGAAAAATTCAAAAATACTAGCATCAAGGATAATTCTTCATCTCTGATTCACAACTTCAAACAATCCCCTACTGAGTCAGTTTGTCTGGTGGCTAGGAGATTTAAGCAATATGTGGATAGATGCCGAACAAAGGAGAGGCCTACTCAGCAAAAAATGATTTCATTATTTTTGGAAGGATTAGTCAATGGATTCCTAAGAGTGCTAGTCTATGTAAAGAGATTCCAAACATTGAGTGAGTGTTTGAAGGAGTGCATAGATTTGGAAGACAATATGTCAGAAGACTTGAATATTCCTCAAACCAAGAGCAAGAGCAAGGATGCTTCTATTAGCATCCCTAGTTAAAACAATAATGTCGAAGAAATTGCAGACACCAAGAAATTAGGAGTGCAGGGGCAAAAGAATTACCCCCACACCCCCATTAGAATGCATATGCTTAGGAGATGTTTGCACTATGGATGGGATCATCCTTCTCATGTGTGCAATAGGGGAGTTGTCCCACCACACCCGTATTCCTATAAGAGGCAACTGGCCCAAGCCCAAGCTTAGTACTATAATATTGAGGAAAAAAACACTAATCATAGTAGTGAGAGTTGTCCATATGATAGACAACCTATACCTATTCAACCTCCACAATTTAGACCATATGGATACCCACCCAGAGAACAAGGAAGACAAGCTCCTAGATACCCTCAATATCAGCACCAATCTCCAATCCAACGTCCATACGAATACTCAGGATACAACCCACCACAACCAGTGTTAGGAAAACAACCACTGTTGGGAGAGGATGGTTGGATGCACTCAGAGATTGAGTAGGTGCTGCTAAACCTGCTTCACACCAGCCCTCTTTGACTCCAGGAATGCTTAGTACAATTGATTAGCTTCCAAATGATACCAAGAAAGCATATATGTACTTTGCAAATGATATGTGTAATGATCAAATCAAAACAGACTACTTGAGACTTCAAAAATCCAAGAAAACTTGCTATTTTGGTATTGACACCTGCTCAATCTTTCACTCAGTATGACCAGCACACTTACAATTGATCAAATTCCTTCTGAACATATTAAATTAGCTTAACAACCTACCCTTTGCAAGTGGAATGAGAAGAAATGATGAACTATACTCTGAGAAATAAGTTTAGCAAAATTAGAGTCACCCCCGACTTTTTAGGAAATGTGGAGACAAATACCAGAGACTGCTTCGAAGGCGATTTCTCGAAAATGGCTGAACCAAACTTCTTCAAACTTTGTAGTCATGTAGAGTGCTTTGAGCTGGTTCCAATAAGCCTTGAATCACTTGATTTGGTTGAGTAGACACTGAGATATGCCTATTTGAAGTTGACAGACTTGGAGATGATAACTCAGAGAAAAAACAGAGATAGTGAATGTAACTCTTTCTATTAGTTCACATGAATGTACAATCTCATTGGCTTGATAGATGTAGCCTAATGAGTTGGAGATGTGTAGGCTATAGTGTAGCACTCACACACTCAATGATTGATACAGAAAATGCCTCTGGATGAGTGAAGAACACCCGCGACTTTTGACTTGTAGTTTTTATAGGAGTTGAGTTAGAATTTGAATTTTGAATTCAAGTCAATCTCCTAAAATTTTTCACCTAAAAGGTAATGAGATATTCTCTCAATCAATCAACAACCTTTTCCACGACTTTCAATCAATTAGGTGTGATTACATAATATGCCAAGTCACTTAGACTTTTACAAGGGATAAAATGGTAAGAAATCATAGGCATAAGTTCCTATGGTCTTTGCTTCGTGTAGATTCTTCAAAGTAGATGTCCAAGCCAAATGTGAAGGCTTGACTTGCACCAACAGCTCCCCCTCAAGCCAAACATTTTGGCTCAAGTCTTCATCTTCAATCTTCAGTCACATCCTGCAATCCAATCATGGATTTGAATCTGCATAATTTGTTTCCATCCAAAGCTTTAGTGAGTAAATCTGCACATTGCATATTAGTGGACACATAAGTCAATTGAATGTCTTTGCTTAGCAACTTTTCTCTCACATAGTGGTAATGAACCTCTATGTGTTTTGTCCTGGCATGATATATTGGATTAGCTGCAAGGTGAAGTGAACTTGTGTTATCTCCAAAGATAATTGGTGGCCTTGTATATAGGCCTAACTCTGTATACAAAAGCTTCAACCAGATAGCTTCTTGAGTGGCATTGGCTAGCCCTCTATACTCTACTTCAGTGGATGACAATGCCACTGTTGGTTGTTTCTTGGTTGACCAAGAAATAGGTTTGTCACCTGCAAAACATATGTATCCTGATGTGCTCCTCCTATCATCCTTGCATCTTGCCCATCTGAATATATTTTAATATCAATATCTGATGTATAAGGAAAGTACAAACCATGGTTCTGAGTTCCCTTTAGATACTTCAAGATCTTCTTTGCTGCCTCTAGGTGAGGTACCCTTGGTTTGTGCATGAATTGGCTTAGCACACTAACTCCATATGCTATGTCAATTCTGGTTAAGGTAGCATAATTCAAACTACCAACCATACTTTGGTATCCTGTAATGTCTTGGACTTCATCACCTTCATGAGCACTAAGCTTTAGGTTGACTTCCATAGGAGTACTTGAGACTTTAGCTTCCTGCAAATTAAACTTCTTCAACATGTCTTGAATATACTTCTTCTGAGTGATGAAGATACCTGAATTTGTATAAATCAATTCAAGACCTAAGAAGTATTTTAATAATCCAAGATCATTGATCTTGAATTCCTTCATCATATATCCTTTGATACTTCTAATCCCATTGGCATCATTGCCTGTAATGATGATATCATCAACATAAACACACAAGTAGATTACCTCTGTACTACTCCTCTTAATGAATAGAGAAGTGTCTGCTTTACTCATCACAAATCCTTAGTCTTGGAGATATGTTGTCAACCTGTAATTCCATGCTCTAGGTGCCTGCTTCAATCCATATAGGGCCTTCTTCAATTTACAAACATAATTTACCTTCTTGGGATCTTCATAGCCAGGTGGTTGTGACATGTAGACTTCTTCAGATATCCAACCATTCAAGAAGGCATTCTTGACATCCAATTGGTACATGTTCCAATTCTTGGATGCAGCTACACTCACCAAAATTCTGATTGTTGGCATCTTAGCCACAGGAGAAAATGTCTCCTCATAATCAATGCCTTGGGTTTGTGCAAAACCCTTGGCTACCAACCTAGCTTTGTATCTGTTGATTGTACCACATGAGTTCCTCTTGAGTTTGTAGATCCATCTGGATCCTATCACCTTCATAGAATCCTTCTTGGGTACCAAGTCCCATGTGTCACTCTCCTTGAGAGCCTCTATTTCTTCATCCATAGCTTCTTTCCATTCTGTTTTTGTGATTGCCTCCTCATATGAACCTGGTTCTTCATTCAACAAATCCTTTGCAAGATATACAGAATGCTTAGTTACAAGAGAAGTATCATACCCATATCTGATAGGCTTCTTACTTTCTCTCTGAGATCTCCTCATTGCTTGAGTTGAGGATTCTGGTATATCCTCTAGCTTCTTCATTTTCATCTTTCCTTTGGACTTCCATGCCTTGAATTCCTCAAGGTTAATTGTGTCATCATCATCTGAACTTGAGTCTTCTTTCTGGATTGGTTCCTCCTTGGTGAGTTTTGGGAAGTCTTCTTCCATGTCATAAGGTAGATTAACCTTCCTGCATTCATTTTCATACCATGAGTCATTCTCATCAAAGATGACATCTCTGCTTACCTTGAAACCTTTGTTTGAGGGGTTGTAGAATCTGTACCCTTTTTGGTTCAAGTCATAACCAATGAAGATACATTTCTCAGCTTTAGGGTCTAGCTTTCCCCTTACCTGTGAGGGAATATGCACATATGCAATACAGCCAAAGATTTTGCAATGATCCAATGATGGTCTCTTACCATGCCAAGCTTCATAAGGTGTCATTCCATCAAGTGACTTTGATGGCAACATGTTAATGAGATAGGTGGCAGTAGATACACTTTCTGCCCAAAGATAATTTGGCGATTTCTTTTCATTAAGCATAGACCTAGCTGTTTCAACAATAAGCCTATTTCTTCTTTCAGCTACCCCATTTTGTTCAGGTGAGTACCTTGTGGTTATCTCCCTCTTGATGCCTCTTTCCTGCAAGAAGTCTTCAAACTCATTGGAGAAGTATTCACCTCCTCCATCTGACCTTAGCCTCTTCAAGTTTCTACCTGTTTGATTTTCAACTAGTGCAAGATATCTTTTGAAACAATTAAATACGTCATCCTTATGCTTCATAAAGTATAACACAGTCCATCTGCTATAATCATCAATGAAGGACACATAGTACCTTGAACCTAAAATGGAGGATTCCTTGCTAGGTCCCCAAACATCTGTATGCACCAATTCCAGATAGTCTTCATGCATAAAACCTTTCTTTGAATAGGGTAATCTGTGTGACTTACCAAATTGACAAGCTCCACACTTGTATATCATGTGTTGCTTGGATACATTAGGTATCCCGAGCACACATTGATCCCTGCACATTTGTTTTAAGGTCCTTTCACCTATATGACCTAACCTCTTGTGCCATATTTCTAATTCTGAAAGTGTTTGATCCTTGTAATTGTATAAATCAATGTTCTTTGTGTCCTCTAGCTCAAAAGTAAACAATCTACCTGATTTTTCTCCCTTGGCTATCCTTCTGAATCCATGTCTTGGGTCCTCCACATATGCTCCATGTTGAGTGAACCTGACCTGTAAACCTTTTTCCACAATCTGACCTACACTCATTAAGTTCTTGGTGATAGTTCGGACATAAAGTACTCTGCTCAATAAGTTCTGATTACCATCACTAGTCTTTACATTACCAATCTTTACAACAGAATGCTTAGTATCATCACCTGTTTGTACCTAATGTTTGCCCTTGGGTTCCTCAAGATCAGAGAGTAGTGCCACATTGCCAGCTACATGGTTAGAACACCCTGAATCAATATAGAATAAGTGATCATCATTGATACCTGATTTTGAAGTCATATTCATGATCAATAGGGAGTCATCTTGCTCCTCTGTGTAGTTGTTGTAATCCCTTCTATTTCTGAATCCACCTTGGTAGTTACTATTGTGGTTGTGGTTGTAATTGTTGTTGTACTGATTGTTGTATCCATTGTAGCCTTGGTGTTGGTTGAATCTGCCTCTACCTTGAGAGTATCCACCTCTTTGATGGCCTCTTCCTCTCTGATTTTTATAGTTTCTGTAGCACTCATCTGTAGTATGATTAGATAGACCACATATATTGCATGGTGATGAATTGTAGGATCTCCCCCTACCTGGCTTACCTCCTCTGCCTCTACCTCTTGAAGATCTACCTCTCCCTGTATAGTTAGCTTGGGAGGTAGAGCCTTCTTCATCAGTCTTCTTACTTTTACTTTTATCTTTAACCTTATTATCAGTGTATAAAGCAGAGGGGTTGTTACCTTTTGATTGCTCTCCATTCTTTGTAAGCTTTGCTTCATGTGTGAATAGTTGACCAATCAGAGTTGTTAGATCAGGAGCATGTATGTCCATGTATAGGTCCATTGCTGTGGTAAAGCTCTCCCATTTGTCATCAGCTTTTAGTCCATTGATTACCTACCTTACTATTTGTTCCTCTTCAATCTCCTCTCCAATACTTGCAAGCTGGTCTGCAATGTCTTTGACCCTAGTGACAAAGTCTGAAACTGATTGCTTTGATTGCTTCCTAAGAGTAGTGAATTCAATCCATAGTTGATTCTTTCTGGCCCTTGTACTTGATGAAAAATATGTTGACAAGGTTTCCCAAGTCTCTTGGGAAGTCTTGCAATTCCTTATGTGAGGTAAAAGGAAATCAGATATAGAGTTAAGAAGGTAAGACCTTGCCAATGCATCTTTTGCACACCATGTGTTGAGCCTCTCTTGTTCATCATTGGTGGGTAGTCCTCTTGCTTTGAATGAGGGCAATTCCTCATCTCCTGAGATGAATCCAAATAAGCTTCTTCCTTGTAGATAGGTTTTCATCCTTAGAGACCAAGCTTGGTAATTGTTCATGTCCAATTTGTCAATGAATGAGTACCTTATTTGCTCTGATACCACTGTTGGGAGAGGATGGTTGGATGCACTCAGAGATTGAGTAGGTGCTGCTAAACCTGCTTCACACCAGCCCTCTTTGACTCCAGGAATGCTTAGTACAATTGATTAGCTTCCAAATGATACCAAGAAAGCATATATGTACTTTGCAAATGATATGTGTAATGATCAAATCAAAACAGACTACTTGAGACTTCAAAAATCCAAGAAAACTTGCTATTTTGGTATTGACACCTGCTCAGTCTTTCACTCAGTATGACGAGCACACTTACAATTGATCAAATTCCTTCTGGATATATTAAATTAGCTTAACAAGCTACCCTTTGAAAGTGGAATGAGAAGAAATGATGAACTATACTCTGAGAAATAAGTTTAGCAAAATTAGAGTCACCCCCGACTTTTTAGGAAATGTGGAGACAAATACCAGAGACTGCTTCGAAGGCGATTTCTCGAAAATGGCTGAACCAAACTTCTTCAAACTTTGTAGTCATGTAGAGTGCTTTGAGCTGGTTCCAAGAAGCCTTGAATCACTTGATTTGGTTGAGTAGACACTGAGATATGCCTATTTGAAGTTGACAGACTTGGAGATGATAACTCAGAGAAAAAACAGAGATAGTGAATGTAACTCTTTCTATTAGTTCACATGAATGTACAATCTCATTGGCTTGATAGATGTAGCCTAATGAGTTGGAGATGTGTAGGCTATAGTGTAGCACTCACACACTCAATGATTGATACAGAAAATGCCTCGGGATGAGTGAAGAACACCCGCGACTTTTGACTTGTAGTTTTTATAGGAGTTGAGTTAGAATTTGAATTTTGAATTCAAGTCAATCTCCTAAAATCTTTCACCTAAAAGGTAATGAGATATTCTCTCAATCAATCAACAACCTTTTCCACGACTTTCAATCAATTAGGTGTGATTACATAATATGCCAAGTCACTTAGACTTTTACAAGGGATAAAATGGTAAGAAATCATAGGCATAAGTTCCTATGGTCTTTGCTTCATGTAGATTCTTCAAAGTAGATGTCCAAGCCAAATGTGAAGGCTTGACTTGCACCAACAACCACCACCCACAAAATTTTATCCTTGTGAAATTTTCCCAAACAGAAGAGAGCCCTGAAAAAGCCTTAGAACCAACCACTTCATTAACAAGCCCTGATAGTCATAATCTACTCTACGATCAAAATTTGGGAGATTATTATGCATATGAAGCTCGCTTGGCATACTATGAGAAATCCTATGAGCAACACCCATATGCACAAGAGGCATATGATAGCTCATATGGATATGGATCCAAATATGCCACCCTGATGTACACAGGTCCTAGAGCCCCAGCATCTTCTAGACCGATGACTAGACCTCCAGTCCCTAGAGGACCCTGTTATCATTGTGGAGGAGACCATTTCATTAAGGCGTGCACACTATCTTATCAACTAGAACCTCCTAAGGTGTGGAAAGGATATTGTAGTGATTGTGGAAAGGAGAATTTGTTTAGAGATTGCCCTAAAAACCCTAATAAGACAACCCAAACTACTCAAATAACTGTGGTAGAAGTGGTAGAGTCTTCTGGAAGTGACAAGGAGTATACGATGCCATTAAAGGCAATAACTAGAGAAAGAGCTAATGAAAGCCCAGAAAAGCTAAATTCAATAGTGCATCAAACTAATGAACAAGAAACACCAACACCTCAAATAGTGGTAGACTCAAAAGAGTCTGAAGAAATTGTAAAAGCCAAAAGAACTCAAAAATGGAAGGCTCGACAAGAGAAATTGAAAAATGAATGAATACAAAAGAAGGTGGAAGAGAAGAACAGAGAAGAGTCAAACCAACCTAAGAATCTTACAACTACTAAGGATTCAAAGAAGAGAAAGAAAAGTAAAAACAACAAGCAGGATCTATTCTAACTCATCCAATGCCTGAAGACCTAGCCATGTGGATAAAAGCATATCAATCTAGGATAAAGGCACGACCAAGTCTAGAACAACACGAACTAAGTTATCTGAGAGGAGACTTAGAGAAAGAAATGCTAGAGATTTGTAAAAAATTGATTGAGATTTCCCAAAACACATTAGAAAAACCTATACAAAATCTCCCTGAAACGAGAATACCAGAAAGAGAATTTCAAGAATGTATAGTAGCTCATGACCCACCTGAAGAAAGAAGGGTTATCAAAAACATTGAAGAATCACACACAGAGGACCATGACAAAAGTTCTTTGGTCCCTGAAGTTGAAGCTAATTGGCCTGAGGACCTATGGGCCAAAGTTCAAGAGGAAAGATGGAGGAGAATCGAAGGAATTGACCCACCTTTTGAAGAGTTAGACGCCTCCAAGAATCCAGGGATGATGGATAAAGAGATAAACCATGAGGAATGTTCCGAACTCAATAAAAATGGAGAAGAATTGGAAAGCATAAACACTCCACCGAACTACATGGGAGAGTATGAGCATAATTCACAGCTTTATCATGCCGCAACCATGGGAATGAAAGGAAAGGAGACATCAGGCAAAACACTAGATATAGCACAAAAATTGAAGGAGATGAAAGTGCAATACTCCATAGCCCTCAAGGAGCTATTAAAAATCAAACCAAAATTATGGACAAAGCTGATGAAGCAAGTGAAAGTGAAGGAAGCACTGTTAACCAACATGGAAGTTAGTGAAGATGTGTCTACAGTCAAAATCCCATTAGACAAAGTAGGGGATTTCAGCGAGGGAGAGGATAGCGGCAAAGCAAATATGGCAAAAGTGGGACCCACTAGGATGAAGCTTCAACTGGCTGATGGTCATACAAAAAGGCCCCTAGGACTATTAGAGAATGTTGTCTTTACATCATGTGGACTAGAATTTGAGCACACTTTAGCCATTTGTCAATTATAGAAGGCAAGTAACTATGAGATGATATTAGGAAGACCTTTCATGAGACACTTAAAGGTGGTGCAAGATTGGGGAAGAGATGCAGTGTACGTGCAACATAGAGGTACGACCACTAGGATAAACCTCCATACTTACGCTTACCAAGATGTTCCACCTCTACAATGGAACACAATACATAGAGAGAAGGATGACCTATCAATCCATAGTGCGGGATCTCAAGACCAATCGTGGATGCATGAAGACACCAACTATGGATGTGTAAAGCAGCCAAGCGAGAAGAAGAAAAGCTACAAAAATGGCAAATAGGCTATGGAATCTCTAGATCAATAGAGGACCCAACTTATATGCCACAAGTATTCGCAGATGGAGACATTGAACCCCATGGATGGATGGAAATATTGGCCACATTGGCCATGTGTGTCAATGAGGAAGTCCTAACCATGAATGAATGTATAGACAGGGACAGATATGATGTAAGTCTATACATGACGTCCTTAAGAGGTTGAAGAAGGAGAATGGATAGAGACGGAATGGAAGGAAGATTATGAAAGCATAGAAATGGAGACTGAGACCAAAGAGGAAGGACATCAGCTAGACGAAGAAAATAAAGAAATTATTAGAGAAAGCATGCCGACACTCAACCAAAATGGAAAAACAAGAGATATATGTTACCATTAGTGTCCATGAGAAAGGTCAAATGGCCACCAGATACTTCTGTGTATATGTTCTTTAATAAAACATACAGTGGCCTAGTCAATCACAGACTCTAAGTTCGACTGCATTTGTAAGACCTAAAAAGTATGCCTTCTTGCTCCCTGTGTACCGTGTTTTTCTGTGTATTTTGCAGCCTCTGTGTGGAGTATTGTGTGCGGCCTTAGGAGCTCGGTTTTCTACTCCGAGGATATCGTTGTGGAGCTGTCGAGAAGGAGAGCGCACCGTGGTGCATCGCCTTCAAAATATTTCACTGGTATAAAAGCAGTTTGGCGCAAAAGCCTTGTTTCTTTTGTGCAAGCGAAGTGAGCACCCCCCTCCTAGGCTTTCTCTAAGGCTTACGACTAAGGCGGCGACCAAGGCATAGACCTTGGCATATATTGTCATCTGAGTCATCGAAGTCACTGTTGGTGCCATTGGCTGCACGCGAGGGAGGACCTCAAGGATCAAGGAAGATAGAGGTTCTCGGTACTTCTTGGGAGGTCGCCCATCCCAATATTATTCCCCCCGGAGCTCGCTTAACCGTGGCAATCTCTTGCCACTAAGCTAAAATCTTGTGGTTTTTGAAGAAGGGGAAAGACTACGGTTAACATTACCTTGAACATGTTTTGGTCCCTTAAAGCTTCATTCTTTGCTTTCAAAGCCTATTTTTGAAGCATTTTTGGGGTGTTTTTTGGAGCCATTTTGGAGTACTTTTGCACATAGTTCTCTTCACATAGTTCCAAGAACATCAAGAAGAGTGTTCTTTGTACTTCTTTGCCAATCATTATCAACCTTTGGGGCTGTGTTTTCAGCGATGCTCCTAAAACTACAAGTTTCTCGAAAGGTTTTGAGTTTTGGTGGGAGCAACCACTGCAAATTTATGCAGGTCTTTTGAGCCTAAAACATCAGAGTTTACAAACTCTTTCAGGTGTTGTTGGCTAGTTTTTGGGCTGTGCATTCAACCTTTTAGTGTCATTTTACTGCATATATTGAGCACATACACACCATCTACACTTCTGTGGATACCGCTTATGTACGTCAATGTGGTCATTGATATAGTGGTTACGTTTTTTGCATAAAGCCTTTTACGTTTGATAAAGTGGTTTGTGATGAGGTTTTCTTAGCTGGGAGACACCCAGATCTTGGGGTCTCTTCAGTGACGCAGGTGAAAGACTTACCTAGCCTTGCCATAGGAGATGTATGATAGTTGTTCATAGGTGCTCGATTACCCTACTTGGATTCTATTAGATAATTGATTATATGCAATGGAGTCAGTGATTCACTATGCAAGTAAACATGTCAATACTTGCAGTTTTATGATATTTTGGCAGTGGTCATATGCTCATTTTGCAGAGGATACTCTGGCAAAATTTTTCCAGATTTCTGGTTCAGTGAACTATACAGTGGTCGATTTGCTCCTTGACACACTTATTTGTTGGTGTTTGGACTCTTCTAGCTCCATGATCATTCCATTTAGTTCTCCACCAACATGGCATCAGAGGTCTCATGCACTTCTGGTGGATGAGGGTCTAGTGATAGTGTTCCGAGGAGGAGCTATAACTTACATGGCAAAGACCATTTTGAGATCCAAAAATTTGATGGCACAAACTTTTCTCTATGGAAGAATCAGATTAAAGATGTGCTAATTCAAAGGAGGCAATGGAAGCCAGTAAATGGAATTTCAAAGAAGGTTGCTGACATGGATGAAGATGATTGGGATGAATTAGATGAAATGGCCAAGTCTATCATTCGCTTGCACCTGGCAGATAATGTTTACTTTATAGTATTAGACTATGAAAGTGCAGAGGAGCTTTGGAAGAAGTTATGCAATACATATGGAAAAGAGACGGCATCAAATAAAGTGTATTTGATGAGAAAAATATATGACCTTCGCATGGACAAAGATAGTGTTGCTACTCATCTAAATAAGTTTGATGCTATATTCTCCTAGTTATAGGCTCAAAAAATGGATATGGATAATGAAATGAAAGCAGTATTGTTGTTATGCACCCTACCATCATCATGGGATATGTTTTGCACAGCTATTAACTTTCACCTGGTGGTAAACTCATCTATGATGACATATGTGGAGCACTCTTGAGTGAGGAGATTCGTAGAAAATCTATGGTTGGAACTCAGGGTGGAGATGCATATAATGTTCGCGATTCTTACCAAGGAAAGAATCAGCAATGAAGCAAGAGCAAGAACAAGGAAAATAATGATCAACAGAATAAGAGCAGAAGTAAATCAAGGAAGAGGGATATTGAATGCCATTATTGCCATAAGAAAGGACACATGAAGAAAGATTGTTATGCATTAAAGAATGCTAAAGGTAAAGGACAGAATGTTGATGGGCATGTTAAACAGTTACTTGCACCATCTACTTTTACTGTGAAGATTGGAGAAATTAATGCTATTTCTGATGATGCTGATGTGTTGACACTTGATATTACTCTGCCAAATGAAGCTCTCATGGCTAATTCTCTTTCCCACACATGGCTGCTAGATTCTAGTGCTTCATTCCATGTGACACCACATAGAGAATGTTTCTCTAATTATGCAACAAAGTCTCTTGGTACCGTGAGACTTGGCAACTCGTACCAGTGTGATATTGTGGGGATTGGAGATGTGGTTGTGCAGTTCATTGATGGTTCACAATTTACTATGCATAATGTACACCATGTATCGAGTCCGTTATCACGCATTTTGATGTCAATTGGTCAACTTGATGACCTTGGTTACAAGGTGGTCTTTTATGCTCAATCCTTTCTTATATCAAAGGGCAATATGGTTATTGCAAGAGGAAGCAAAGTTGGCTCACTTTATCCTTTATTTGTATCACAGAAAGAAGACTTGTTAGCGGTTCCTAAATAGCCTATGGCTTGTATTGGCATGGTCGTTTGGGCCATATATCTCCTAGTGGAATGCAATATCTTCCTAGTTTTGGCTACTTACATGTGTTATCTTTCTCTGATTTTTTGTTTTCTGAGCATTGTCAATATGGAAAGCAAACCAGAAATGTGCATTCAAGGCACATCAACTCTTCAATCTAACCTGTAGATCTCATTCATACAGATGTGTGTGGTCCTATGCCCACTAGGTCCTTAGGTGGTTCTCTTTACTTTGTCACTTTCATAGATGATGCTACTAGAAAAGTTTGGGTATATCCTAAGCTTAAGGCTTTATGTTCAGATAACGGGGGTGAGTATACCTCACATGAATTCAGCCTTTTCTGTGAGTCTAGAGGGATTCATAGAGAGTTTACAGCTCCTTATACCCCATTACAGAATGGTGTAATTGAGAGGATGAATAGAAGTATTCAAGATAGAGTAGTCTCTATGTTTGCATCATGCAAACCTCTCACAAGGTTTTTGGGAAGAAGCAGTATTGACCAGCTCATGTGATTAACCTTTCACCTAGTATTGCCAAAGGCCTGAAAATGGCACAAGAGTTGTGGATAGGGAAGTCACCATATTATGCTCTTTGAGTTTTCGGGGTGAAGCATATGTTCATATGCCCAAGAATCTTAGAAAAAAGTTGGATGATAAGTCAAAGAAATGCATTTTTCTTGGATATGGTTGAGAAGGACAATTAGGATATCTGTAGCTCAATGATGAGTAGCACCTCCTTTAATATCAATCCGGGAAGACGTGAGGATGGTATGAAGACCTCGAGCAAGTGGCTGCACAAGTGCGTGAGTGGGAAGCACACTAGCATGCACACACATACACACACACGCGCACACAAGGCAAGACAAAGAGTGAGAATCAATGGAGCTTTTAGATTACTTTCAAAATGCTCTTACAAGTTCGTTTCAATTACAATCTCATCTCAAAAATGAGCTCTCTAGCTCTTTTTATAGTTTTTGACTAGGTTTTGGCCCTGTCCAGACCTAGTGTCCGGCCTAGTTAAAAATTAGGTTCCAGGGCCAATTTGAGGGCTTAAACGGAGTCTAAAAAGTATGAAAATTGATATGTAGGTACTTCTAAGGCTCCTCAAGCTCAAGGACTCCTTGGCTTGCACAAAATGGAGCTACAAAAATATGAAGTGGTATTTACAATGATTGTTAGTGATAAGAATCACTGTTAAAAGATGTAGATTTGGGAAAAATTGAAGGGCCTATCTGCCAGATTTGCGTCGACTGCTTTGTCTACTTACTCCTTCACCTTGTTCTGACTCTCTCCGCTGGCTTCCTTGTCTAGTCGGTCCTTGGGTGCCCATACTGCTCTCAACACCCCCCCTCTCTCGCGTCTGTCGTCCCTGACAGACCCTTGTTGCTGGGAGTGTTGGATGTAATATTCCACAACCTGAGTGGCAAGCTGATGTTCTTGTATGCGTAGTCCTCTGGCCAAATCTGTCATCATACGATCCCAATCGATTGGTCCTGGAATGTCCGGATGTGGCAGACGTAACTGATCTGCATGGATCGCTTGTTCTACTGCGAATAGATGTAGCAAATGTGTGGGTCTGGGAATGAAAATTTCGGAATTGTATTCCCAGAATCCCGTAGAGAACATTTCCTCAAATGTTTGCTTGAAGCATGCGGGCAAGTACTTTATTCGTGCATGCCAAGCAAAGATGATAGTGACCGAGGGGGTTTGGCTCATGTCGTAGACTAAATCCTTGTTGCCTTGAGAGAATCCAGGGGCAGAGATGTATGGAGCTTGGACATTCCGAAAGGTTTTGAAGACAATGGTCATGAGCTCAAATATCTTCATACACATTTTTGCCGCGATGTCGGGTACATTATTTAGACGTGTAGACCAGTGTCGAATTGTTGATATCATGTAGGCTACGGTTGGAGTCCCTCGAGGTGGAGCAAAATATGGGTAGTTAACCCAAGCCGAGCACTCTTTATTGTTGCGTACCTTGATTGCAAATGCTTGCCAGGATCTGCGACATACCACTGGACAATAGCATGGATTATACTTGATATATAGTGGCATGGTTGCCCAGGTACTCATCATCTCTGGGTAATCTGTGAGTAAACGTGCACGCCAATTAGGTTGGAAGATCGAGCCAGCACGTGCATCTGTCGGTAAATCCCCTATCTCAAATTGAGTGGCAAACGTGGGCTCCTTCCCTGTATGTCTTTTGACTTCTGCATTATAATCATGTAGTAAGACAAAATAAGGCATGTATTGCGATTCTGATGTTGTGATTAACCGTTGATGGGATAAATTTTGAAAGTAGGAAGACCGAAGGACAGTTTCTTCCAGATTTGTGAGAGATTGCATTTGCACGGCCACACGATCATCATGTGTCTTACCCACTTTCTCGACCCTTTTGACCCAATCTGGAACTTGAATTTCTAACATGTCTTGTCCTTCTTCCGTAGTTCGACCACCAGGCGTCGGCATAGGCTCGTATGGCTCTTCATAGCTGTCATCGACGGGGATTTCCACTACTGTTTCAGGTTCTGGTTCTTCAATGGGCGAGGGTGGTCGTTCATATGGGAGGAGGCGTGCTTGGAGTTCTGCCACCTGTTTTCGGAGGGTCTCCATTTCTTCTGTAGAGTGCTGCAAGATTACCGGCTCCTGTTGAGCTATGGGCACACTGGCAATCTGTTTCTTGAGGTCTGCACATTCAGTCTCTAGCTTTTCATATGACTCCAAGAAATTTGCATGCTCCTCAAGTAAGATGCAAATGTCTTCCGATGGGACTGCTCTATATCTGGTCGGGCTAACGGTTGCTCCTACGGTTCCTTCCATAGCCGCTTCAAAGTTGTCTTGGTTTTGTTGTTGAAGTCGTTTGTTCTCTTCTAGTGCTGCGGCCATATGCTTCCTTAATAGCCCAATGTTGCGTCTGAGTGTAGCGTTAGAGATCATTTGCGCTTGAAGCACTGTTTCTAGTTCCTTGACTGCTTGGTCATCTACAGTTGATGTCTTTGATTCCAATTCGGAGTGAGCCTGTTGTAGTGTGGTATGCTCGGTTAGGAGCGTCTGGTAGTCAGCTTCAAGAGTGGTGACTCTAGCTTGCAGACGTTGAGATTCTGCCTGGAGGGCAGCAGTGCGTTCTTCCAATTGATGGTAGTCTTGTTGTAGCTGATGTGCACACTGAAGTAATGTGTTGAACGTGCTATTTACATTATGAGATGCAAGGGGAAAAGTTTGAAATGCAAGGGAGGTGGGATTGGGTAGGGGGGTAGTGAATGCTGTGTGTGCCAATGATGTGAGTGGTGAGGTGGGGGGCAAGGGAGGGGAAGATGGTGGAATCGTGGGGAGAGGTGCTGTGGTTGGTGAAATGTCCATTGGGTCAGACAAGGTGGTGTGTGCAGGGGCTACCATGTAGGTGGGTATGGTAGGTGAAGTGAGTGTGGTGTTCGTGTAAATTGATGTCGTTGCGAACATCGGAGAAATGTGCCGCGGAAACATTGGAGAGCGGGTGAACTGCTCCACAACGGACGGGTATTGGGGTGGCACGGTCAGGTTGAAAGAGGTGTAGGGGCCAGATGGGAAGTGAGGGTCATGGAATGAAGGTACCCGTATTGGGGGATAGGTCGGGAAACATAGGGTGCCTTCTGTGGGTGCTGGGTTTCCAACTACACTTGGAATTATGGGATGGCCAGTCATGGGTTCAGAGGATAGACGGGACGAAGTGTACAAGGGATTGGTGACGAAGGAGAAGAGGGTGTCTTGTGAGGTGGGTTCTCGAAATGAGAATGATTTGAATGAGGATGGGTTATAAGTGAAGGTAGAGGTGATGACTGTCGTTTCTTCCAAGGTGGGAGGTGGTGGTGGGGGTGGAGAAGGTGGTGATGGAGGATGCTGGGGTGAGATGGGTGATGTCTGAATGAAGGTTTTGGCGGAGAGGTCAGTGGTGGTTGTGGGGGTGGCTGTGGTCTCAATGGGTACTTCTGGTTCTGTGACGGGTATCTTGATAGTCTTACCTGTTCGTGGTAACGTGTCCACTCTGCGTTTGTCATACCTTACGGACTGGCGGACTGCGGTGTGGACAACCTCCGGAACTCCTAAAGAGTCTGACACTAATTTGAGGGTGTCAATGAAGTGTTGGTCCACCCCTTCATCTGATAGCATTTCTTGCATCAAAGCTTGACCTGATACCAGAGAGAGTTGATGCCTTTCTTGTACTGCTTTGATAGTGTCGTATAGCCTTCGTAGTTGAGCTGTATATGCTGGTGCACCTACAAGTTCTGGCACTTCTTGTTGCTCCTCTTGGTGCTCTTGATCATACTCCTCCTCATCATCCTCCTGTTCTTCATCTCCGTCATCTTCTGCATCCACTTCAACAGGTGTGACAGGTGCTTGGGAGGTTGTGGCCTGCGTTTGTACATTTTCCGCTTGTTGTGCCTCTTCTGCCTCCAGCTCCACATCTTGTAATAGTTGTTCGAAGTCTTCATTAGTGAGTTCTTCCAAAGGTGCACCACTAGGAAATTCGAGATCTGTTGGGATGGGAGGGAATATCAAGGTGGAACCATCGGTGCTGCGTCTTGGAAGTCGGAGTGTGAATGGTCGGACTCTTCGGGGTGGCGGGGTGATGTCTGGTGTTAGGGTGGCTCCACGTGGTTGAGCACATGGGACTTGGACCGTGCCTCTCATCTTCTTAGAAGGGGGTCCAGTGGATGTCCTGCCTCTAAACTGCTCTACCCGATTCTACATTAGGGCCCGTTGGATTGGAATGTCATAAGCCAAACACCTATAAATGATTCTTGTCAGAGCACAGCAACCATATAAAACCTGTTTGTGCGGCCATCGTTTGTGAGCTAGGTGTATCTGATCAATTATCCAGTGGGGTAGGTTGATGGTGAGGCTCTGTGTCTCTGCCAGATACAAGCTAAACCAAATCTTTTTGGGCGGCATGGTGAATCTATCCTGCGCCGGGAAAGCAAAGTGTTGCATGCACATGCGAAGGTGTATTGCAATATTAGGCGTCATGGATACCATGTCCTTGAGTTTGGTGAGACTTCGATTCTTCATGTAATCCGGTACTAGGGTTTCCTTTTCTGTAGGAATATGCATTCCGCGCATATCTAGAGCTTCTCTCACCAAATTGTTTGATAGCCTGAACCTCTTGAGCTCATTCCCCTTTGTCAGAGATGGAATCACAAATGAGCTTGCACCTTTTGGGTTCTGGTTTGGAGTCAAGGTGTTGATGAGATAGTAGCATCGCATGAAGTCAGGTTTTGGGAGTCGGGCACTGAAATAGGCACTCAATCCTGCTTTTTCCCATATCGGACGTAGACCTTCCGCATTTTGTAATTTCTCAAATTCTCTTGTAAAGAAATGGTATCTGCCTTGCTTTCCATTGAAGTCCAACTCTGATTCCCATAGGTACGTTCCTTCACCCAAGGGTCCTGCCACCTCGGTAAACCAATGGGAAGTCTTTCCCACGAGCATGGTGTGGCCTCGCGGAGGGTCCGCAATAGGTATGATTTTGACCGCCTGCAATTCTTCTGGTCTTTCAATTGTCTCAGGCAAAACAGGTAAACTGTCCAGGTCCACCACTTGCGGGTTTGTTTCTGTGTGAGAGCTAGTTCCTGCTGCCTCCGCCATGTTGAAAATGTCGCAGCTGATTCTGTGAGAATATATGAATAAACGTTAACATTGCAATGGACACAAAAATGACATGGTGTCCCTTGTTACAACATTAACTTAAAGTTCAGGAGTGGTTAAGGGTTAATAAGTGCTCGGTGCTGGTGTGTGTAGTTAGGAGTTAGGTAGACCTAAGAGCTAAGCGAAATGATGTGATGTGAGAGTGAAGCGGTTAGTAGGTGGTCATGGATTTACAATCGGGGTCCGGGGGTTTGTTACAAGTCTTGGGCTGCCAAATGCAGTGGATAGGTTTTGCTCGTGGTTCCGTAGAGATTCTCGAGAGCTTTATAGGTGTGTCAGCTTGAACATGAGGCCTTTTAGGTACCCATTTACAACTGATTCTGTTCGTGCTCATGTGCCTTGGTGTTAAAAATGAGTGGATGTAGGCTGTGCGAGTGAATGGGTCATGCTGTGTAGGGTGTGTTCTTGGTGTAGCTATTTGAGCCCGCAAACAAGCCTTAGGCACCCAAATTTGTCTGGATTGTGGGCTAGCCTTCATCGACTTTTTGGGCACCCAAATAGATTTCACGTTAGCATAAGAATTTCCGAAAGACTTCTTATTAGTGTCGTGTTGTTGGTTACTAATAAGAGGCTTTGCCCGTGTGGTTGGCTTGAGTGCAACCGGGTGTTCGCCTTTCCGCACCCACACTTTGTTCACTTGCTGAGACATTTTGCTACGCAGGTACTTTTGATTTCCAGCATAGGTAGTACTCTGCTTCTTCTGCCTTTGATCCACTTTTGGTTGCTGCCTCCTTCTGACCTTTGGAAAAGAGGGGAGTTCCGTTGCATCCTTGACTCTTTTTTTGCATCCATCATTCCTCTGCAACACATAGTTTTGGACAAGAACAACATGGTCATCTTCATGTGTACTCCTGGAAGGACCAGGAGTCTGTGCCTTTCCTAGTTCCTTGAGTGCTCCATTATCTAACTCTACTGTAATTCGACTATGATTGACCCATACCTGAAGAAGTCCACTTCTTAGGTTCAAGTTGACTGCTTGGTCATAGATCCAGTCTTGACCCAAGACAAGGGGTTCCGTGAGGTCCTCATCTTACTAGTACTTTAACTGTCATTGTCTCATCATGAATGTAGAGGGGAAGTTCCACCTCGCCCATGCAAGGGGTTTCTACTCCACCCAATCCTATGAGGTATGCTTCCACAGGATTGACAGTTAACTGTAATTCTTGACAGTAAGACACTCTAACAGCACTAGTGGCTGCGCCTGAGTCAATCAAGGCTCTTACGTTCCTTGCACTCTTTCCTTGTCCTATATCTAGGGTTATGAAAGGACGTCTATCAATTATCCTATGCGAGCTTGTTCTTGCAACTTCACACATAGCCATAGGATATCCTTGATCTGCATAGTCATTCGCTCTAGGTTGATCTCTACCTTGCCTTCGTAACTTCATCCTTCTGATGCGTTCTAAAGCTTCTGCTTGAGCTTCTTCTCGAACTCGCTTTTCTTCCTCTTTGCGTTTCTTAGCAGTGTTGAGTCGGCTGAGCATTTCCTCCGTGAGGGATTCCTGATACAACTTGACTCTGCAACCGCTAATATAGTTTGGGAGAATATCACCTTCTAACGTGGCTAGTTGTACTGCTCCGCTCGTGGAGATCCTATTGATGATCATTGGTCCGTAGCCTCTCTTTTCTAGCTTCCTTGCGTGTTGTTTCAGTGTATAGACTAAAACTAGATCTCCTGCTTTCAAACCCTTATCCTTTACGTGGGCATCAAAGTATGCCTTCTGTCTCTTCTTGGCTGCATATATTCCTACTGCGGCTCTCAGTCTCGTTTCTCCTAATCGTTCAAGGTCAAAAATCCTAGAGGAGAGTTCATGGCCTGTCCATTCGTGCTCTTGTGCTACTCTCAACGTAGGGATCAAGAAGTCCAAGGGTAACACAGCGTTTTGGCCGAATACCATTTGAAAGGGGGTGGCTTGGAGTACCGTTTTGTAGGCAACTCGGTATGCCCAAACAGCATGGTGTAGCTGTTTGTCCCAATCAGAGCGTTTAGTGTTCACTAATTTTGTCAGTACATTGCATAAAATCTTATTAGTGCTCTCAGCTTGTCCATTAGCTTGAGGGTGATAGGGGGCAGACTTCTTGTGTATTACCAGGAATTCTTGGAGTAGATTTTCAATCACTTCGTTCAGGAAGTGAGTGCCTCTATCACTTACTAGTTCTATAGGTAGCCCATATCTTGTGAACACATTCTCAAACAAGAATTTAGCAGTTGTCTGAGCATCGTTCTTTGTCGTAGCCTTTACCTCTACCCACTTGGTGAGATAATCTGTTGCAACAATGATGTATTCCGCATGAGAACCCTTGGCTGGGGGATTAATAGGACCTACGAAGTCTATTCCCCACTTAGAAAATGCACGTCCACCCATCATAGGTTTCAGTGGCATCTCATCTTTGCGTATAGGATACTGAGTCCTCTGACAGACATCACACCGTTTCACATAGGTATGTGCATCCATGTGAAGGGTAGGCCACCAGAAGCCCGCAAATAGAATTGCCTTGATCACTCGATCCGGTCCAAAGTGTCCTCCTGCTACACCTTGGTGAGCAGTTTCTAAGATCTTAAGATACTCACTCTCATGGACACACAGTCTTAGGTAACCATCTTTACCGCGTTTGTATAGATTATCACCAATGAGTGAGTAATCCAGGGCTTCTTGTTCTAAACTCCTTTTCCTAGCCAGAGTCATGTCTGGCGGGAATGTGTTTGTCCTCAGGAAGGATACTAGAGGTTCGCTCCAATCTGGCACAATGGATACTTGATAAAGAGTGGCGTGTTCCACTGGTGGTTTAGTGCAACAGATTGGGCATTCCTTGCACAACTTTTGGACATCAGCTTCCATAGTTGGCCAATGTACTCCGAGTCTCTTTAGGGTCTGTAAAGTTCGTTGCTTTGAATGGTGTTGCTCTAACGCACCTACATGTGCTAATTGCAACCATTTAGCGTACTCATCCTCTTCTACCCAACAAGCCAAGATCCCTTGATCTGTGTGCTTGTACATGCTTCGTGCCATTATGTGTTACTTTAGGGCTCTTACAACCTCTCTATTCCGTGTGTTTACCACTGGATGGTTAGGCCCGTACATCAATACTGGGACCAATGGCTTAGCCCACTGCGGCACCACTTCCAAATTAAACAAGTAAGCATCAGGAAGGTCATCTGATACTCCTTGTGGGGCTTCTCCCGATGTGAGCCTAGAGAGATGATCTGCTCTTAAATGAGTCCTCCCTTTTCTTACCACAACCTCAAAATCATATTCCATTAGCAAGAGAAACCATCTTACTAATCTTCCTGTATTGCATGGCTTGTTTACGAGATATAACAATGCCTGATGATCAGTAAAAAATTTAAACTTATTTGCAAGCAAATAGTGTCTAAATTTCTTAACTGCATATACCATGCCTAAACCTTCTCTCTCCGTAGTGGTGTAATTTCGTTCAGCCGCATTCAACTGTCTACTGGCATAGGCAATTGGAAGATCCATATTACCTTCACCAGTAGGTTGTGCAAGCACACATCCAATGGCATAATTGGATGCATCCACATGAACGTGGAATGGCTTATTCCAATCTGGTGTGGTCAAGATTGGTGCTGAACATAATCTTCGTTTAAGCTCCTGGAAGGAATTCTCACATTCATCCGTCCACTCAAAGTTTGTCAGAAGTCCGTACATGGGCTTTGCAATGACAGCATACATGTGTATAAATCGTCGGTAATAACCACAGTGCCCCATGAAAGCTTGTACTTCCTTGACATTCTTGGGCCTAGGTAGCTCTGCTATGGCTCGCACTTTCTCTTCGTCAGTAGATATGCCATTCTTTGACACTATGTGTCCTAGAATCTTGCCTTGCCTGACCATAAAAACGCACTTTTCTGGGTTCAGGCAGACTTGATATTCTCTACATTTGTCAAAGATTTGTCTGAGTTCAGGGATATGGGTTTGTCTAATGTTGGAATGAGCACAAAGATCATCAACGTAGACTTCTAAACTCTTCCTCAGGAACTCCTTAAACACATGGCACATCAGCCTCTGGAAGGTAGCTGGTGCATTGGTAAGCCCAAATGGCATTACTCTAAAGGCAAAAATGCCCCATTCTGTGGCAAAGGCTGTCTTATGCTGATCCTCTGGAGCTATGGCTACTTGATTGTAGCCCGAAAATCCATCAAGGAAGCTGTACACTTCCTTGCCTGCCACTCTCTCTAAGAGATGTTCTGTGATGGGAAGCGGATAGTTATCTCGAATTGTGGCTGCATTAACCTTTTTCAAGTTAATGCACACACGCAGCTTGCCATTTTTCTTGGGCACCACAACAATGGGGGATACCCACTCGGTGTGCTCAATTTCATAGATAAATCCAGCTTCAACCAATCTATCTATCTCTTCTTTGATCTTAGCAGCGTAATTATCGTTATATGTGTAGGGCTTTTGCTTAGAGGGTTTAGCATCTGAGGTCATGGGGATGGTGTGTGAGCATATGTCCGGGTCTACTCCCTTCAAATCCTTGTAACTCCAAGCGAATACATCTCTGTATTCTCTTAGCAAGGCAATCAATTCGTACTCTTCTTCTTCTGTTAGGTCATGACCTATGTACGTACATCTCTCCTCTCCTTCTTCTAAGGCCACTACGATTTTCTTGGTAGTTTCTTTGTTATCATAGGCCTCTCCTGATTGTGCCTCTCGTTTAGGCATTCTTATCATGACTCTCTTGTCATCTATCTCATATTTCTTAAAATTTTCTGGGACCTCAAACATAGATTCTTCCTCTTTTGGTGAGGCTTCTCTCTTCTTTCGTTTCTTTCCTTCTTCCTTCGGCGTCACATGTGTTGTCAATCTTACATCATTTGTAATCTCTCCGTGCCTCTGGGGTTGAAATTCTACTTCATGGAAGTATTCTTCATCTGATGCAAATGGTGGGTCCATAATGATTGACTCTAGATCGGAGTCACTTGCATCCTCAAATGTATCAGGGCTAGGTTCGCATTCTTCTAGAACTGCCTCTCCCATGATTGGCTCTATGGAGAAGACTGAAATGTCATAGCCATCCTCATCACAGTGAGGTGTCCATTGCTCTTCATTGATGGCTACGTCCATTGTTGCTAAGATTTCTGCCCAGCCATGGGGTTCGAATTCCTCATCAAGAAAAACTATAGGTGCATAGGCTGGGTCTTGAATTGCTCTATGTGTCTCTTTTGCACCTATTTCTCTGGCCTTTTCTCTCTTCTCTTCCTCTACTGCTACTTTGCACATCCATAAGTGGGTGTCTTCATGCATCCAAGGGGATCCTGACCCTATGGAATGCACAGATTCCGTATCATCTTTGGCTCTATGGATGGGATTCCATTGGATAGGAGGGACATCTCTATGAGAATAATCCTTGAGATTGACTTTGGTCGTAACACCCAAGTGTTGCAAATACAAGGAGTTGGTTCCCCAATCCTGTACCACTTGCAACTGTCGCATAAATGGTCTTCCCAAAATCATCTCATAGGCATGATTTTTGCTGAAGTCACATATAGCAAAGCTATGCTCAAACTCAACACCACAAGTGGTGAGAGTTATTCCTTCTAGCAATCCTAAGGGTCTCTCAATATGACCATCGGCCATCTGCAATTTCATCCTCGTTGGCCTGAGTGCTGGCTTGCCCCAACGCTTCCATAAGGAGGTGGTGGCAATTGCAACTCCTGCACCTGAGTCCAAAATTGCCTTGGTGGTGTACTCCTGGTAGGTGATGGGAAGATAGGTGTTCCCTTCTTCACCTTCACACATATCTCCTATCTTATCCAAGGGAATTTCTGGCACTGTCCTATGGGATCCTATTCGGGAACGTGGTTCTGCAACTTCAGTCACTTGACTGGCTACACCTTTCCGCGCTTTTGGTCTATTCTTAGGCAGTTCTTCCAAAGTGAGATCGCGCTGCGCCTTGGTGTTCTTTACTACCTCCGTGTTCCTTGATATGACTGAGTCGTCGTTCCTTACCATGACTGTGGGTGCTCTCATACACGTGGACTTTGCTTCCCATGGGCCTGTGAAGTGGGGTAGCTCTTGTATGGAATTAGACTCAAAGTCCAATCTCTCGTGAGACTGAGTACTCTCATGTTCCCCGTAAATAGATGGGATGTCTTGTGGGAATTGATCGTGTGCATCATCCACAAGTTCAAAAGGAGGGGCGACTTCACTTTCGTTATCCCATTTGTCTTCTTGAATCTCTCGTAGGAAGTCTGGTGCAAACCGATTCATAGAAGAAGAAGTGTCTGGCTCCGTAGAATTAGGCACATAAGCAACCTGGGAAGGAGGGCTTATTCTATCGTTGACTCTCTCCTTGTTCTCATAGATGGCTGGCGCACAAGCTTCCTGGGGAGGATTACTTATTCTATTACTCTTCTGAGCAGGCTCATACGCTCCCTGAGAAGGAATGTAGGCAACCTGTGGAGGTACGTAAGCTTTCGAGGGGGGTTCATCTGCCTTTTGGGGGGGAAGATAAGCTTCTTGAGGAGGCACATGGGCTTCCTGAAGAGGCTGGCTTATCCGTTCTCTTGCACTGTCCTTTCTTTGAGGGGCAGGTTCCTTTTCTGATTGTGCAATTAGCCCCTCTATTCTTTCCAGCAGTCCATCAAAGTGTAACTGCGTCTTAGCTGAACTAGAAATGTTAAATAGGCGGCTGGCCTCAAACATGGTCTGAGCCAATTCCACCATTTTGGCACAAATCTTAGTTCGTTCAAGCTCTAGCTCGGCTCTAGGGTAGCATTTTTCATGATCGGTTATGGTTGGCCCTTCTTGGATTCTGGCCTGATATGCTTTAAGCATCATGTTTAGGTCCTCGGGAGTGGGATCAGCTAATACTGATCCTGCTTGGGGTGGTGGGTGGGTTACGTGAGGTGTATTAGAGGGTGGAGGGATGGAGGGTGATGGGGATGGTAGCGGTGGAATTGTGTGAGAGTGCGGTTGGGATGTGATCTCTATGATTTTAGCCTTGGTTTCGCGTAAACTTTCCTCAAGTTCACTCATCTTCTTTGCCCATTGCCTTTTCATACGTTCACGGCTATCTCTCCAAGCTCTAGTCCTTTTCTTGGTTATGCTCTCAGTTTCACTAGCTGTTGAGCTCTTTTCCTGGTCTACCCCTTGGTTTTGCTGCAATGCTTGAGCTCTAGTGACTACCTGTACGGGAGCAGTGGAAGTGACACTTCCTGTGGAATCTACTACTAACCCAATAACGTTGATAGGCGTGATTTTTGGCATATTATTGGGGTTCTTTGGGCAATCTCGTAAGAGATGCTCTTTTCCACAGTCTTGGCAAAAGCCTTGGATCGTCACGGACTGAGTTTGTGTAGGTGGAGGTAAGGGACAATCACGAATGAGGTGATCTCCTTGGCATCTGTAGCATGGTCCTCTTGGGAATGGAGGTCTTACTTGCCTAGGTTGAGGCCTAGGGTTGGGGTTTGCATACATGACGTTTGTATAATCTGACTCCCAACTAGGTTCATTTGGCTCTTCGCTGTAATACGACTCACCATGTTCTGGGGACTGCATGTAGTACGCTTGGGGACTGTCAACATGTGTAGAATCAAAGCTATGTTCACTAAGGTCATTTTCAGAAAGCAAGGATGTTACCGGGACTAAGGCTCTATTCATGTTCTCTTCTATAGCAATATACTTTGCCGGGATCACATTGGCTGGAGCTGGGGGTTGTTGTGCTAGCACCGGTTGAGGTCTTTGTTGGTTTTGATATTGTGGTTGATAATTTTGTTGTGGTCTGCCATATGGCTGTGGAGGGTACTGGTTCTGGTATCTTCCCTGTGGTGGATAGGGTTGAGGATAGGTTTGCCTAACTGTTTGCTTATTGTAGGGGCAATCTTGTGCGGTGTGATTGGTGTACCTCCGTTCTATGGTGCAGTACTGGCTACTAGGATTTACTTGGGGCTGAGCCATAATGGGGCATACGTTTGCCATATGGTCACCACCGCATGTATAGCACCTTTTCACCGGGGCAAATCTTGGGATTTGTTTACTAGTTACCCCTAATTTCTGAGCTACTTTCTCTGCGAGTTCCTCAATTGATGTGGATTGCGTGGAAGATTGACTAGATGCACTATCTGAATCTTTGTAGATTTTGGAAAGCTCTAGTTCTTCCCCTAGGTTATCTTCAATGTCAATGCACATGCGTACACACTCTTCTATAGTCCTAGGATCTTTCAGATACACATAGGATCTCAATTTCGTACTCAGCAATCCGTCAAGGAATAAGGCTACTTGTTTGGCAGATGTGGGTAGCTCCGAAACAGGACATCTTTCGAGGTATTGCCTAAATCTTCTTCCTGCCAGTCCTACAGTCTCTTGGGGAGTCTGTTTAAAGCTGTGAATCAATGAGGAGGTATTGTGTCTTATGCCGCTCTTAGAGAATTCTACAATGAAAGCCTCTAGGAGTTGGTCTATGCTCCTGAACTGGCGCTCATCCAATGGCTGAAACCATGTAAGTGCTGTGTTCCTAAGGGTTAGACCGAAGGCATTGTACTGCGTGAATAGATCCTCCACTTGTTCAGCTCTCAAGACTTGCTTGAACTCCGCCACATGATCATAGGGATCTCCTGTGCCATCAAAGTAATTCTTCATGGACTTAACTAGCTGGGTTGGTCTCAACGTTCTTGTATGCTCTCTAGGTCTCGGCAGAGGAAATCCATCCACATTTCTTTGGTTCCTGTGAGCTCTAAGCATCTCAGGTTCTACCCTATTCGTCTCCGTTCTCGTTCTTTCTCTGCCCACTGGGTTGGCAAAACTTACTTCTGGTCTATCTCTACTTCTGTCTCTTTGTATACCATGAGCTTGGGAAGTTCCAGCCCCAGGGTGACCATAGGATACATTTGATCTTGGTTGGGGGAAAATAAATTCACCCTTCCAAGTGTAAGCATGCCTATCATTTTCCGTAACCGCAAAGATCCGTTCTGAAGTGTGATCTAAGTAGGTCACTCTACCTGGGCTATCCGGATCCTTAAACTCATAGATCATGATGTTTCCTATATCAGTTGGTTGATTAGATTTATACCTCCAGAAGGCTTCGTCGGTTTCTCGATTGAGGAGCAACTCTATGCTCTTGTTGTCTTGGGGTACCCACTCAGGTGTGATAATCCTAGTGAGAACTGATTTACCTCGAGGGGTTCTAGGTTCCGCACCCATGTTCCCTTGTTCCAAGTCACCTAAGTCCGCTTCTGAGATTACATTCCCAAATTCATCTGTCCTATCCGGGTGACTAGTGACTATATATATAGTTCCTTCTTTGTCCAGGTATGCACCATTTTCAAACTTGACTGCTGGGTGCTCTAGTCCAATGGATTGATCAGGATTCTTAATCTGTATCACAGATCTTCCTAAGCCGTCCTCGTAGATGCTGGCACCTAATCGGTTGGTCCTAAGGTACTCCAGCTGTGTTTTGTAAGGGCCTTCCACCCTGTACAAGTAAGGCACTCCTGAACTTCCCGTAGGTCTGTCCATGCCTTGAGACATCTCTGACTCACTGGTCTCAGAGCTAGGGTAGTACGAGTGGTGGCTCAACTGCTGGGCCCAAGACCTAGCAGTGTGGTTAACGCTAGCCTCTGAAGACCTAAGGCTTTGTCTCTCCCTTACAAGATGTCGTCCTGATCTAAGGTTCATATGCCTATCTAAGTAGCCCAATTCTTTGCCCAGAGTACAACCTCGTTGCTGGTTACTTTATATTAGTCACTTGATTCTTTTTAGTTATTTCTCGTGTTTAAGGTCTTGTCTGATATTACATCGTCAGGATTACTTGAATGTTCTTCGTGCTTTTAGGTCGATCGTTCCACGTTAGGTTCTTTTCCTTTATGTTACCGACAGTACAGAGATTAGGTTTTTAGCTTGAACTTGAGTTTTTAGGTGGTCTTCAATTTGATACCTGCTTATCGTCGCTCTGACTTACTCCTACCTCTCGTCGTTCTTAGCCTAAGCTAGGAATTGATAAAGGGAGTTGAGAATTTCCAACCTTTTGTTTCCTTCTTGGTTGTCTTGACTGCCCAGGAAGTGTGTTCCCAAGTCTGCACTTACTCTTGCTTAGAACGCCTTTGGATGCTCTCAAAAGATCTGTAAAAGTTCCAAAGTTAGCTTAAAGATTTAAATTCCAAAGACAGAACCAATGATTTTCATTCCTGTAGCACACACACTAGCTTGCATAGTGATTTTTAAGAGAACAATTCTAAAGGCCCCTGACTTTGATCCCCCTGGAGCTCAAAAAATGGATTTCGTATGAAAAAGTTGTAACCGTTCAGGGTTCTAGGGTTACGACAGGGTTCAAACAGGATCACTGTGCAACAGGTTTTCCCCAAGTTGTTTCCTAAAGCTTCCTAATGTGCTCTAGAGTAAAATGTTTGTGCCCAAAATTAGCCCAACTCTTCAATTAACAATCCCTAAAAAATTTGGCTAAAATTGGCTGTCAATCGCGATGGACAGGGCTGTCAATCGCGATGGACAGGGCTGTCAATCGCGATGGACACTCAGTCAATCGCGATGGACACTCAGTCAATCGCGATGGACACTCAATCAGTCGCGATGGACAGAGGTTCAGTCAATCGCGATGGACAAGGGGTTCAGTCGATCGCGATGGACAGGGGTTCAGTCAATCACGATGGACAGGGGTTCAGTCAATCGCGATGGACAGGCAGTCGGTCGCGATGGACAGGGGGTTCAGTCAATCGCGATGGACAGGCAGTCGGTCGCGATGGACTGGCAGTCAGTCGCGATGGACAGGGGGTTCAGTCAATCGTGATGGACAGGGGTTCAGTCAATCGCGATGGACAGGCAGTCGGTCGCGATGGACAGGGGGTTCAGTCAATCGCGATGGACAGGCAGTCGGTCGCGATGGACTGGCAGTCAGTCGCGATGGACAGGGGGTTCAGTCAATCGCGATGGACTGGCAGTCAATCGCGATGGACAGAGCTGTCAATCGCGATGGATAGGGTTGTCAATCGCGATGGACTGAAATTTTGCAAGATTTTCAAAAATTTTGGTGGGAAGGTGGTGTGCAGGGTCTCTAGTCCACTGTGGTGCACTCAGATTTACCAAAAGGTGAGAATTTCTGTCAATCGCGATTGACAGAAGTCGGCGACTGCGAGACAGTTTCGTCGAGTTCCGTACCTGCGCAGGAAGCTGGGGATGGTGATGTGACCTGTACCTGCAAGATAGCTCAAGAAACATGCAAAAACAGCACATGCAATTTCGCTCTCTCGCTCTCTCTCACAAGTGAAATGAGGGAAATGAGGTGGAGATGGGGATATAGTCAAAAAACTGAAATTTTCGCGATGATGGAGATGGAGGTGGAAGATGGTGAGGGTGATGATGATGATGATGGTGGTGAGGTAAGAAAGAGAAAAATAGGAAAAATAAAGAAATTACCTACAACTCCAACGCGTCAACTCTACGTCTTACCATCACACGCTCGTCCTCAAAGCTCGATCCCCGGCAACGGCGCCAAAATTTGGTGTAGCTCAATGATGAGTAGCACCTCCTTTAATATCAATCCGGGAAGACGTGAGGATGGTATGAAGACCTCGAGCAAGTGGCTGCACAAGTGCGTGAGTGGGAAGCACACTAGCATGCACACACATACACACACACGCGCACACAAGGCAAGACAAAGAGTGAGAATCAATGGAGCTTTTAGATTACTTTCAAAATGCTCTTACAAGTTCGTTTCAATTACAATCTCATCTCAAAAATGAGCTCTCTAGCTCTTTTTATAGTTTTTGACTAGGTTTTGGCCCTGTCCAGACCTAGTGTCCGGCCTAGTTAAAAATTAGGTTCCAGGGCCAATTTGAGGGCTTAAACGGAGTCTAAAAAGTATGAAAATTGATATGTAGGTACTTCTAAGGCTCCTCAAGCTCAAGGACTCCTTGGCTTGCACAAAATGGAGCTAAAAAAATATGAAGTGGTATTTACAATGATTGTTAGTGATAAGAATCACTGTTAAAAGATGTAGATTTGGGAAAAATTGAAGGGCCTATCTGCCAGATTTGCGTCGACTGCTTTGTCTACTTACTCCTTCACCTTGTTCTGACTCTCTCCGCTGGCTTCCTTGTCTAGTCGGTCCTTGGGTGCCCATACTGCTCTCAGCAATATCGCTTATGGGATCCTGAAACAGGATCAATGATCAAAAGTAGTGATGTCATTTTCAATGAGTCTAAGATGCATAAAGAGCCCATTAAGAAGGTTGAAGTGAGAAGAGTGGTGTTTGAGGATACTAGTCCTCCGGTAGCATGCATAAAAATGTTGTACATAGCGATGTTCAAGAGAATGTCCGTTCAGATCAGTCTGCACATGTTCCTGTTCAACAACCATTGAGACGTTCTAAACGTGTCTCACATTCACCTGATAGATATGTTCCAGGTTTAGATTTTGTTGCGCTAACAGATGTCGATAAGCCTTCTAGCTACAAAAAGACTATGTAGATAGAGGATCATGTCAAGTGGGAGTGTGCCATGAAGAGAGAGTTGGATTCTATTCACAAGAATGGTACTTGGGACCTAGTACTTGCCAAAGGGCAGGAAAGCTTTACCATGTAGATGGGTACATCAGATAGTGCTTCTCCAAAGTATAAAGCACGACTCATTGCAAAGGGTTTTAGGCAACAATATGGTCTTGATTTCGAGGAAATCTTCTCTCTAGTGGTCAAGATGAATACCTTGCACATGTTGCTTGGATTCGTTGCAGTAAAGGACTTAGAGTTAGTCCAAATGGATGTGAAAACTACTTTCTTGCATGGATATCTTACAGATGAGATCTATATGGAACAACTAGAGGGTTATGTAGTTCCTGCAAAGGAAATTCTAGTTTGTAAGCTTAAGAAGAACTTGTATGGACTTAAACAGTCCCCTAGACAATGGTACCAAAATTTTGATGTTTTTATGAAGTCTCAAGGCTATTCTCAAAGCAATGAGGATCACTATCTCTACACAAACAAATGCTTAGATGGAATCTTGATATGCTTGATACTTTAGGTGGATGGTATGCTGATTGCTAAGAAGTCCTCTTATGATTTGTCAATCCTCAAAAAGAAGTTGAGACAGACATTTGATATAAAATATTTGGGGGATGCCAAACATATTATTGGCATGCGCAGTACTCGTGATAGGAGTAAAAGATGCATATACTTGTCTCAAAGTGAGAACTTATCCAAAGTACTTCATCGGTTCAATATGCAAGGTGGAAAGGCATTGAGTACACCTTTACCCCCATATGTGAAATTGAGCAAGGATGATTGCCCCAAATCAGATGAGGAAAAGCAATTCATGACCAAAATTCCCTATCAGTCTGTTGTTGGTAGTCTCATGTATGCTATTGTAACTACGAGACCAAACATTGCATTTGTAGTGGGAGTTGTGAGCAGATATATGTCTGATCCTGGCAAGAAAAATTGGGAAGTGATCAAGATGATTTTAAGGTATCTGAGTGGCACTAAGGACAAGTGTCTATGCTTAGGTAGAGGGAAAGCATCCATTATTGGTTACACTGATTCTGACTATGTTGCTTATGTAGACAATCGTAAGTCTACATCACGGTAGATTTTTCATTTTGCTGGAGGTGCTATCTCTTGGAGATCTCGTCTTCAAGAATGTACAACTATTTCCACCACAAAAGTAGAGTATGTTGCAGCAAGTGAGGCATGTAAGGAAGCATTGTGGATTTCTCATCTTGCTTGTGATATGGGTTTACCTCAGCATGTACCTCATTTGCTCAGTGATAGTCAGGGTGCCATTACTTTGGCTAAGAATATGGTCTATCATGCAAAGACCAAGCACATTGAGGTGCGGTATCACTTCATCAGAGCTTGCTTAACCACTGAGCGCATTATTCTTGAGAAGGTTCACACTCAAGATAATGTTGCAGATGCTTTGACTAAAGCTATACCACATGATAGCTTTCGACACTGTTGTCAGTTGATGGAGGTTACTTGATTCATGATCTTACACAGTCACTTGTATACTGTGTAACATGCCCATCAAGTGGGAGGTATAGTTTGTATACTTACACTCACGTATTCTTTATCATTCTTTATTTTTCTCCCATAGTTATTTTAGCCATATTGGCCTTTAGTGGGAGATTGTTACCATTAGTGTCCATGTGAAAGGCCAAATGGCCACCGGAAACTTCTTTGTATATGTTCCTTAATAAAACATATAGTGGCCTGGTCATTCACAGACTGTAAGTTTGACCGCATTTGTAAGACCTAAAAAGTATGTCTTTGTGCTCCCTATGTACTTCTACGTATTTTGTAGCCTCTGTGCAAAGTATTGTGTGCAGCCTTAGGAGCTCAGTTTTCTACTCTGAAGATATTGTCCTGGAGCTCTCAAAAAGGAGAGTGCACTATGGTGCATCCCCTTCAAAATACTTCAATATACAAGGAACTTGAAAGTAGAAGAGGCTAACAGGGAAAACAAGAGAACTTGGAAGTAGAAGAGACTAAGAGGGAAGAGAATACACCACAAGAATAGTTTGAAGTCCTTGAATATTTTAAGAGATATGAAGTAGAGGAAAAGAAGATCGCTATTCAAATGCCTAAACGAGAAGCACAAGAAGGAATATCATACAATAACAACGAACACACCAAGAAGATCAATGTGAATGCAGAAGGGGAGGAGGAGAGAATACATTGGGAAGGATATATCGGAAAGCAAGGAACGAGACCTAAGTAGAGTTGATTCGAGATTATAGGGACGTATTTTCTTGGACATACAAGGACTCAAAAGGTGTGGATCCCTCTATTTGTTCACATTGGATTCCCATGACTCCTGAAGCTAAACCTTTAATTAGAGCAACGCTAGGCACGAATCAAGTCCAAGAGAACTAATCAACTAAGTACAAGCATTAAGTAGAGCTTAAGTGCGAAAATTCTAAGGAACAAAAGTAAACTTGAATCGAGCAAATATCAAGTGTGAAAGTCACTTAAGTACTCCTGACGACGTGATTTCAAACAAGAGCTTAACACAGTATTCAACTAAAAAAAAACAAAGTGATTGGTGTAAATTAACCTGCAACGAGAGTGTACTTGGGACCAAGGGGTAGAGAAACTAGGCATATGAACCTTAGGTCAGGCAGACACTTAGGCCAAGACCGACAAAGCCTCAGATCTTCTGAAGCTAGTGTCAATCACACTGCTAGGTCTTGGGCCAAGCAGTTGAGTGATTACCCTTACACTCCCCGATCAGAAACAAGTGGTTCTGAGATGTCCTATAACATGGAGAGACCAGTAGGTAGTTCAGGGGTGGCGTATCTAGAAAAGCCAGAAGGACCTTACAAGACTCAATTGGAATAGGACTAATCCTCTAGGTGCTCGCATTTACAAAGATGGCCTGAGAAGATATGTGGTCTAGATTAAGAACCCCGATCAACCCCATGGACTAGAACACCCGGTAGTCAAGTTCGAGAATGGAGCATACCTAGATAAAGAAGGGACTATTTATGTAGTCACCACTCTTCCAGATAGAACAGACGAGTTCGGGAATGTGATCGCAGAAACCGACATGGGTGATATAGAGCAAGGGAATTTAGAGAGAGAGCCTAGGACTCCCCGTGGTAAATCAATCTTGACCAGGATCATGACTCCAGAGTGGATTCCCCAAGATAATAAAAGCATAGATTTTCTTTTAAATCGAGAAACCGATGAGGCCTTTTGGAGATATAAGCTTGCCCTGCCTCACGAAGTAGGTGCTCTCACAATCTATGAGTTTAAAGACCCTGATAGCCCAGGCAAAGTAACCTACCTAGACAATACATCAGAAAGGATCTTTGTGGTCACTGAGCAAGGCAAACATGCCTACACATGGAAGGGTGAATTTGTTTTTCCCCAACCTTGGTCCAATGTGTCCTACAGTCACCAAGGAGCTAGGACCTCCCAAGCTCATGGAGGTCAAAGGGATAGAAGTAGAGACAGACCTGAGGTAAGCTTTGCCAACCCCTTGGGAAGAGAAAGGATGAGAACAGAGACGGATAGAGAAGAAACCGAGAGACCTAGAGCCCCAAGGAACCAAAGAAATGCTGACGATTTCCCTTTGCCAAGGCCGAGAGAACACACTAGGACCCTGAGGCCAACCCAGTTGGTGAAGTCCATGAAGAACTATTTCGATGGCACAGGAGACCCATACGATCATGTAGCTAAATTTAGACAAGTCTTGAGGGCTGAACAAGTGGAGGACCTATTCACGCAATACAATGCTTTTGGTCTAACCCTTAGGAACACTGCCCTTACATGATTTCAACCCCTGAACGAGAGGCAGTTTAGGAGCATAGACCAACTTTTAGAGGCTTTCGTCACTGAATTCTCTAAGAGTGGCATACGACATAATACCTCCTCCCTGATTCATAGCTTTAAGCAAACACCTCAAGAGACGGTTTGACTAGCAGGAAGACGGTTTAGGCAATACCTAGAGAGGTGCCCAATGCCTGAGTTACCCACACCAGCCAAGCAAGTGGCTTTGTTCTTAGATGGATTGTTGAGCACCAAGCTCAGGTCATATGTATATCTGAAGGACCCCAGAACTATAGAAGAATGTGTGCACATGTGCATAGACATTGAGGATAATCTAGGCGAGGAGTTGGAGCTATCAAAAATCTACAAGGATTCGGATAGCTCTAGTAGGCTTATGTCAGGTCAATCCACATCCATTGAAGAACTTGCATAAAAGGTAGCTCAAAAACTAGGAGTCTCTAGCAAACAAATCCCAAGATTTGCCCCAGTTAAGCGGTGCTATACTTGTGGAGGTGACCATATGGCAAGTGTATGTCCCATTATGGCTCAACCCCAAGTGAATCCTAGTAGCCAATACTGCACAATAGAGCGAAGGTACACCAACCACACTGCACAAGATTGCCCTTATAACAAACAAACTATCAGAAAAATTACCCTCAACCATATCCACAACAGGGTAGATACCAGAATCAGTACCCACCACAGCAATACGGTAGACCACAACAACCCTATCAAAACCAACAAAGGCCTCAACCCGTGTTAGTGCAACAACCCCCTGCTCCAACCAATGTGATTCCAATAAAGTACACAGCTGCAGAAGAGAATCTCAACAGAGCCATAGTCCCAGTCACACCGTTGCTATCAGACAGTGATCCAAGTGACCATAGTTTTGACTCCACACATATTGACAGCCCACAGGCTTACTACATGCAGTCACCCGAGCATAACGAGTCGTACTATTATGAGGACCCAAGTGAAAATAGTGGGGAGCCTGAGTATGCTAATGTCATGTACACAAACCCCAACTCTAGAACTCAACCTAGGCAAGTACGACCGCCATTTCCTAGAGGACCTTGCTTCAGATGTCAGGGAGATCACCTCATACGTGATTGTCCACTACCTGCCCCTACACAACCCCAACCAGTGACAATTCAGGGCTTTTGTCAAGATTGCCGAAAAGAGCATCTCTTACGAGATTGCCCGAAGAACCCAAATAACCTACCAAAAAGCACTCCTATCAACGTCATTGGGTTAGTGGTAGACTCTACGGGAAGTATAACTTCCACAGCCCCCGTGCACGTGGTCACTAGAGCTCAAGCCTTGCAGCAAACCCAAGGAGTAGGACAAGAAAAGAGTTCTGAGGTTAGTGAGACAGAGAGTATAACCAAGAAGAGGACAAGAGCATGGAGAGATAGCCGAGAGAGAATGAAAAGACAATGGTCACAGAAAATGAGCGAACTTGAAGAAAGCTTGAGAGAAACCAAAGCAAAGATAAGTGAACTCGCATCTCAAAACCACTCTCACACTACCCCACCACCACCACCCTTTCCATCTCCCACCAACCCATCACCTTCCATCCCCCAACTTTCTAATCCACCATACATAGCCCGCCCACCACCCAGAGTAGGATCAGTCCTAGCCGATCCTACTCCTGAGGATCTAGATATGATGCTCAAAGCATATCAGGCCGGAATCCAAGAAGGGCCAAACGTGACAGATCATGACAAATGTTACCCTAGAGCCGATCTAGAGATAGAGCGAACAAAGCTTTGTGCTAAGATGGTCGAATTGGCGCAAGCCATGTTTGAAGCCAGTCGCTTGTTCAATGGTGCTAGCTCCACTAGAACACCATTGCATTTTGATGGTCTGTTGGATAGATTGGAGAGGTTACTTACAAAGTCTAGAAAAGGAGCCACCTCCCAGGCTAAGGAGAGGGCAAGTGATAGAATAAGCATTCCCCCCCCTAGGAAGCTTATGCGCCTAACTCCACTGAACCCGACACCTCTTCTTCTATGAATAGGTATTCACCAGAGTTCCTGAGAGAGATTCAAGAAGAGAAATGGGCAAAGGAAAGTGAAGTCCCTCCTCCCATTGAAATTGTAGATGACGCACATGATCAATTCCCTCAGGACATCCCTTCTATTTATGAAGAGCAGGAGAGTGCCCAGTCTGATTAGAGATTAGACTTTGAGTCTAATTCCTTGCAAGAATTACCCCATTTTACAGGCCCCTGGGAAACTAAGTGAACTTGCATGAGAGCACCCACAGTCATGATAAGAAACGAAGATTCGGTCATACCTAGGAATATAAAGGTAGTAAAGAACACTAAAGTGCAGTGCAATCTCACTTTATAAGAGCTACTCAAAGTTAAACCAGAAGTGTGGAAACACGTAGCCAAACAAATGCCAGACATAGCGAAATCGCGTTCCCAGGTAGGATCACATAGAACAGTGCCAGAAATACCATTGGATAAGATAGGCGATATGAGTGAAGGAGAAGAATTAAATACCTATCTCCCAGTTACCCATCAGGAATACATAACCAAAGCAATTTTGGATTCAAGTGCAGGAGTTGCAGTTGCTACCACTTCCCTATGGAAGCGTTGGGGCAAGCTAGCACTCAGGCCGACGAGAATGAAATTGCAGATGGTCGATGGTCATATTGAGAGGCCTTTAGGATTACTAGAAGGAATAACTCTCACTACATGTGGTGTTGAGTTCGAGCATACTTTTGCTATATGCGACTTTAGCAAAAACCAAGCCTACGAGATGATTTTGGGGAGACCATTTATGCGGCAGTTGCAAGTGGTACAGGATTGGGGAACCAATTCCTTGTATTTGCAACACTTAGGTGTTACAACCAAAGTCAATCTCAAGGATTACTCTCATAGAGATGTACCCCCTATCCAATGGAATCCCATCCATAGAGCCAAAGATGATACCGAGTCAGTGCATTCCATAGGATCAGGATCCTCATGGATTCATGAAGACACCCACTTATGGATGTGCAAGGTAGCAGTAGAAGAAGAGAAGAGAGAAAAAGCCCGAGAGGTAGGTGCAAAAGAAACCCATAGATCAATTCAAGACCCAGCCTATGCACCTGTAGTTTTCCCTGATGAAGAATTTGAACCTCATGGTTGGGCTGAAATTTTAGCAACAATGGATGTAGCCATCAATGAAGAACAATGGACACCCCACTATGACAAGGATGGCTATGACATTTCAGTCTTCTCCATAGAGCCAATCATGGGAGACTCAATTTTAGAAGAATGCGAACCTAGCCCTGATGCATTTGAGGATGCAAGTGACTCTGATCTAGAATCAATCATTATGGACTCACAATTTGCATCAGATGAAGAATACTTCTATGAGGTAGAAGTTCACCCTCAGAGACATGAAAAGATCATTAATGATATGAGATTAACCACAGAAGTGACCACTAAGAGTGAGGGAAAGAAAAGAAAGAAGAAGGAAGTCACTCCAGAGGAAGAAGAATCCTTGTTCGAGGTCCCTGAAAACTTTAAAAAATATGAGATAGACGATAGGAGAGTCGTGATAAGAATGCCGAAACAAGAGGCACAATCAGGAGAGGCGTATGATAGCAAGGAAACTACCAAGAAAATAGTTATAGCCATAGAAGACGGAGAAGAAAGATGCACCTACATACGGCATGACCTGACGAGAGAAGAAGAGCAAGAGTTGATAGCTTTGCTAAGAGAGTACAGAGATGTATTCGCTTGGAGCTACAAGGACCTGAAAGGTGTAGACCCTGACATATGCTCACACACGATTCCCATGACCACAGATGCGAGACCCTCCAAACAAAAGCCTTACACATACAATGACAACTATGCTGCCAAGATCAAAGAGGAGATAGATTGCTTGGTTGAAGCTGGATTTATCTATGAAATTGAGCACACTAAATGGGTATCCCCCATTGTAGTGGTGCCCAAAAAGAATGGAAAATTACGTGTATGCATTAACTTGAAGAAGGTTAACGCAGCCACTATCAGGGATAGTTATGTGCTTCCTATCGCTGAGCATCTATTAGAAAGGGTAGCAGGCAAGGAAGTGTACAGCTTCTTAGATGGGTTCTCTGGCTACAATCAAGTAGCCATTGCACCAAAAGATCAGCATAAGACGGCTTTTGCCACAGAGTGGGGCATATTTGCCTTTAGGGTAATGCCATTTGGACTTATCAATGCGCCTGCCACCTTTCAGAGATTGATGTGTCATGTATTTGAAGAGTTCTTGAGGAAGAATTTGGAAGTCTATGTTGATGATCTCTGTGCACATTCCAACATTAGACAAACACATATACCAGAGCTCAGACAAATCTTTGACAAATGTAGAGAATATCAAGTCTACTTGAACCCAGAAAAGTGTGTCTTCATGGTCAGGCAAGGCAAGATTCTAGGACACATAGTGTCAAAGAATGGCATATCCACTGATGAGGAGAAAGTGAGAGCTATAGCAGAACTGCCTAGGCCAAAGAATGTCAAGGAGGTACAAGCTTTCATGGGGCATTGTGGTTATTACCGACGCTTTATACACATGTACGCCATCATTGCAAAGCCTCTGTACGGACTTTTGACTAACTTCGAGTGGACTAATGAATGTGAAAATTCTTTCAACGAGCTCAAAAGAAGATTGTGTTCAGCACCAATCTTGACTACACCAGATTGGAATAAGCCATTCCATGTCCATGTAGATGCATCCAGCTTGCTATTAGATGTGTGCTAGCCCAACCTACTGGTGAAGGTAATATGGATCTTCCAATTGCCTATGCTAGTAGACAATTGAATGCAGCGGAACGAAACTACACCACCACCGAACGGGAAGGATTAGGCATGGTGTATGCGGTTAAAAGTTTTAGACACTATTTGCTTACAAACAAGTTTAAATTTTTTACCGATCACCAAGCTCTACTGTACCTGGTAAACAAGCCATGCAATACAGGCAGATTAGTAAGATGGTTCCTCTTACTAATGGAATATGACTTTGAGGTAGTGGTGAGAAAGGGGAAGACTCACTTGAGAGCAGATCATCTCTCAAGGCTCACTTCAGGAGAGTCCCCACAAGGAGTATCAGATGATCTTCCTGATGCTTACTTGTTTAATTTGGAAGTTGTACCACAGTGGGCTAAGACCTTAGTGCCAGTACTAACATATGGGCCTAAACATCCAGTAGTCAACATGCCAGATAGGGAGGTAGTAAAGGCCCAAAAATACCATATCATAGTAGGGAGTATGTATAAACATACGGATCAAGGAATATTAGCCTGTTGTGTGGAAGAGGACAAGTATGCGAAGTGGTTGCAATTAGCACATGTGGGTGCATTAGAGCAACACTACTCGAAACAAAGAACCTTACAGACATTGAGGAGACTTGGAGTACACTGGCCAACTATGGAAGCTGATGTCCATAGAATGTGTAAGGAATGCCCAATCTGCTGCACTAAACCACCAGTGGAAAATGCCACTCTTTATCGAGTGTCTTTAGTGCCAGATTGGAGTGAACCATTAGTAGCCTTTCTGAGGACGAAAACATTCCCTCAAGATATGACTTTGGCTAGACAAAGGAGTTTGGAACAAGAAGCCTTAGATTACGCACTCATTGGGGATAATTTATACAAACGTGGTAAAGATGGTTACCTAAGACTGTGTGTCCATGAGAGCGAATACCTCAAGATATTAGAGACTGCTCACCAAGGTGTAGGAGGAGGACACTTCGGTCCAGATCGGGTGATCAAGGCAATACTATTTGCAGGGTTTTGGTGGCCAACCCTTCACATGGATGCACATACCTATGTGAAGAGATGTGATGTTTGTCAACGAACTCAGTATCCTATACGCAAAGATAAGATGCCATTGAAACCCATGATGGGTGGACGTGCATTCTCTAAGTGGGGAATAGACTTTGTTGGTCCTATTAATCCCCCAGCTAAGGGTTCACATGCTGAGTATATCATTGTAGCCACGGACTATCTAACCAAGTGGGTAGAAGTGAAAGCCACAACGAAGAATGATGCTCAAACAACAGCAAAGTTCTTATTTGAAAATGTGTTCTTATTTGCCAATAGAATTAGTGAGTGATAGAGGCACACACTTCTTGAATGAAGTCATAGAAAAGCTTCTCCAAGAATTCTTGGTGATACATAAGAAGTCTGCCCCCTATCATCCACAAGTTAATGGCCAGGCTGAGAGCACAAATAAGATCTTATGCAATGTGCTGACTAAAGTGGTGAATAACAAATGCTCTGATTGGGACAAACAGCTACACCACGCTGTTTGGGCATACCGAGTTGCCTATAAAACGGTACTCCAAGCCACACCCTTTCAGATGGTGTTTGGCCAGAATGCGGTGCTACCATTGGACTTTTTGATACCTACATTAAAAGTAGCACAAGAGCATGACTGGACAGGCCATGAACTCTCCTCGAGAATCTTTGATCTTGAACGTTTCGGTGAGACACGATTGAGGGCTACAACAGGAATCTATGCAGCCAAGACGAGGCAAAAGGCGTATTTTGATACACATGTGAAGGATAAAGGCTTAAAAGCAAGAGACCTAGTCCTAGTCTACACATTGAAGCAACATGCACGAAAATTAGAGAAAAGATGCTATGGACCAATGATTATCAATAGGATCTCCACAAGTGGAGCAGTACAACTAGCCACTCTAGAGGGTGACGTTGTCGGAGAGATTTCTCTCTCCCCACTCAAATCATGAAGAAGTATTTGGCAGGCAACAGTTTGATAGATATGTAAATGAGAAGTTGAATGCATCATGTTACTTCTTTATATGTGCTGATCTATCAAATATGGTGGCATTGATTGATGTAATTACATCTTTCATCTATCTTTTGGTATTTTTGGGATTGATTATGTCCAGGAAAGATATCCGATTAGCATGTATAGAGATGAAAGGTATGAATAAAGTTCATATGCAATATAGTCAGAGGAGCTCGCGGTCATTACACTTCCAATAATATCATTTTTCCGTGTAAATGGTTTCATTCTTTTATTTTATTATGGATTGTGGTAGTCCAAAGAAAAGAAAAAACAAAGTATGGGCGGCAGATCAAAGTGAAAGAGAAAAGAATGCAAAGTGGGTGTCATCTGGGGGGGAAACGCATGAATGACAAGAAAAGGCTGGAGTTCGTGACGAAAAAGGAGAGTCAGTTCTGCATGGGAAAGGGGGCCTTCTGATTAAATACGATCGCAGATAGAAGAGAAGGGGGGGGCTGGCCGACGTGGTTCGGGAAGTTTCAATTGGCTTCCCTGGCTAGTAGTGACACCATCAGCTTGCGACATGTAAAGAAAGGAGGCCGGTGCGGAGATCCATGCTAAAATCTTGAAGGACAACGAGGGAAAAGGGCTGCGCTGATGGTCGATAGGCTTTAATGGCTGTTCTGCATATCTGTTTTGCTGCGAAAAGATTGATCATGGAGGCCTGAAGAGAGCACATCAATTGTTGCCGGCGCGGAAGATTTTGTTGGTACACATGACGTTGAAGGGAAAGATTTGCTGAAATATCGGAGCTGGTCTGATGATCGATGGAGCTTAAGCATATCAAAGATTGGATGAAATCAGAGATCAATCTAGCTGCACGCCAGAGTTGCAATGTTGAAAGATAATTCTCACATCTTTTAGTTCTTGTCTTCCACATCTCACTGAGTATTTCCGTCCGCCTATTTGCGATTAAGAGTTATTATGCGTGCTAATCTATAACTAAATTGTCTGATCAATTCGCTAATCCGCTCTTTGAATTTACGTCTGTTTTTGCTATCTTTGTACTTAAAGCAATATTGCAGTTGTCTCCAGGCAGATGCACGTCCTCTGCTCACATAAGTAACGAGTCTTTAAATATGCATCTGCTCGGACTCTCAGGCATCAGACGGCTGCACTCAATCCATTAAAATTTTACTATCGCATAGTTTTGCTGCATCATTTCTCTAGTATTCTCTTCAATGTCGACTTAGTTCCGATGAAAATCTCTACAGTTTGATTGCGTGCCTAATTATATTTGTGATCAGGTGAAGTTATGTTTCCTGAAAAGCTTCATTCTATGGGATAAACTTTATTTATACTAGCTAGTGAATATGATACGGACGCTTTCTTTTGTCTGACGACTGTTATCTCATATCCATTATGAGATTATCTCTATATACGTACCTAGCGCTTGTGTTTGAGCGTTGAAGGATTGAAGGATATCTTTTATTGTTTTAATGAAGACGCCACTGTTTGATTTGTTAATTAAAATGAAAACTTTATATTCGTACTCTAATCAGCATTTGCTTTATTATATGTTTCAACAGTTGATGTGTAAAGTGTTGAAGAAAAACTAGATGATGGACTAAAAGCTATAATCTGATAGCCTCAGAGCTGTTGCTGTTTGATCGCTTGTTTTGTTTGAGAAGAAGAAACATCGAATGATCTTTGATTTAATGCTTGTTCCACTCTTGATAAACTATTTATGCCATTCAACACATACCACGGAAGATAAATTCATGAAGTTTTCAATTTATGCAAAGTTTATATCTTTAACAGTCCTAAACATTCGCTATATAAACTTAGCATAGAATAGCTCAAATCCACGTTCTTGAGAGAAAATGATGTTATTTTTGAATGCTATTTGGCTGCTTCTTTAAGAGACAATGGATTGTTTTTATGTAGAGCTGATATATGAAATAAATTTGCAAAGGTAATTAAAACGATTGCTTATTTCATTTTTGCTGAGTTTGTAATTTGTTTGCATTTACATTGGACTATTGAATTGATGCTCACACCAACAATTATTGAATCTTCGTTAATACAAAGATTTGAACCTATTAATTTTGAGGTTTGGAATTCAATACATGAAATTTGTATTTCTAATACATGTATGAAGTTTCGCATAAGATTTGGAATATCTCATACTACTTAGCTATAGAATTCAAACCTGAGATTGCACATCAAAGTAATCTGTCCACTCCTTTTTTCCTATGATTCATAAGCTATGATAAACCTGAAGACGATTTGTTTCCTAGAAATTATTGATATGATTTAAAAATTAAGCTACGAAATATTTCTTTGTGTCTCCATCGTACCTGAGCTTGCTAAAAGCACCCAGCGTGCGCCGTATTTTTGGCGGTCGCCCTGATCCACCGACCGTGACTTTCGCGCCGACAACGTACTACCAAGTTACATAAGCGGATGTAGAGTCAAGCTATATCAAGAACCCCTAACTGAAGAAATGCTAAATCGACTTAATACTGCAAAGAAACATAAAGAAGAGGAAGAGTGAATGTGAGAAGAAGCACAGGCCGAAGCTTTAGAATGCATTCGACGAATGAAATTGAGAAGGCAAGGTAGAGATCAACCCATGTGTGACGCTCATGAAGCTCTAGGTTATCACATAGCCATGTGCGATGCTACAGGTAAGTGGTCCCATAAGATAATTGATCGATGACCTTTTGTGACCCTAGAAGTAGGACAAGGAGAGAGTGCAAGGACCGTGAGAGCGTTAATTGATTCAGGAGCAGCCACTAGTGCAGTTTGGCTCTCGTACTGCCAAAAATTGCAATTGGAGGTAAAACCCTTAGAAGCATATCTAATAGGATTAGGAGGTGTTGAAACCCCTTGCATGGGAGAGGTGGAGCTTCCCCTCTACATTCAAGAGGTCCTAATGTCAGCAAAAGTATTAGTATGTGAAGACGAGGATCTTACCGAACCTCTTGTCTTGGGCCAAGACTGGATCTATGATCATGCAGTCAACCTCAACCTAAGGAGTGGACTTCTTCAGGCTTGGGCAGGCCAAAGCCGTCTTACGATTGAATTAGAAAATCAAGCACTCAAACCATTAGGACAGGCACCAACTCCTGGTCCCTCCGGGAATCCACATGAAGATAACAATGCTGTTCTTGTCAAGAGTTCTATGGTGCAGAGGATTGTCACTCTCAGTGAAGGTACAAAAGTCAATGAGTAATTTCCATTCACTCCTAAGAAGATTCTAAAGGGGAAGGCTCGACAACACACGACACTAAGGAGACCGATGATCAAGAAGCATGAGCACCAACCTGGGCATTATGAAGTACCTCGTGGCATGAAGCAGATCTGGATACGCAAGGGGGAAAAGACCACGGCTCCAGAGACAGGTTCTCAAAAAGACATCAAGCGAGCCACACCATCAAGGACCAAAATGAAGGAGTTCCCTTGGCAACACCCTAGCTATACCATTTCTATTTGGATCCCTAAGCGGTCAATGAAGGCTATCCCTAATGCTAGACGGATATGGGTGCCCAAGGCCTGCTTACAAGCCCAAATAACTTCACCTCCAGTCACTAGCGTAAATCAACACTCACAAGTACCCTTGGCAAATAACTCAAGGAAGATACCAACACCTCTCACTGCTACACCTTCAGTCGAACCTAGACATGTCTAGAAATGGGTGCCCAAAAGGTCCCAAATCCAGCACAATCTAGTTCATAAATCTTTACCTATCATTAGATCTAAGAGCTACAAATCCTCTATCACAGTTTGCAGACATAAACTGTGTATCAAACCCCCTGACCCAATTTTGTAAATCCATGCACTTTGATGTAGGTGCATTCTGAGTACATTGCATATCCAAAGCAGGCATCTAGGATGACACTAACCACTAACCACTACTCACATCTATCACAAGCACTTCACCTCTAACCACTAACCATCTGGATTGTCATGTTAGTATTGTGGAGGGAACACCATTACATCTTGTTTCCTATGCAACACTAATGTGCCTTTCTTCTTCTAGCAAATAAGCATCAGAAGTCTCATGGCAGCAGCAGCAGGAACAAGCTCCCAGGCGAGCACTAGTACTCAAAGCAATTGGGATACCATGCCTATGGAGGCTCCACTGACAGCGAGGCCTGAAGAGTTCCGGAATGTGCGAAGAATTCCCATCTCGGATCCGCCGAGTGGCCTAACAGAAAGAGTGAAAGGACATTCCCATTGGTTCAATGAGATGCCAGGAGATTTGGGAGATGCTGATCATATTTGGGAATCCAAGTTGGAATTTCGAGGAGTTTGGTGGACCTTTCAGTTCTTCTCACGAGAATTTGAAGCATTACAAAATGTAGCTTCTCTTCAAGATATCTGGCAGAAGGCGGGGTTACAGGATTATTTTAGTGCATCTCTGCCTAAACCTGATTTCCTTAGGTGCTATTACTTGATTGCCACTTTGAAAGCGACAAGAGACAAAGATCATTCAGGCACATTCCTGGTTCCCTCTTTATCAAACCAGGAGGAAATGAAAAAGTTTGAGTTGAACATCACCTTAATCAGGGAGGCCCTTCAGATGTATGGCACCCATGTACCCTTCGATCGAGATCCTTTGATACCGGAGTCTATGAAGAACAATAAACTCAAGAAGTTGAAAGAAATGTGTGCTCTCACCCCGAACATTGCTATACCAATGCGAATGTGTCTTCAACATTTTGCATTTCCAGCGCAAGACCGATTCACACAGCCTCATAAGAAGATCTGGTATGGGTTATACCTAGCGGAGACTGGGAGCTTACCTATTAAAATGCCAGTGTGGATCCTTGACCAGTTATATGAAGCAGGCAAACGAGGCATGAGAAAGCCTACTTTGAATGGTTGTTGTGCAATTACAAGAATTATCTACCAATGCCTTGCCTATGATGTGCCGATCGCACAGGCCCTTAAGTACTCACAGTTGGAATTCTTCCAGGGGTGGAAATCATGGGTTCAACCCACTAAAAGAATGTGTGGATCACTTTCACAGGTTTTAATTCCTCGCGAGGTCACCACAGAAGCCTCCTGTAGAGAACAAGAACAAGTAGCCCCTTTCACGATCCACCTCCAAGGACCACAATCAAGGAGTGTGGTACAACCCACTCCATCAGCCCCTCCACTACCCTCAGACGCTGAGTTGGCATCCATGGCTACATTGGGAGAGGATACATCCTTTGACTTTGAGAGATTTTTGCAAACAACACACTTATCGGAGAGTGAATTCTTTTCTGACAATGACGGTCCAGGATCATCTTCCCAAAGAGAACGACCACATAGCGCGGCACGAAGAGTACATTGGGAGGATGAGGCAAAACACACTCAGGCGGGGGGCACACATGAACAAGAGGAGATGCAGAGGAATGAACCAGAGGAGAGTGAGGAGGAAGCCCCTGCCTACACTGCACAACTCAAACGACTCTACAAAACGATCAAGCAAGTGCAAAAAAGGCATAAGTTGTCAGAAGAGGCAAATAGAGCACTGGTGAACCAGATGCTGCAAGCGGAGAATGTAGATCCTCATTTTGTACAATCATTGAATCTTTTGGCAGATACCTGTGGAATCGTGGAAGCCATGAAGACCATGGTATATCGTAATACCCCTCAATATGACCAACAAAGGATCGATACGTGACCGCGAAGGGGAAAGATGATCCAAATGGAAGTCTCTACCTCACTCCGTACCACCACTCAAGAAGGTGTTCACATGGCCAGCCCAACTAACAGTGATGAACCAGATGTAAATATACAGATACCATCTCCACCATCACCTCCCATCCAGCCCTCAGAACCCCTCACCACTAGCCTTACTGAACAACCCACAGCCATCCTTACGGGACCTATGCCGCACACCACCATTTTGCCCTCCTCACCTATCCCTACCTCTATCATTGCTTGCCCAATTTCCGAACCTCAGATAGGTCACCCCGCCACCTAACAAACCATCATCGGTCACCCTTCTTATCTACCAGCCCTCAAACACCCACATGGCCCTACCCAAACGTCAACACACCCATTTCCCTTCACCACTACATTTCCTCTTATCCAACCCCAAACCATTGAACCCCTCTTAACCTCCTCAGAACCAACTCAAGCCACCCTACCTCCATTTTTGGCAAACCTTGTAAATATGATGCAACAACTTGATGATTATAATAGAAATCCCCTTTCCCACCCCACCTCCCCCACATTCACGACCACTACTAACACGCCACCAACCATTCCAGTATTCACAATTCACACTTCACACACAATCACGTCCGATCCCATGGACATTTCACCATCCACAGGACCACCTACCACCACTGTTGTTCCAACATCATCACATTTCACTTCACTCATGTCACCATTTCCAATCACTGTAGGCACAACATCTACTTTTCCCTTCCCCATTTCCCGACCCCTTACATCTTCCACCTTTACCCTAGACACTATGTTCAAAGCGGCCGCCCAGCTTAAACAAGAATACAGATTATTGAAAGAAAACAATAAGGAGTTGTGTACTCTGTCATCCCATCTCCAAGCACGTGTCAATGCCTTGGAATTGAGTAATGCAGGATTACAACAAGAAGTTACCACCCTCCAACAATCGAATGCAGAGCTTGAATCCAAGTATACAGAGACGGGTAAGGCTATGGAAGAACAACTCAGAGACCAGCTAGCTTGCAATGCTAGACTACAAAGAAACATGGCCTTACTTCGCCGCCACTTAGCCGCTGGTCAAGAAGAGAACAGAAGACTACAGCAACAAAACCAGGAGAACTTAGAAGAAGCCATTGAAAACACCCCAGGGGCACCTATAGACCCTGCCAAATTCCAAGCCATTCCATCAGAGCACATTCAGCAGGTATTGGAAGATTATGCGACCCTCTTGGAAGCACACGACCAGCTAGCAGACCAGGTCAAAGAACTACAAAGATCCCAAGTGCTCCCATCACCCCCAATAGAACCTAAAGAGACGGACAATGCTGCTACTTCACCAGAACCTGAATCTTCAACGGCCAATGAGGTGCTTGAGCTCCGACAACGAATTGCAGAATTAAAGATTAAGTTGCTACAATATGAACAACCCCCTTCTCCACCCGCTCAACCAACAGAAGAGGAGGCCATCACCATTCCAGTGGAGGACACATTTGAAGATACTTATGAGCCTCAACCTTTTCCAGGAGGCACAACCACTAACGAGGGACAAGACACATACGAGGAACCCCCTCTGGCATGGATGAAACAGGTAGAAGAGATGGGGGTGACTCACGAGGAGCGTATTCAACTCAGATGGTGGCCATGAAAACTATCGAGGAGACCATACTTCAATCGGAATATTTCAAGCACTTGGCTCCTAGACGATTGATAACCAGTTCAAAGTTACAGTATAAGCCATACTTTGTACTGTTGGCAGACTACAACACTCAGATCAAACGCAAAACCAACAAGTACCCCACTTTCGCTACCCAATTTGAACCCGAGAACGTTCCAGAGGACACCCACAAAGGGAACATATACCAACCCACCTAGAGGCAAAAGTTACTGGAGACCTATCCGGAGATGCTACGAACATGGGATCACGCGCCCATGCACTTGAAGTATAACAATTGCTTCAGGCCAGTGCAACGAAGAAGATCATGGAAGGCATTTGCCATAAAAGTTAAGAACAATGCCAATTGCAAAGAATGGCTCAATTACCCCGCCATTGCATCCCCAACCGGCACACCTACTGTAGCTTACATGATGGCTACCATCAGACATTGGATGCCATGCATCCACCCCATGCATGATGTCGCTGCGCAGATGATGCTCAAGATACTGGACATGATGCAAGTAGTGTTAAAGACTTTCCGCAATGTACGTCACATCCAGTCTCCAATTTCGGGCTTCATAAATGGTAATTATGACCTACTTTATGATATGAGCACGACCCCGAGTATTCGAGTTGCTTATGCATGGCATGAAGGATCAGATATCTCCCTGCCTGCTACAAGCAAACCTTTGATGACATGTTCACCACGGGGTTTTGGGAATCACACTCAGAAGTGTTCGCGCCACACCCAACTCATCTGCTACAATTATTCACGTGCGAACAAACAATGCATTCAGAGCTCTACACCACGCCACAACCTGACATGCCTGGCATAGTTAATTCGGATGCCTTGCAAAGAGACCTGTTCAAGGGACTACGGATCAGAGAACAAGAGGTGGCAACCGACATACTACAGCACTACATTGATCAAACTGTCGAGCAAAGGTCTGTCAGGGACGACAGACGCTAGGGGGGGGAGAGTGTTGGCATCATACGAAAAGAAGCAAGTACGGGCCTACATGCAGAGCTAGCACTAAGGCAACCCATCAATTTTTTCCAATCCTTACATCCTTTTAAAAGTGATTCTCATCACTAGAAACCCTTGTAAATACTGTTTCACCCTTTTGGAGCTCCATTTTGTACAAGCCGAGGAGTCCTCGAGCTTGAGGAGCCTTAGAAGTAATTGCCTACCAGTTTTCATATTTTTTAGATCTCGTTTGAGCCCTCAAATAAGCCCTGGAACCTAATTTTACACTAGGCCGGACACTAGGTCTAGATAGGGCCAAAGCTAGTCAAAAACTATAAATAGAGCTAGAGAGCTCATTTTTGGGGGCTAGCTTCTTGTAGTTTTGAGCTTGTATGAGAACTTGTTTGTAATAGAAGTGATTCCATTGTCTTACTCTCTTTGTTCTTACTGCATGTGCGCGTGTGTGTGTATGTGTGTGCATGTTGGTGTGCTTCTCACTCACACATTTGTGCTTTCACTTGCTCGAGGTCTTCATACCATCCTCATGTCTTCCCGGATTGACATTAAAGGAGGTGCTACTCATCACTGAGCTACACCAAGGGTGACTCTTGACCATACACCTCGCCATCTCCATGAGTGACTTGTTCTTTCGTTTAGCAACTCCATTCTGTTGAGGTGTATACGACACTGTACAGTGGTGTTTTATCCCATGTTTCAGCTAGAAATGCATTAAAATCAGAAGACATATATTCCCCCCCTCGACCGGAACGGAGGGTGTCGATTTTACATGCTGACAGATTTTCCGCCAAAACCAAAAACTGTTTGAAGCACATGAACACTTCGGACTTTGCCTTCAATGGATATACCTATGCATGCCTGGAAAAATCATCGATGAAAGTGACGAAGTAAAGATAATTCCCAAAAGAAGGTGTCTGCATAGGACCACAGACATCACTATGTACAAGCTGCAATTTCTGAGTAGCCCGAACTGAACCATCTTTTGGAAAGGACGAACGCTGCATTTTTCCTAAAATACAGCCTTCACAAACATGTTTTCCAGGTGCCTCAAGTTTGGGCAAAGAGGACACCATTTTAGATTTCTGTAGGCGTAGCAAACTAGCAAAATTCAGATGACCAAAGCGTGCATGCCAAAGCTTTGCATTTGACATAGCCCGAGAATCATTTACTGCACATGCCAAATCATTTACAGATCTTTCATAGTCCATGAGCTTATACAGCCCACGACATAAAATGCCAGAAGCAATAATCACATCGCCATTTGACAGATCATGAACTGTACATCTGTCATCAACAAATTTCACAACCAAGCCAATCTTGGCTAATGTAGAAACTGATAACAGGTTCTTCTTGATCCCTGGCACAAATAAAGCATCTGACAAAGTGAAAGAACTACCATCAGTAGTAGTCAAAATGATCTTACCAACTCCCATAACAGGATAAGAGGAGTTGTTGGCGCATGTAACAGTATTCCCTGTAGGAGCAGGCTCGAGTGAAGAGAAAAAACTGCACTGCGAGGTAATATGTTTGGTCGCCCCACTGTCAAAATACCAAACATCTGAGTCTACTACAGACATGCACTACTCATGAGAAGATGGGTCAAAACTGCAGACAGTAGTAAACGCCCATTCTTCTTCCTGCACAAGATTAGCAGACTCTATTTTTTGTGTAGAGGCCTCTACAAAAACCATTCCAACCTCTTTCTTCTTTGCCTCTTTAGCAACCAGTTTTGGACAGTTCTTTATGATATGATCATTCCCTTTACACTACTTACAAAACAATTTCTGCTTTTCTAATTTCTTCTCATCTTTATCTTCCTTCTTCAAATATGCAAAATTAGCAGATTTTTGCTTACTAGTTGAAGAGCTCCATTTTCCTTTGCCCTTCTGACTAGCCAGGAAAGCTTGATCTGCAACTCGCATAATGGACCTGTTCTGCTTAGACTGATCTTCCTCTAACAGAACAAAGACTAACTCCTCAAATGATAAGGCATTTGGATTGCCTTTCATCATCAACAGAAGAGTAGAAGCAAAACTCTGATATGAATGAGGAAGACCATTCAGAACGGTGTGCACAAGTGAGCTATCTGGTATAACCTCATCAACAGAAATCAACTGTTCCGTCAAGTCTTTGATCTTCATTAGGAAACTATCCATAGAATCACCTTCATTCATGTGCTCACTCTCCAACTGTTTTCGGAGGTAAGCAACACGAGCCTCATTCGTAGCTTGGTACAATGTGGTAAGTGTATCCCAAGCATCCTTAGCTGTTCGGCAAGAGCGAATGTGAGGAATAATGGTACGTTTGACAGACAAAGCTATCAATGCATGTGCCTGGTCATCTCTGCCATCCCAGCGAATCTGCTCTATAGTAGGTGTAGCAGAAACCGTAGCATGAACAGGAATATGCAGAATATCATCATCTTCGACATCTTCTGCATCAGCTTCAGTACCTACAGTTGTAACAGTTGCAAGTGTGATAAGACGTTTTTCGACACCTTGTACAATGTTCCACAGTCCTTTTGCAACCAACACATGTCGCATCATATAAGCCCATAACGGGTAGTTGGTACCATCCAACTTATCCTCAATAGCCAACATACAGAATACTTCAGTGCTTTCAGCCATGGCCGGTGACTAAAATACCTTGATGCAAAAAATTGATTGTATCTCAAAAGGTTGAAGAGAACTGCCCAGATGAATTCCGCTAGACCTGTAGTAGACTTTGAGACGCTTATACTGGCGAACAGAAACTGGTATATACCTTTGGCTCAAAAAGACGAAATAGCCTGCACAAGTGCTACGATAGTGCGTTCGAAGGTCGAAACGAGCTCAGATCGCAATTTCAGCACCATAAAGCGAAGCGGTTTTGATCTCGAAAACACCCTGAGTATGCTCACCAAAATTCGTGCGATTTTGAGACTGCAAACGGAGGAGTGTCGACGGCGCCCTAGATGAAAGGACGACCTGCTCATACCAATTGTTGGAGTTAGACGTCTGCGGAAGCACGCGAACAACACAAGGAAGAAGAAGAAGCTTGGAGCACAACACACAATACTAAATGTATTACTAGAGAATGTACAAAGATAAGTAACCAATTAGGGCAATAAGCGTATATACAAGCCGGGGAAAAAAACCTCCTAAAGAAGGAAAAAAGTGTCCCGACGGTCCTAGTGTGTTCACACACATCACTACCTAAATATATCAACACTCTTTTCATAATTTTCTTTTTAATGGAGGTTTGGTCAAGGCCTACTCCTCCGGGTTTTAACTTTGAAATGCAACTATACAAGGAAGGACATAGTACCCATGGGATCCCCCTTATCCCACAAGAATAGGGGTTTACAAAGCTGAGTTAAACTACAGTCACAACTACCATGGGGCAGAACGAGCAGTGGCACGACCACATGATATATTCCATGATTAACATATCTCTTAGATGTAGTTTTTTTCATGATACATTCCATGATTAACATGTCCTCTTTTCATAATTTCAACAGTTTTTTTCCGATTATAATAAGTGTAATTTTCAGCGATTTGTGAAACTCAAGGTAAAACCAAAGGAATGGCGCATTGAGGCAGAGTGCCGAGATTTATGTAAGAAATCCAAACTCAATGACTCAATCTCTCATGCTAACGAGTACACATTATCATCGAAAGCAGATGGTTCCCATTTCTCTGAGTAAAATTCCGCGTAACGGCATCGAAGCTACTCCCTTTGTTAGCACTCTCTAGGATTAAGGCGTCCGTATGTGTGTATCTCTGTATGTATGTGTGTGTGAGAGAGAGCAACAGTTAAAGTTCGAAAAAGTGAAGCCGTACGTGTGGTGAGAGGTACAAAGCTTACCGAAGCCATTACGTTATCGAACTCGTGTGCATCTACAGCAAAGACACGTCTGCTTCCTCCTCTTATCGTACGATGAGTTAACACTGCAAAACGTCAGCGATGGCGCACGCAAATAGAGGCGAACACTGTGGCTCATGACGTCGTCGGATCTCCTCTACCAGCTCCAGTTTAGTTTGGCATAAAAGTAAGCCAAAATATCACCTTTGCTTCTTCTTCTTCTTCTTTTCGTGAGTTTTCCATTCATTTCAAGGTTTCTTTAATCCTCGCAAGCCTTTGTTTGAAAGAAAAATTGATTCCCCTTGATTAAATCTTTCATCCATTGCACCATGATCATTAATTTTATCTTAACCATCATCATAATAGCTAATAACAAGCTAACAAATGGATGCAAAAATATAACAATATGTATATATATTATAATTTTTTACAGAGAATTTTATTTTACTTAAGAAACAATAAGCCCTTTGCACAATAACATCAAAGATTAGTTTTTGGTTACGATTCTATTCATTAGGGAAAAAACGAGCCTTGCTTGGGCCTTTTAAATTAACGAGTGATTAGTGATGAACCAATCAGAATAGGGTGGTGGTCATAGCCTATGCCCTATAAAATACTACGTTGAAAGGGGAGAGAGGATAGATTTCTCCTTTATTTAATGAGTTGCCTCTAGAAAGAGAAGGAATCTTGTAACTTCGCTTGGCCCAAAAATAAAAAATTTCTAAAAAGTTAAAAAACTCATCATAACACCTAAGAATGGACCCCCCATTACTTTTTAAGGTCAAAAGTACTCTTTTGGACCCCAAATTCAAAATCTCTACATGTTTTTTCAAAAATACTCAAAAAAGAGTTATCTCCCTCCTAAATCTCACATTTTCATACCCAGGTCCCAAAAAGTCATCTTTTTCCACTATTTTCTTTTTGTAGCACATCATTGAAGCTCTTGTTTCTACATTCCAACCTACCTGCATCTCCTATCTCAAACTACTATTGTAGCTTGAAGACCTTCAACTTCAATGGCAACATCTAAAGCTTCTAGATGACCAAAAAATGAAGTCCTTACATTAAGATGTCACAATATCAAAGCTATAGATGGACAATGGCTATCACATGAGTACTCCAAAGATGCATGGATGTACATGCAACCCTCTAGAGTTGGGCCTCATCGAGAGATCGTGGAAACTTGGATCTTCATTGGAAGGGAAACTTACTTGGCTTCAAGAAACACAAAGACAATGGGATGGTTGCTATTGTACAAAATGCTTTTACAATGGCAACAATGAAACTCGAAAACTCCATTAGAATGAGATATCTTGTGAATTGTAAGTATTACTCTACAATATTGTATGTTTTATAGTGTTGAATATATTTCTGAACTATTTATATATGCTTTTGTTTGTTTCATATATATTTCCTTCTACTTTGATGGAAGAGCATCCACTTCATAGTCTTACATGTACTTTCCAAGCATTGCATGCAGATGTTGGTGCACTATGTTACCCTTAGTATCCATGTCAAAGGCCAAATGGCCACCGGATACTTCTTTGTAAATGTTCTTTAATAACACATATAGTGGCCTGGTCAGTCACAGACTGTAAGTTCGACCGCATTTGTAAGACCTAAGAAGTCTGTCTTCATGCTCCCCATGTACTATGTTTTTCTATGTATTCTATAGCCTCTGTGCGGAGTACTGTGTGCGGCCTTAGGAGCTCGGTTTTCTACTCCGAGCATATCGTCGGGGAGCTCTCGAGAAGGAGAGCGCATTGTGGTGCATCACCATCAAATTACTTCACTGGTATCAGAGCAGTTCGACACAAAAAGCTTTGTTCCTTTTGTGCGAGCGAAGCGAGCACCCCCCTCCCCCTCCAAGGCTTATGACTAAGGTGGCAACCAAGGCATAGACCTTGGCATACCTTGTCATCCGAGTCACCGAAGCCACCATTGGCTGCACGTGAGGGAGGACCTCAATGATCAAGGAAGATAGAGGTTCCTAGTACTTCCCGAGAGGTCACCCATCCCACTACAGTTCCCCCCATAGTTTGCTTAACACTAGTTTTTGTACTAGGACACTTGAGTGTCTTGGGACACTTAAGTGTCCTGATTTTACACCAAATGGATTGATTTTTCTTGATGACACCCTTGAGGCTTTGATGGCACACTCATTTGGAATTGATAGCCCACATCATGTACTCTTAGAGAAAAATATAATCTTTAACATTTCACAAATTCACATGGGTTATTAAATGAAGAAGAAAATGGGAATATTTAAAAACTCAACTTTTAGGATAATTGAAACAATAACACAATTCAAACATTTTGACAAATTGGATATATTTTAGGAAATCAAAAGCTATTCATGGACTTTGGTAGTGTAAAGCAAGTGTCTAGGGATATGTGGAGAAGGTTGAACACTTCCATAAGTGATAAACATGGATGCAAAACTTGTTTTCTCTAGAGCACTGCCATTTATCGCACTTTTTAAAGAATGGCTCACTATAATTTGTGTGTAAGTGAAATTGTAGAGAATTAAAAAGTTATCAATGGATGACTTTCATACTAATTGAATGCATATTTTTATTCAAAGTTATAAGGCCTCCTCTTTGAACTAGTAGCCATTGTATTTGGTGCTGACTTTCATGCAGAATTGGCAAAGCATATATTTCTATGTTCATGAAAAGAACATAGCTCCAAAGGTGGAATAAAAAATAATGATGAAAAATAATAATTATTTGAATGCTATGCTAAGTATTAAACCTTCCAAAATATGCTTTCATGCCATGTTTCATTCTTAATCTCGTCAAATAATATGTGATCCACAATGGTGATTGAGGTAAGAATGAAAAAAATTGGCATACATATTTTATTTCACAAAAAGAAGATGGCATCCATGATGGAAATAATGAAATGTTTTCAAATGATCCTTATCATTTTATGATATCGAAGATTATATCAAAGACTTTTGAGTATTAGTTTTAGTATGTGTTGATGTGTGCAAGGTATTGTTTGTTTATGCATATAACAACTATTAGAAAAATATTTTTACTAAACATGTCAAAACTATACATTCTTTTGATCTATATGTACATGACTCTTATTTCTTGGTAGGACCTAGTTTATTTTCTAGGATATCAAGCTAAATGTTTGTAATTTGGCATTATTTCAATTGGATATTAATATTTGTATGTGGATATATTGCTAAGCATCCACACATATATCTACTTTGTTTGGTGTACATAGATCTGAGAAACTTGGTTGATTTTCATAGATTGGTAGGTCCCTTATGTGTACACCCTCTTTGATGTCTTATTTTCTTGCTTCATGTGAAGAAACTAGATCTCTTCCATAACTATACATGCTTTTTTATGTGTCTGCAAACTATTCATGATTGTATCTGTAGAATCCGGATGATGCCCACACAACAGAAGATCCATGGTTGTGTCCAAAGAAGTGAAAATCTTTGTGGATTTCAATAAACTATTTAGCTTCGTATATGTAAGCTTTGGTTTTTTATGTCACACATTTTCTACTTGGTAAATTGAATATGTACACCTTGGATGATGTCCATAAATTCTTTTGAGTCATATATGTAGGCTTTAGTTTTTTGTTTTTGGTGACTAGAGTCATAGTAGTTGATTTTATGTGTGTATACCTTGGTTGTTGTCTTCATACCTTGTTTGATTGTTGGCATATTTGTACACCTCTGTGGATTCCCATAAGTTTGTTTGAACCATGTCTAGAACTATTTGCTGTTTTTGGTGTACAAAGTCAAAATAATTGATTTTATTTGAATTGAAATGATTTTTCTGAGTGAGTTTGAGGTTCATACTATGTGATCTATGTTTCAAGGGATGTGTATAATTTTTTCTTTCATATGATGAATTTTTTTCTTTTGATAAAAATACATTTGATTAGGAATTTTCATCCTGTTCACTACAATAGCACCTTGAGAGGCTATTTACATGAACACAAAACATGATTTATTGTGTTTCATAATTTTGCATTAACCTTTGAATTATATTTAATATGTGTGTCAAAGGATTTTCTCAAATTGTCTTTGTATAAGGTGTGTGATTTTTTGGAAAATTGTCAAAAAAGGACACTTAAGTGTCCTGTTTTGGTACCAAACTAGTGTTAACCGTGGCAATCTCTTGCCACTAAGATACACTCTTGTGGTGTCTGAAGAAGGGAAAAGACTAAGGTTGACATTACCTTGAACATGTTTTGGTCCCTCAAAGCTTCATTCTTTGCTTTCAAAGCCTAATTTTTAAGCATTTTTAGGTGTCAATTGGAGCCATTTTGGAGTACTGTTGCACATAGTTCTCTTCACACAGGTCCAAGAACATCAGGAAGAGTGTTCTTTGTACTTCTCCTATAATAAATATCAACCTTTGGGGCTATGTTTTCAGCCACACTCATAAAATTACAGGTTTCTTGAAAGGTTTTTAGTTTTGGTGGGAGCAGTCGCTGCAAATTTATGTAGGTTTTTTGAGCCAAAAACATCAGATTTGACAGACACTTGCACATTTTTTTGGCTAGTTTTCGGGCTATGCATTCAGACTTTTAGTGTCATTTTACTGCATATATTGAGCACATACACACTGTACGCTTCTGTGGATACCACTTATGTATGTCCATGTGGTCATTGATATAGCGGTTACATTTTTGCATAAAGCCTTTTACGTTTGATAAAGAGGGTCATGGTGAGGTTTTCTTAATTGGGAAACACCCAGATGTCGCGGTCTCTTCAGTGATGCAGGTGGAAGACTTACCAAGCCTCACCATATGAGATGTATGATATTTGTTCATAGGTGCTCGATAAGCCTAGTTGGCTTCTATTGGGTAACTAATTATATGCAGTGGAGTCAATGATTCACTACGTAGGTAAACATGTCAGTACTTGCTCATTTTGCAGAGGATACTTTGGTAAAAGTTTTCCAGATTTTTGGTTTAGTCAACTATACAGTGGTCCATTTACTCTTTGATACACTTATTCGTTGGTATTTGGACTCTTCTAGCTCCATTATCATTCTATTCAGTTCTCTACCATCATGGCATCAGAGGTATCAGGCACATCTGGTGGATCAAGGTCTAGTGCCAGTGTTCTGAGGAGAATCTATAACTTGTAGGGCAAAGACCATTTTGAGATCCGAAAATTTGATGGCACAAACTTTGCTCTATGGAAGAATCGGATTAAAGATATGCTGATTCAAAGGAGGCAATGGAAGCTAGTAAATGGGATTTCAAAGAAGCTTGCTGACATGGATGAAGATGATTTGGATATGTTAGATGAAATGGCCAGTTCTACCATTCGCTTGCACCTGACAGATAATGTTTACTTTACAGTATTAGACTGTGAAAGTGTAGAGGAGCTTTGGAAGAAGTTATGCAATACATATGAAAAAGAGACGGCATCAAATAAAGTGTATCTGATGAGAAAATTATATGACCTTTGCATGAAGGACATAGATAGTGTTGATGCTCATCTAAATGAGTTTGATGTTATATTCTCCTAGTTACAGGCTCAGAAAATGGATATGGATAATGAAATGAAAGTAGTATTGTTGTTATGCACCTTGCCATCATCATGGGATACGATTTTCACACTTATTAGCAATAGTGCACCTGGTGGTAAAGTCATCTATGATGACATATGTGGAGCACTCTTGAGTGAGGAGATTCACAGAAAATCTATGGTTGGAACTCAAAGTGGAGATGCATATAATGTTCGTGATTCTTATCAAGGGAAGAATTAGCAATCTGGCAGGAGCAAGAACAAGGAAAAGAATAGTCAACAGAATAAGAGTAGAAGTAAATCAAGGAAGAGGGATATTGAATTCCATTATTGTCATAAGAAGGGACATACGAAGAAAGACTGTTATGCATTAAAGAATGCTAAAGTTAAAGGACAGAATGTTGATGGGCATGTTAAACAGTTACCTACAACATCTACTTCGACTGTGAAGATTGAAGAAATTAATGTTATTTTTGATGATGCTGATGTGTTGACACTTGATAGTACTGTGCCAATTGAGGTGCTTATGGCTAATTCTCTTTCCCACACATGGCTACTAGGTTCTGGTGCTTCTTTCCATGTGACACCTCACAGAGAATGGTTCTCTAATTATGCAGCAAAGTCTCTTGGTACCGTGAGACTTTGTGACTCTTACGAGTGTGATGTTGTGGGGATTGGAGATGTGGTTGTGCAGTTCATTATGGTTCAAAATTTACTATGCATAACGTATGCCATGTACCTCAGTTATCATGCAGTTTGATGTCAGTTGGTCAACTTGATGACCTTGGTTACAAGGTGGTCTTCTATGCTCAGTCCTTTCACATATCAAAGGGAAATATGGTTATTGCAAAACGAAGCAAAGTTGTCTCACTTTATCCTTTATTTGTATCATAGAAAGAACACTTGTTAGCTGTTACTGAACAGCCTATGGCTTGTATTTCGCATGGTCGTTTGGGCCATATATCTCATAGCGGAATGGAAAATCTTTCTCGTTCTGGCTACTTACATGTGCTATCTTTCTTCGAGTTTTCATTTTTTGAGCATTGTCAATATGGAAATTAAACTAGAAATGTGCATAGAATGCACATTAACTCTTGTTTTCAGCCTTTAGATCTCGTTCATACAGATGTGTCTTGTCCTATGTCCACTAGGTCCTTAGGTGGCTCTCTTTACTTTGTCACTTTCATAGATGATGCTACTAGAAAGGTTTGGGTATATGCTATCAAATCGAAGGATGAGGTATTCCCTACTTTTAAAAAATGGCTTGTTTCAGTTGAGACTAAAAAAGGAACTAAGTTTAAGGCTTTACATTCAGATAATGGGGGTGAGTATACCTCACATGAATTCAGCATTTTCTATCAGTCTAGAGGGATTCATAGAGAGTTTACAGCTCATTATACCCTATTAATGAATGGTGTAGTTGAGAGGATGAATAGAACTATTCAAGATAGAGTAGTCTCTATGTTGCATCATGCTAACCTCTCACAAGGCTTTTGGGCAGAAGCAGTATTGACTTCAGTTCATGTGATTAACCTTTCACCTAGTACTACCAAAGGTCTGAAAGTGGCACAAGAGTTATGGACAGGGAAGCCACCATATTATCATCATCTTAGAGTTTTTGGGTGTGAAGCATATGTTCATATACCCAAGAATCTTAGACAAAGGTTGGACCATAAGTCAAAGAAATGCATTTTTCATGGATATGGTCGAGAAGGACAATTTGGATATCACTTATGGGATCCTAAAACACGGACCGTGATCAAAAGTAGTGATGTAATTTTCAATGAGTCTAAGATGCATAAACAGCCCATTAAGGAGTTGAAGTGAGAAGAGTGGTGTTTGAGGATACTAGTCCTTCGGTTAGCATGCATAAAAATGTTGCACATAGGGATGTTCAAGAGAATGACCATTAAGATCAGTTTGCACATGTTCCTGTTCAGCAACCATTGAGACGTTCTACACGTGTCTCACATCCACCTGATAGATATGTTCAAGGTTTAGATTTTGCTATGCTAAGAGATGTCGGTGAGCCTTCTTGCTACAAAGAGGCTATGCAGACAGAGGATCATGTCAAGTGGGAGCGTGCATGAAGAGTGAGTTGGATTGTATTCACAAGAATGGTACTTTGGATTTAGTACCTTTGCCAAAGGGCAGGAAATCTTTACCATGTAAATGGGTATATAAGCTAAAATTCACATCAGATAGTGCTTCTCCAAAGTATAAAGCATGACTCGTTGCTAAGGGTTTTAAGCAACAACATGGTGTTGATTTCGAGGAAATCTTCTCTACAGTGGTCAAGATGACTACCCTGCACATGTTGCTTGGATTCGTTGCAATGGAGGACTTAGAGCTAGTCCAAATGGATGTGAAAATTGCTTTCTTGCATGGAGATGTTACAGATGAGATCTATATGGAACAACTAGAGGGTTATGTGGTTCCTAGCAAGGAAATTCTAGTTTGTAAGCTGAAAAAGAGCTTTTATGGACTTAAACAGTCCCCTAGACAATGGTACCAAAAGTTTGATGCTTTTATGAAGTCTCAAGGCTATTCTGGAAGCAATGAGGATCATTGTCTCTACACAAAGAGATGCTCAGATGGGAGCTTGATATGCTTGATACTTTATGCCAATGATATGTTGATTGTTGGGAAGCCCTCTTATGATTTGTCAATTCTCAAAAAGAAGTTGAGTCAGACCTTTGATATGAAGGATTTGGGGGACGCCAAACATATTCTTCGCATGTGCATTACTCGTGATCGGAGTAAAAAGATGCATATACTTGTCTCAAAGTGAGTATATATCCAAAGTACTTCATAGGTTCAATATGCAGGGTGGAAAGGCATTGAATACACCTTTACCCACATATGTGAAATTGAGCAAGGATGATTGCCCCAAATAAAATGAGGAAAAGGAATTCATGACCAAATTCCTTATCAATCTGTTGTTGGTACTCTCATGTATGCTATGGTAGCTATGAGACCAGACATTGCATTTGTAGTGGGAGTTGTGAGCAGATATATGTCCAATCCTGGCAAGAAACATTGGGAAGTGGTCAAGATGATTTTGAGATATCTGAGTCACACTAAGGACAAGTGCCTATGCTTGGGTAGAGGGAAAGCATCCATTATTGGTTACACTGATTCTGACTATGTTGCTTGTGTAGACAATCGTAAGTCTACATCAGGGTACATTTTTCATTTTGTTGGAGGTGCTATCTCTTGGAGATCTTGTCTTCAAGCATATACAGTTGTTTCCACCACAAAAGCAGAGTATGTTGCAGCAAGTGAGGCATATCACTTCATTAGAGATTGCTTAGCCACTGAGCACATTATTCTTGAGAAGGTTCACACTTGATATAATGTTGCAGATGCTTTGACTAAAGCTCTACCACAGGATAACTTTCGACACTGTTGTCACAGGATAGTTTGTATACTTGCACTCAGGTATTCTTTATCATTCTTTATTTTTCTCCCATAGCTACTCTGGTCATATTGGCCTTTACTGGGAGATTCTTACCATTAGTGTCCATGTGAAAGGCCAAATGGCCACCCGACACTTCTTTGTATATGTTCTTTAATAAAACATATAGTGGTCTGGTGAGTCACAGACTATAAGTTTGACCACATTTGTAAGACCTAAGAAGTCTGTCTTCATGCTCCCCGTGTACTATGTTTTTCTGCGTATTCTATAGCCTCTATGCGAAGTACTATGTGCGGCCTTAGGAGCTCGGTTTTCTACTCCGAGCATATCGTTGTGGAGCTCTCGAGAAGGAGAGCACACTGTGGTGCATCGCCATCAAATTACTTCACACTAGTCTTTCAAGAAATATCTCCTCCTCAACTTTACCATGATAGAGTTTTCTTTTACACACATAGATATGTTGTACCCTCTACAATGAATGGTTTTGAAAGGTTATATAGAATTTAAGTACATTCTTATCTTAGCTTGGAGTGGGGAAAACTTGATATATGGTCTGTATCATCTTTGAAGCACAAGACAGTAATGGATATATGTAACTCTTTGAAATTCACAAAAGTGTCTTGATCTGTAGGTTTGAATTGGTCTTTTCCCATCCATTGTTTTGTATATTTATTCTCAGGACTCTCATTCCAAGAGACTTCCACCATGCTCATGTGTAAATATATCACATATGAGCAAGTCGAAAGTCTTCTAGGTGAAAATTGGGTTTTGATAGAAGGAATTGCAAAAGGTGATAAATATCTTTGTAAAATAGGTGGAACAAGTATAAGATTTGGATATTTGAAACAATGTACTTCATTATACATTAGGTTCTACTATGATCGTTGGATGTGCAAACTTGAATGGATACTATTTCAAAGATCAGAGGGATCTTTACATTCATTTGAAATAAAGTTTAAATTGCCCAACAATGAAACAAAAACTATTTTTGTGCATCATCATTGGACCTTGAATAGTCTGAGAGAACACTTGGTGATCATGGGGTTTGAGGGACTAACTCAATCCAAAATTAAAATACAAGGACAGAAAGTGAGAAATGTTTTGTGCTTTTATAAAAGTAATCTTTTCATTATTGTTTATTTTAGTTTTAGAACTTCAATTTCTTGCAAATTGATTAAGGTAGGAAGAAGATTGCAATACAAAATGAAAGTCCCTATAGATTGGAGTAAAGATGGAATTGAACTCTCATTGTCATAGTTCTTTTGCAAGCGGATAATGTCACTTTTTGGGTCCTAGTCATTGTACCCCATGGATTCTGCACTTTCAAAAAACTTTTAAAAATTAGGATAAACAATACATGTTAGATATTGTATATACCTTCTTATTCGCAATGGCAATTTCAAAACTTTTGGAATGTCAAAAGTCTATGTTCACTACTTTGAAATATGGTTGTTCATGTTTTTTTTTTGTTGTGTTATGTTTTAAACATTTGCTTTGATGCAAAAATATTCATATCGTTTGGTGTTGTGCATTATTTTGTCATTATAAACCCATTTTTTTAACTTTCACTATTGTATTATGTAGTTTTAAAAGTGGATCCAGTCACTTTAAAAACTTGAAACTGTTATAAAAATGGGTTCTATGTGCTCATTTCTCACATTTGCGCTCACAAAGAGCTAGAAAGAGCAGACAAGCCAATAGAATTTTACGTGTGCATGCAATGGCTGCTAGCACTTCCACTTCCATCAAATCTCCTCGAGATCTATTCATGGAGTTCTTGGATAATATAGACTACAAAGGTCGTACATATTCGTATGACCTAGTCTGTGGAGTCCCTAATCTTAAAGGGACACTAACCATGAACTTGGACGTGCTTGAGGAGGTTATTGATTTCCTAGAATTATATGTATTATGATACGCATAGATATTCCATCATATGACTGTAAATGGGTCCCCTGTGACCTACGTTTTTACATCCATAAAGGAGATGAGGTCTTTGCAAAGTGCCTAAAGTATTTCATGGTTGTTGCTGAGGATGTAGGGCACCTATTAGATGACACAATGCCATTAATTAAAGCAATTAAATAAGAAAAGAAAGATGGGAAGAAAATATATATCCTATGTTGCAACAACAATATTTTTCGTCAGTGAGGACCCCGAACCTACACCCATGGACCTACCCCATCTTGTTACTGAAAAGGAACTGCAAACAGAAGCTCTCAACTTATTAGAAGAGAGTGAAGAAAATATAGACAATTTCTGCAAGGGGTAGTGGACAAATCAAAGGAAGTCAGTATTGCAGAAAATAGTCCACCCTCCAATTAAGAGCCCTTGGAACCCACTCTACTAGAGGTAGAGATGGAAATCTTTTCAGTGGTGCTTGTCGATGGAGAAGAATTTTTATTCTTACATGATATTGAGAAGGCATTTTGTCTATGCCTCAATGAATGCCTAAGTACTTTTTGCTCAACCTTGGATGTTCCCATGGAAAACACTTCTGACAAAATTGAAAAAATAGCCATTATGTTTGGTGATTTAGATGCAGACACCATTGCATTTCTGTGCAAGGAGATTTTGTTGGAAATTTAGTAGGCCCATAACTAATGCCACAAGTCCAAGGTTCCATAGTTCTAGCATATACAAGACAGGATCTAGCAATCACAGGATCTTCCAATATTGACAAAATATGAACATACCACACTTAATCATACAAATGATGAGACGAAGATAGAGAGAGATTAGACATGTGTAAAGTGTTACGTAAGCCATTGCTTACTCACACTATCATATATACCAATGTTTAATGTACAATGTGGGAGAAAAACTCTCAACCACTCTATGTGAACGAAAATAGATGGATGAGTGAATGTACAAATGTAACAAACATATTCAGATGTATGGACATAAATCTGAATATATATGAGATGTGTGACCTGATAGGTTGTAGAAGAGTGAATATGAGTGACAGAAAGAGGAAGGATCACTCTAAAACTGATAATCAACAAACCCTCATCTAACCTTAGGCTATGGAAGACCCTAAGTTAGATATGTGTGTGAAAAGATCACATACTTACAAAAGTAGCAAAGAATGCTAACAAGTTTGCTACTAGAAATCCTCAAACTCATATGACAATACCTTCTGGAAAACCTCATCCAAATATGCATAAAGCATACATATATTGATTCTCTTGTACCTATGCTGAATAGGACTCCTCTTGATATGGATGCCACTGCCTCCATAAGCTTCAAGTAGTACCTCTATGCATAAAGAAAATATGTACCTGAATTCTTAACGTAAGATGTAAATCTTATGTTAACCACCATCCAATGTCTTTGAAGTAACCTGAAATCTTCATGTAGAAGACAATCTTCAAATACATCATGTGAATGGTCGATCCACACCATCAAGCTGCTAATAGCCTCTCCATAAGCAAGAGTGTGAGCACACTCTTCTTCTCCAAGAAGAACTCCATAGCTGCTCCTCAACATGCTCCAAGATAGCACCATGGCTGCCCCATGTGCTAAGAAGCACCACCTCTATTGAGGTAACAAAGCTCCAAAGCTTGTTGTTGAAACTAGGTGATGGATACAAGACAATGAGCCAATGCTCTTGTTATATAGTAGAGCCTCCATGAATTAAAGCACTCCAAAGGCAGTAAAAACTATGATTGCTATCGGAAGGAAAAACACACGTGTCTTCTTCAAGAACACTATCGTTGTCCATCGTCACTGTCGTGATCCATCCATCGTTTTTATTTTCCAAAAGCTAAATCAAAATCTTATTCGTGTTCCTTAGCTGCACCCGCTGGATATGGAACCCTGGTGGGTGGGATAGGAGGACTTTCCTTTAGCCAAGGCACCCACGCTGTTGTGTGTATAGGGATTAATAAAAAGATGTACAGATCTTGTAAATCCTAGACAATTTTGACCAGCAAGTCTACACATGCTATGATCTGCAAGAAAACTTTTGACCAATGGACATTGCTTCCAACAATCCCCCCTGCAATGTCATATTGGTACAAACTAAACTGGATCTGCAAACTATCAAAGTTGTAAATTATCATAAGCTTCAAGCTTGTACTCCCGAAATTGTCCTTCAAACCTTTTCTTCAAAGTCTTCTTCAAAACCGAATTTGACTTTCATTAAAACAACCTGAATTTGCTGAATATGAACCATAATACTTGAGAAAATATGTAAACTAGATATCCAATAGTGTACTCATCAAGCAATCACTGCTTGACAACAAATGTAGCAAGTAATGAATCTGAACCTGCTATCTCTTGTCTTCTCAAACCTGAAAACATACAATAGGATCCACATATTTGCATTTACCTTACGAAAGTTTTCTCAACGTACTTCTACTGTGTCATGTAAATACACTAAACAAAATCAAGAACTGAATCCTGGAACCTGTGACTGACAACTCACAACTTAGTGTATTATGAACACTACTAGTTCATCTCCCACTGTACTCAAGTCAAGTCAACTCAACTCAACTGAAATCAATTGAAATCAACTGAAATCAACTCATGAGTCTCATCAAAAAATCTATGATGTCATCATGTCTTCGTCCTTTTTCAATGTGTAAATCCTTCATACCTTTTTCCTTCAGAACCTGGTATAAACATATATGTGCGCACTTCTCAAACATACCTCTCGGAAATATCAAGCTTCTCTTCAATAGAACTCTGGAACCTTCTCCTGAACAGGAAACAGGAACTTTCTCCAGACATTCTCCTTCTTCCCTCTTCTCTCAAAGCTGGAACATAAAGAGAACCTGACAAAGGAAATATAAGAATACCTGAAATAGGAATACATGTAGGTATGACTCTGTATTCTTTTACATATGGTTGAAAATAAGTCTTCATGTTTCATCACCCCCCTGGATGACTTAACACTAGTATCCAAAATTCTTCAAATATATCAGAATTTATGAAATCTGGAACGTCTTCCTTCTTTCAATAAATCTGATCTTCAGTGATCAATACTTGTATCTGAAACAAAATCTCTGAACCCTTTTTATTAACACTGTACACATGCCAATAGATTTCCCTGTCATTCCTCAGCTCCCCAAAATCTAGAATAAGGTTAGCTTATCCAATAAAACCTTTGTTGAAAGCACTTTAGGATTCATAACCTTCTGCAACATAAAAAGTATTTTCTTCTATTCCTCTACAACACAAATCTGATAGAATCTGAATCTTTGACTTACTTCCTCCAATGTTAAAGAACGTTCACAAACAAAGGATAGATATCTGACTCATAAATACTCAAAATCTTCAAGACCTTCAAGATCATCCAAGATCATATAAGATCATATAAGATCATACAAGATCATACAAGATCTATGATTTTTCCAACAAAATACCTGTGTAGAATGTGCTCTCATCAAACCTTCATGACTGAATGTTTGATTTGTTACCTGAATGTCTCCAAGTGTCCATGCTTCTTACAAAGTTGTAAAACTTTGCTTCAAACAAATCCTTCCCAAGAATCTGCAACTCCTACTTGAAACATAAGTGCACAAACTTCTCACCTTGAGAACTCCAAAAGCTGCAAGTTGATACTTCATCTTTTCATATTCTACCCGGGTGAAATCTGATAGTACCTGCTTGACTTTCTTTTGGATAATTCCACTTCTTAATCAAGTGATAGGATGTGATGGAACACCTTTTTAAATACAAGAATGTATCCAAAAATCTAGACAATCATAGAAAGTAGATTCTCCATCTGACTAGTATATCAAAAAATTTGAATTTTTTGAAGTTTTCTAAAAATACTGAATATGAGGTAACTTTTCCAAACACAAAACCTCAACCCCACTCTTCAACATCTGCTACAAATACTCTTTTACCTTAAGAGTTAGATAAAGAAGAAATATACTTCTCTGCAACTTGCCATATACCAAGTAGCTCTGTATTGACACTCCAAGAATTCTTTGAGGGAACACATAAGATGCCTGCTCAAAAGCTTCAACTTATATACAACTCATACATATGAGTCAAAAACATACAAAATGTCTTCAAAATCTGCTGCTTTTCTTCCTCTCAATACAATTCTTTGTCAAATCTACTAAATCATGACGAAGTAAAATGCAAACCAAGAAACTGCTTCTTCTTTAAACTATCTTCACACAAGATGTTCTCATAGACTTGTCTTTGGATGTAGAGGATTAAGTAGGAAAGTATATGGAAAATATGAGAGAAAAGGAAGTCTTACTTTTCTTTTGGAAATGTTGGACTTTCTTCTTCTGCATCTTTCTTCCACCTGATGATGATGTCAACATCTTCAAAACTTCTCTTCCATACCTTATGTTCTCTTCATCTTGAAGTAGCAAACACTCTTGACTTCTTCAAATGAAATCTTTCTCTTCCTCTAGTGCTAAGAGTAAGAGACAAAACAAACATGGTATACAAATGGAAATGAACATAGAATCATGTTTTATCATCTCCCCATATCTCGTGAATCAAATGACTGATATGACTGAATTTACCAATCTTTTGTCTGAATGATGAATTACCTTTCTAGAGTTACCTCTCTAGATCAAATTCTATACCTAGATATCCAACGAACTTACAACACAAAATTGGCTAAAAACAAATTGATGCTCTCCATATTTGTCTTCTTAGATGAGCTTTCTTGCCATGAAAGAGATCTCTCAAAAATCTCTAGAAAAACCTCTAGATACATGTTTTGATGTAGCCTTTAACTTTCAAATAATGAAAGTGTTTAAAGCACTCCTTGAATCCTTCAAGTCTCTTCATAACTGCTCTTCTAGGATATGACCTGCAAATGATAATCGGATAGTAGTATCTGATACCTGTGATTTGATGTTGATTTGATTCCTTCATCTTCTCCAAACCATTGTTTTTCCTTGAATTTGAAGTAGCCTTCTCTTCATCAAGTCTGGGTCTTCAAATAATACTTTTGTACATACTTTATAGAAGTATTCAACTGCAACAGATCATCAACTTCATACTCCACACTGATGAATAAACATGTGACTGAATTGTCTAATTCTCAAATCTCTACTCATCTAGATTAAGTGTGTATGTCAAATTTCAAAGTTAGAAGATGCTCTTAAATCATATGTTGTAAACCTGGAAGTCTGGGAACCTGGGAATCTGAGAGCCTGAATGAACTCTGATATCAAAATGTTGGAAATTTAGTAGGCCCATAACTAATGCCATAGGTCCAAGGTTCCATAGGTCCAGCATATACAACATAGGATCTAGCAATCTTCCAATATTGACAAAACATGAACATACCACACTTAATCATACAAATGATGAGACAAAGATAGAGAGAGATTAGAAAACATGTGTAAAGTGTTACGTAAGCCACTACTTACTCACACTATCATATATACCAATGTTTGTTGGAGCAAGTCTATGACAAGCCTAAGTATTGGCTTGAGTCCCACAAAGTCATAAAAGAAGCTTCAAAATGAAGACTATGTAAAGTTCACTTGTGAACTACCTCTTGTAACTTTTGAAGAGTTTACTTAATGTAAAAGTGAAAGAATATTAAGTGGTTGAGTCCACTTGATCAAGAATGGAAAGAGGAGCCACGAATTCGTGATTTGTGGTAGGTAGAGAATCAAATCAATCATTGATTGATTGGAGAGTGATTGAGGGAAGTTAGCCTCCCAAACTCAACTATAAATAGATGGCAGTTTTAGTATAAATAGATGGCAGTTTTAGTCGTGGTTAGAGAGACCTATGTGAAGACCTCTAAGATCTGAGCTTTATGCCATATCAAGGTGTGATTACAAAGCACACATATGTATCAGTAAGTCCATTGTATTGTACAAGCAATATACTTTCATTTTCATTATCATTTGGGTTCATATTTCCATGTTCTTGTGAAGTGTACTACTCACTGCCATTACTCTCAGTTTACTATATGCTCACAAATTTTCATGTCATTTGGATGTTGCAAACTTCAGTTATGTTCAGTTGAAGTCAACAGTGTCTGTCATTTTCTCTTCTCTGTCAGGTACCCGACTTTTTCACTCACCTTGTCAGAGCCATTTCTCAGTGTTTACTTATCCAAATTCAATGATTTAAAGCTTGTTGGATTCAACCTACTGTCTAGTATAACCATACAAATTTTCATAATCCTTGGATTTCTACATTTTGAGTTATGTTTATTTTTCTGCTCACTAGTCTCCAACTGTAGCAGCCCGTGAAAATCGGGATGATGTCATCGCTTGTTAAAACTCATTCTCAGTGTGTGGTTTATTATTTTTTATGAGAGTAATCTTGAAAGTTAGCTCTTTAAGTTACCTAGACTTCCCCAAGAGGAATTAAGCTAATTGCTGCTGTGCTCAGAGAATTATGTAAAACACTAGACAGGTGTATGAACCAAGAATAGAAAGTTTTCACCTCTGAGCTAACTCCAACTTATCTGTTTTGATCTATCTTTTTGAGAGTGATCTTCCAAGGTACATAGGGTGTCTAATACATCCATTAGCAAGCTAAAAGGGCCCACCATATACTCCTGGAGTTCAATTGGCTGGTGTAGATTAAGGATTTTGCAACATCTCTTCATCTTCAAGCACATACCTATCCATCTCTTCACAGTGGTATCAGAGCAAGGTTGGACAACATGGCAGATGGATTTCCTTCCTCAATTGAAAAATTGGATAGAGGTAATTACTCAGCTTGGTCATTAAGGATGGAAGCTTATCTCCAAGGTAGAAGTTTATATGGTTATGTGGCTGGAGATGAAGTTATGCCAAGTTTCAGGAACAAAAGTCAACCAACACAAGAAGAGCAAGAAAGATTGAGCACATGGTGCTCCAAGGATGCACTTGCAAGGTCTTATTTCCTCAACTCTATCTCAGATTTTTTGTTGCCTCACATTAGAAGTTGTAAGACATCTCAGGAAGTGTGGGATGCACTTGAAGCTTTCTTTTCTTCAAGTACTAAAGCTAAGAAGCATCAACTATGGCTGGATTTCACAACTCTCAAGAAAGCTCCCAAACAAAATGTGACTAATTTTGTCACAAAGCTCAAGGACATAGCGGATCAGTTGGGAAGCATTGGAGAGGTAATAGATGAAGAGCAAATTGTAAGGCAGGTCGTCAATGGCTTGAAGGCAGATGACAAGTGGGAAGCATTCACCACAGCTATGGATTTGTACATGGACATGCATGTACCTGATTTCAATACACTCATTGGACAACTACTTACTCAAGAGGCAAAGCTTATCAAAAATGGAGAAAGCTCTAAAGGTAATCAATATTCAGCTTTATACACTGATAAAAGCAAGTCCAAAGATAACAAAGGAAAGGCAAAGAAAGTGGATGATGAAGCAGGTACATATCAAGCTACCTATGCAGGTAGAGGAAGACATGGCAGAGGTAGAGGAAGAGGAGGTAGACAAGGCAAGGGGAGATCCCAAGTCTCCAACTCATGTTCTATTTGTGGATTAACTAATCATACAACTGAAAATTGCTTTAGGAATTCCAGGAATCAAAGAGGCAGAGGATACAATAGAGGAAGTTATGGCTACTCAAGAGGAAGGTTCAACAATTATCATGGCAAGTACAACAACTACAATCATTCAAACTATCAAGGAGGCTACAAAGGAAGGAGAGACTACAATAACTACACAGAAGACTCAAACAAAGAGGATTCATTATTGATCATGAACATGGCTATGCCACAAGGTAAATTTGATGAGCATGTTTTCTACATAGATTCAGGTTGTTCAAATCATGTGGCAGGAAATGTGGCACTCCTATCAGATTTAGAAGATCCAAGGAATAAGCATGAGGTACAAACAGGAGATGATACAAAACATCTTGTGGAGAAAATAGGCAATGTCAAAGCACCTGATGGAAACATCAACCTACTCAGTAAGGTACTCTATGTCCCTACCATTACAAAGAATTTGATAAGTTCTGGGTAGATAGTAGAGAAAGGGTTGCAAGTCAGGTTCACAAAGGCAGGAGCATTTGTTTAAGATCCAAGTCAAGGATTCAGAAAAATTGCAAAAGGTGAAAAGACAGGTAGATTGTTCACATTTGAATTACAGGACACTAGAAACATTGCTCTCTTTAATTATGGTAGTCAGACACTCACAGAATTGGAAGTATGGCACAAAAGGTTAGCACATATTGGTGAAAGGTCATTAAAGCAAATCTGCAGGGACCAAAGTGTACTTGGACTCCCTAATTTGTCAAAACAACATATGATTTATAAGTGTAGTGCATGTCAATTTGGAAAGTCTCACAGGTTACCATTCATGAAGAAAGGTTATATGCATGGAGATCTCTTGGAGTTGGTTCATACAGATGTATGAGGACCTAGCAAGGAAGCTTCAATATCTGGATCAAGGTATTATGTCTCCTTTATTGATGATTGCAGCAGATGGACTATCCTATTCTTTATGAAACACAAAGATGAAGTTTTTTCATGTTTCAAAAGATATTTGGCTCTTGTGGAGAATCAAACAAGTAAATCACTAAAAAGGCTAAGGTCAGATGGAGGGGGAGAATACTTCTCCCATGAGTTTGATTCTTTATCTTCAAGAAAGAGGAATCAAAAGAGAGGTAACTACAAGGTACACTCCTGAGCAAAATGGAGTGGCAGAAAGGAGGAATAGGACAATTGTTGAAGCTGCAAGGTCTATGTTAAATGAAAAGCATTTACCAAATTACTTATGGGCTGAGGCTGTATCTACAGCCACTTACTTGATTAACAGGTTGCCTTCAAAATCCCTTGATGGGATGACTCGATATGAGGCTTGGAATGGAAGAAGACCAAGCTTAGATCATTGTAAAATTTTTGGATGTATTGCTTTTGCTCATGTTCCTTCACAAGTTAGAGGCAAGATGGATCCAAAGGCAGAAAGGTGTGTATTTATTGGATATGACAACAATCAAAAGGGCTACAGGTTACACAACCCTACCAACAAAGGATTCTTGGTAAGTAGAGATGTAGTTTTTGATGAAAACAATTCATGGTATGAAGATTCATGCAGGAAGATCAATTTACCATATGATCTTGAAGAAGATTTTCCAAAGCTTGGTAGAGAACAACCAAAGATTGAAGAACAAGACACCTCGGAGGATGATGAAGAATCTCAAATGGAAAAGATCAAAGCATGGAAGTCTAAAGGTAAAGCAAACTTACAGGAACTTGGACATGAGGCAGAATCATCACATCATGGCCTAAGAAGATCTATGAGGGAAAAGAAAAAAACAGAAAGGTATGGGTTTGACACCTCATTAGTAACTAAACATTCTATCTACATAGCACAGGACATAAACCAAGAGGAGCCATCATCATTTAAAGAGGTCAAAGCAAAAACAGAATGGAAGCATGCAATGAAGGAAGAGATTGAAGCACTTGAGGAAAACAACACTTGGGATTTGGTGCCCAAGACTTCATCCATGAAGGTAATAGGCTCAAGATGGGTCTATAAACTCAAGAAGAATTCTGATGGTTCCATTAACAGGTATAAGGCAAGGCTTGTAGCAAAAGGCTTTGCACAAACTCAGGGAATTGATTATGAGGAGACCTTCTCTCCTGTGGCAAAGATGCCTACTATTAGGGTTTTGCTTAGTATTGCCTCTTCCAAGAATTGGAAGATACTTCAACTAGATGTAAAGAATGCATTCTTGAATGGTTGGATAACAGAAGAGGTATATATGGCACAACCACCTGGTTTTGAGAATCAAGTTGTGTACTTGAGCCACGAAGACTCAAGGACTTGTGCCAATGAGACTATACCTCAATTGCCACACAAGTACATATAGTGGGATCTTTAACACACATTTAAATGTCAATCCTAAGGAGCGACTAACCAAGTGTATGAAGACGTGTGCACACGTGATGGGTAATGAAGTGGTTTCGCTAGCATGCACGAGAAAAGACTACTACCACTCACACCTACTGAAATACTGAAAGTGTTGCCGCAAGCCTCTTTTCAGCAGTTTTGGTATTTTGAGGTTTTCTCCCAGCCCAGAACTCCGAACATAGGCAATAGGGTACTCGTTTCGAAGCTCTCGACAAGACGCATCCAACGGTGGTGGTTTCACTCAATTCTGACCACTCTGCTTCAAGTTATGGTAAAAACAGTGAATTACGCGAGTCACAAACACCCGCGCCACAGCTTCTCCTAGCTTACGCACGCACTACAGCAGCTCAAAACAAAGGGGAAGGGGTAGACAACAGTCCTACACATGCATTTCAAGCATCACACACACATACAAGAGCAAAATGAAGATCAAAATCAGCAAGAAAGAGGCAAACTCGAAAATTCAGAAGTGCTCCCTCTTCACAATGGCAAAAAGTTCTTTACAAAGAGTCACTTTTGACTTATATACTAGTGCCCTAAGTTTGGTCCTTTCACACAAGAGACCGGCACTTTATTCACTAAAAGACTAATTTCCTACTATTGTACATGGGTAAATCACTAATCTTCTGTGGGGATGCATCTAGAGGACTCCTCTAGTGCATTTACAACAGAAAATATATACAAAAATGGTTATGATACAAAAGTTGTGTGTCCAAATCGTAAAAATTTTGGGGCCCGTCTTTTTCTCTGCTCTGTGCGCTCTTTAGCTCTGCAACACTCTCCCCCTCTTCGTCTCTGTCGTCCCTTGACAGACTTTGCTTCGCGAACGCGTCCCGTGGTTAGTGTTGCCTGATTCTTGATCTTGCATTACGTTTTAGAGGCGCTCAGCTTTTCTCCGCACGCTCCCCTTGGTCAGTATTGTCTGCAGTTAAACAGACATGCAGATTCGATGGCCTTCTTGATTCAAGCTCTACAACTCGAGAGCCTGATGCACTTGTCTTGCCTGTTGACTTGGGTTGCCACGCACGCCACCAGTGACTAGGAATGTGCTGTTCTTAGTCACCCTCTTAAACTTTTCACCCTCTACCCCTTTGTAACTTTTGGTCCTCTGATTTGTCCTGGTTGCACACATCTGACCCTGTTGTATTGCTTTGAGGCTGTTTACTTCTTTTCCACTGTGCATGACCTGGATGATTTCTCTTTTTGCCTGATGCGTGCCCCTGCCGGGCTCTGTGCAGAGATGGGTAATGCGCCCCTACGGGGCTTCCTGCAGAGATGTGTATTTATTGCACTGTCTTAGACTTTGATTTTCTTCTTCTTTTCTTTTTGCTCGATTGTCCCTCTACACGTCCCTCCTCCTGAACTCTGTCGTCCTCGACAGGCTTTCTGAGGCGACGTGTGTATGTTTGAATGGCGGTTTGCTCTCGTTGGTTCAGCAGATTTGCATGACATAACATGAATTCTTTCCATTGCTTTGACTTTACTCCGTCGTCTGGCGCCTGTCTATGATCCGCAAAGAAACTTGTTTCATAGGCCACCAGCCGTGCATTTAAATTGGAAGTCATTTTCACGAAAATTTCTGAATCAATCTCAAAGAAGCCTGTAAAAAATGCTTCTTCAAAGGTCTGCATATATGTCGATGGCAAAAACATAAGGCGAGAATAATATGCCATAATGGTTAACCGGCTGGGAATAGTGGATAAATCAAAAATAAGAGCCTCAGACCCTTGCGTAATGCCGATGAAATTCAAGAATGTATATTTAGCATGCTGGAACACCTTCAACACTGTAATGAGCATGCTGAATATTTTGTTGGTCATTTTGACGGCTAAGTCCGGAACTGTAGCATACCTTGCAATCCAAAATTCCATTGTCTTCACCATATATTCTTCTGTAGGTAAGTAATTATGTGGCGGACTAGGTAGTAACGGATAGTTAAGCCACTGATTATTGATATTGCCTTGACGCTGTCCTTCCCAAAATTGCGTCCAAGAGCGTCTGCGGGGTACAGGACAAAAAGATGGGTTTACCTGAAGTGCATATGGTGATGCTTCCCACTGTACCCGCAATGTCGGATTCTTCTCCAAAATTTTTCTTCGCCATATCGGATCCGCCTTCTCAAATTCCTCTTGAGTATAATTGAAAGTGTCATGCTGGAATTGAAGATTGTGGTCCGGATCTTTGTTCGTTGCAGACTTTATATACATCCGCGTCTGTTCTTTAAGTAGACCATATGGTACATTGAATGGCTTCAAAATTTGATCTAATTGTTTGTTTTCTATTCGAGCTTCTTTCATTATCAGTATAATTTGATCTTCAAAATCAGCAGTGAGCTGGGACACCAGTAGTGCCCTTTTTGGTCTGCTCAGTTCTGCAATTTCTCGTGTGTTAGGTTCTAATGGAACCTCCTTTTCCGCCCTTATTGGTGAATGATACAAGGGGGGAGAGAGAGGACGTACCTCTTCCTCCACAGTAGCCGTGGTCTCTGGTGGAACTACTGGTGTCCCCTGTTTTCTTGTTAGCTCAATCTGCTCCTGAAGCTGTTTGATGAGTTCCTCTTTATTCATAAGTTCTTCTTCAACCTTTGTAATCTTTTCTTGATGTTTGATTAATTCCTGTGCAACTATGTTCATGTGATCTGTGTCTTCTTTGCACTGTCGGAAATAATCTTTCTCTGCTTTTTTCCATTTCTTGCGTAGAGCTGCAGTGTCATTCATGTATCTTTGTTCCCATTCTGCAATTGTCTCTTGCTCCTGTTTGAGCTGATCTGCCATCTTGGTCAACTTTTCTTCCATGTCTTTTATATCCTCGTTTGATTTGTCAGTATCTGTCGGTGGTTGATCACTGAGGAGAGCTGTCATGAGCTCCTTGTTCCTGTCCCTTAAGTGGTCTGCTTCCTCCATGCTCACCTTGAGCTGTGATTCGAGTACCTTGCTACGAGCATGGATCCTTGTTTTCTCTTTTTTAGTCATGTCTAGTTTCTTTGTGAGCTCCAAAACTTGCTCTTTTAGTTTGGCATTTTCCGTTTCTAATATTCGGTACTGTGTTTTGGTCGTTTTTATTTCCTCGTGTTTCTTCAAAACTTGAGCTTCTGCTTTGGATAAGTTTTTAGCCAGATTCATACCTTCTTTCCGAAGCTCCTCCTTTTCGAGCATGGCTTGGTCGTAATCTTCATCAGCATCAAGCATCAATTGTTGAGTGTCTAGCGCAGTGCGAATCATATCCTGCACCACAGGCTTGAGCTGAGCTATATCAACATTCAGCCATGTCTTTGGTATGTCTGGGGTTTCTCGTGTATGTACATCTTGTCCCTTTGCGACGTGGATCATTTCATTATGTGGTTGTCGGACCTGTAGTTGTACTGGCAATTCTGCGTCATCTTCCACCACCTTACGAACCTTAGTGGCACTCCCTTGAAATGTGACATCCATTGGGGACGGTTCTGCCACAACCCTTAGTGGGGTGAAGGGTTCTTCGTCTTCTTGTCCTTCTTCCTGAGGCTTATCCTCTGATATCATTAAATGCTCCTCATCATCAGATTTGCCCTCCTTGTTGTGGGTGGTGGAGGCATCTTTCGGTTGAATGGGGTGTTGCCTTTCTTCTTCTACCTGCTTTTTGGTGGTACTTTGGTCTACCAGTGGTGATTGAGCTTTTTCCTTGTGGCCTGCTTGGTCTTCGCCATAGTCTACTTCATTTAATTCGGCCCACTGGCCATCATCCTTCGATTCACTTTGAATATCTACATCCAATAATGATGTATTTTGCTTCTAACACTGAGTCACAACAAAGGAGAACAAAGACATGTTCTCTTTTTCTTTTTACCTAAATACCATTATATGAAGCAAAAAAGTGGGCATTTTACAATATCTAGAAAGCATCACGAGTCTTGCTTGTAAATATTGTCTTTAGAAGCTTGATCTCATATCCCAAGTAGTCAAGATAGATATACTAAAATTCTTGCTGCCATGAAAAGTAGTTGTTGAGCATGACCAAGAATCCCACATCATGATCTTGGACAATAGATTAGAGTTGAAAAGGTACATGTAAGAATTCGCGAAGCTCCTTCATTACATCTATAACCTCAACAAGCACAAAAGATAGCTAATTAAGAGTTACTCGAAAATTAGAGTACATGTGTTGTAAAAATCAGAGCATTTTAACAAGGCAATTAAGATCATCCCCTTTGTATGGTTAAGATCCCCATTGAATGCCTGGCCATATTAACAGAATATGAAATACACTTCACAAAAGCATTCCCAAGAGAAGATAATATTCAACAAAATTATACTAAGAAACATTCACACATGATCAGAGAAATGCTCAAGATAAATCAAGCTGAACACCAAGTGGAAGCAGAACTCCAAATTATATTTCCATTAAAATGATCTTTTACATTTCATGTGTTTTACAAGAGTTATGTGAATCTACAATAGAAGCTGATCATAGCTTTCCTCAGGCTCAAGGGTATTGGTATCCTCTGGCACATTAGAACACCTATCTTGCCTCTCTTGCTCCAAGATTGGCTCTTCAAGGTCAGCCATGTCCCCAGGTTCATCTGCAAGTGGGGGAACAGGCTCCCTTGAAGCTGCTTGGAATCTCTTAGTATCTGCAATGTGCTTCCTTCCAACCTCTTGGTCTTCATCTGGGCATTCATTCAGCCCATTGATTCTCATTCTAATGAAGCTCACTTGAGCATCATCCTTCTCCACAGCTATGCAGTGCCTGAACATCTTTAAGGAGCAAGCCAGAGTCGTTCCTGAAACAGCAGAAAACCTCTTAGAGGCTTCAATCAACAATGACTAATGAAAATTGTGAAAATTGAAATTACCTGTGCCCGAAAAAAGGTCTAGGACCCAGTCATCATCATTGGAAAATAGCTGAAGCAATCTCATTATGAGTTTTTGTGGCTTCTGATAAGGGTTAACCAATGTCATGTCCCCAGCTACATGACGAAGTTTCTTGGTAACGGCTGGGAACATGAGCACATTTGAGATCCCATTCTCATTGCAATGCTCCCTGACTCTCCTTTTGCTTACTTCATCATAATAGCCCACTGTAATGCATTCAGTGGCACTCACAAACCGATGCAAAGGAGTGTGATTTACGTTTGTCTTCACCTTGCAAAAAAGAACTATGAGTCACATAGGGCATCATTAAAGCCATGGAGATAGAAAGAAGATTACTTACCAAGTGAGGCACTCCACAGCATGACATCTTGCCTTCAGAGCAGTTGAAACAGAGAAAGACTGGTCTCTGCTATGGAAAATTACTATCCTCCAAAGAGGAGACATAGTCAACTCTGCAAAATCAGTGACCATCTTTCGAATCTGAGGGTGTTTGAAGGGTTCATCATCATTAACTGATCCTAACATCCTAAATCCATAGGGTATGTCCGCTATGAGAAGGGAGAAATGTTTTCTAGGCACAACAGAACAAATATTATTTACATCACTACAGAACACATTGTAATATACAGGCCTAAGGGGGTCTAGGGGATTGGAGAAACATTTAAGATCGGGTTCATCATCAAAATCCATCTCCTTCACTTTCAGTCTAGATTTCTCATGCCTTGCTCTTTGAATGTGAGCAAGGAATGCAGGGGGGCAATCATCTAGTACCTCTGTAGACTTACTTTTCCTTGGTTTCTGCAGAACAAATTGGAAAAATAATTAGAAGAGCTCTTCAGTACAGCAAACAGAACATAAAGAAAGGATGTATGGCATCGATTTCTTGTTGGGGTAGATGCTAGGCATCGACCTTCTACTAAAAATCGATGCTTGGCATCGACCTAGGGACCTAAGTCGATGCCTGGCATCGACTTTTGCCACGAGGTCGATGCCAGGCATCGACTTTTGTTGCAGGTCGATGCCAGGCATCGACTTATGCTGCAAGTCGATGCCAGGCATCGACTTATGCCCCCAAGTCGATGCCAGGCATCGACTTATGCTGCAAGTCGATGCCAGGCATCAACTTATGCCCCCAAGTCGATGCCAGACATCGACTTATGCCCCCATGTTGATGCCATGCAATGCATCAAATTGTTTAGTATGAAATATTCTGATAAGAGAATCTACCCAATCATGAAAGAGGATGAAATATTCTGATAAGGCTTTGTAGGATGATGTGGTTGGATAGTCTGCTTGGACCTCTGTCCAAGAAAAGCAACCCAGCCTCTTCATCATCACCTCCTGAATCTTCATGTACACTTTATGACTACAGACACATAAATATAAAAGAGACTAGGTTAGACAAGAAGCATGGGAGGAGGGAAAAAGGATCTGAGAATAACATACATACTTATTGAGCTCAGTCACCATCTCCTCGAGGCTCAACTCCTTCGAGATTACCCTTGACAAAGTTGATATGATCAATGTATCATCCTTGATTCCTTGAAGGGCCCTCCATGGGGTCAGCTTCATGTCCTCAGGAGCCTCTTCAATTGAAAGGTCAACTTTCCTTCCCTTTCCCCTCAGATCAATTTGTGGGTCTGGCCTCGACTTTCGTTGCTTCTGGCCCTTGACCTCCTTGTGCTCCCACATTGTGAAGATTCTATCCTGAAGATCCCAGATCTCACCTGATCTGAATGCCAGTTGAAACCATGGATCATATTTCCTCAAAGCATCTGACTTTCTATTCTCATCCAATGCAATTCCAACCTCAATAAGGCATTGCTTTCGTAGATTGGGATGTATTCTCCCAGCTTCCTTCACAAGACAATCTTCGTATTCATGGTGGAAGAACCGAATTCTCTCTATGGAGGACATTTTCTGCCTATAGTCATTGTCGTTGTTGTGATCCCAAGCAAGAAGCTTGGCTTCCTCAGTTGTAAGACCAGCATATATCTTACACTCTGCATACCTAAAGAAAAATGTAGTAGGGTGCTCCTTCACTAACTGTCTACGAGCCTCTGCAGAGTGTGAACCTCCAATCACATAATAAGTGTACTCCTCAAACAAATTCTCATTGAAATCCTCCACACAGCTGCACTCATGCGGATCCACCATGACAAGGAATGGCACCACAGTAGCATGAGGATTAATTTTCATTTTCTTCTTAAGATTTTGGACATGCAAATTATGTGGCTCCCTGATCTCAAGGGGCCTCCTCCCTGTGACTGGATCCACTGGTGGCCTGTGGATAATATTAATAGGCAGGTGGAACAACTGCCCCTTCTTCACAACTTTTCTTCTAGCTATGTCCTCCCTCATCTTATTCTGCTCAGTGCCAAGCACACCAGATGCAAGCTCTCCACCAGGTGCAACAATAATGTCCCCAGAGCTAGAGCTTGAGTCAGAAAAGTCCTCTTCTGCAATTATCTTCTTTTTCTTTTGGGGCTTTTTCTGCACACTCTGCTTACCCCTTGCCTTTACAGGGGTCGTCTTCTTGTGCTGTGTTGGCATGATATTGCCCTGTATCCATGGCATCAGGTCCTTGATGAAATTCACTGAGTCTCTGCATATCTGAGCTAGCTCCTCTGGAACACAGCACTCTGGGCACAAGAAATCCATCTTGCATATGACATTTCTTAATCCCTTAGATGTCTCCACCAAGAAAAGTAGGTTGTCAGAATCTACATCTTCATAATCCAATTTGTAAACCAGTCCATACTGAAAACCTTGTGTTGTCGTGATCTTTCCTCTGCCATAGGCCCCTGCGAACACAAGGAGGACTGCATTCTTCTCTTCAACGTACTGAAGGCACCATTCGAGATTTGTCATGTCCCGAAGTGGACGATCTGTCTTCATGACCTCTGTCTCCCTCGACCTTTCCTTCATATTTGGATCCTCCACAGGAATTTTTATGCTACTCTGTCCACCTGAGGATATTCCTAGTGGGTTGCTGGCCTTCTCAGAGGATAATGGTGCAATAATTTTCTTTGGCTTTGCTTGGTGACCACTACCTTTGTCACGTTGCTGGTCAGCAGAGCCCATGGTGACTCTGAGCTTCTTGATGGGCCTTTCATCCTTGTACTCCGCATCCCTGAAAGCAATTGGAAATATCAGATCAAATGTAAATGTGGTTTCAAAGGCCCAAGTCCATGCAAGGCATTGATTCTTGTGTGCAAGTCGATGCCAGGCATCGACTTGAGGGTGAAAGTCGATGCTAGGCATCGAGTTGGGGGTGCAAGAGTCGATGCTTGGCGTCCACTTTTGGGCCCAAGTCGATGCCTGGCATCGACTTTTGGGCCAAGTCGATGCCTGGCATCGACTTTTACCCTCAAGTCGATGCCTGGCATCGACTTGCACACAAAGTCGATGCCTGGCATCGACTTGGGCACAAAAGTCGATGCCAAGCATCGACTTGGGCCCAAAAGCCGATGCCAAGCATCGATTTTGCACCCAAAAGTCGATGCCTGGCATCGACTTTTCAGTGCATGTTGATGCCGGCAAGTCGATGCTTGGCATCGTTTTTTGGGCCCAAGTCGATGCCTGGCATCGACTTGGGGCTGCAAGTCGATGCCAGGCATCGACTTGCACCGACAAGTCGATGCCTGGCATCGACTTGCACCTGCAAGTCGATGCCAGGCATCGACTTGGGGCTGCAAGTCGATGCCAGGCATCGACTTGCACCCACGAGTCGATGCCTGGCATCGACTTGCTCCTGCAAGTCGATGCCTGGCATCGACTTGCAATCCTAAGTCGATGCCTGACATCGACTTACACCTTAAAGTCGATGCCAGGCATCGACCTGTACATGCTTTGGATCCATATTTCTAGAGGCAAGAAAAATAAAGACCTAGAAATGAGATATTTACACAGACATACAGAGGGAATCTTTTTGGAATCTTTATTTATGTATTGATTTTGTCTACCTCTTGGTACTTTTGCCAACATTCTTCTTCTCCATCAGACTTGGCTTGCTGGTATGCTGACCTCTGTGCTCCATGGCTGTCTGTGCTCTGCTGCTCTCTCTTGCTCGTGGATTTTGAAAATGGGAATGATCTCCTCCTCTGGTATTTATAGGCAATTGGGTAACTTGAACCAGAAACTAACTGGATCTAACTGAATGAGTCCACTTGCTAACTAAATCTGTCAACTTATCTAACCAGGGAATAGCACCCACACAAATAGGCTGTTTCAGAGCCACTTTAATGAAATATTCATAGACCCTTGCAACTATTTATATACATTTGCATAGAAATTACATTTCAATGGCAAGAGTATGGTATGTCCATGAGGATGTCTAAACTCATGTAGAGATTTGTTTCTAAGAATCTCTTTCTTGGGAGAAAATCAAGTCAAAGTTGTGTTAAATGTGGGAGACTAATGACATCTTCATAGTATTACCCTCCACACTTTAGTTCATATTCACATTTATCTTGTAACTCACTGTTGAAATGGAAAATCACTATGAATAAACATTCTAGTACAGAACCTTGCAACTATTTATATACATTTGCATGGAAATTAAACTTCAATGGCAACAGTATGGTATGTACATGAGGATTTCTAATCTCATGTAGATGTTTTTTCTTAGAGTCTGTTGCTTGGGAGAAAATTAGGTCTAAGTTGTGAGATTAATGACATCTTTATAGTGTTATCCTCCACACTTTAGTTCATATTCACATTTATCTTGTAACACATTGTTGAAATGGAAAATCAATGTATGAATATACTTTCTGTGTGCCTCTTTTACACATAATTCTTTTTCAATATACTTTCATCTACCTCTTTGATATCTAGCCAAGACCACAATAAAACATAATCCTTGAAATCTTAACCAAATGTAAAATTTCTTCTTGTATAGTGTTCAATGGCATAGCATATTCCAGTTGGAACTCAACTTGGATATATTCCAGTTGTAAAATTTCTTCTTGTAAAATTTCTCCAAACAATTTTATTATATATTCCTGTTGGAACACAACTTTGATATATTTTGATTCATTCACAATGCTTAGACTGAATGACTCATATGAAGTTAGAAATCAACTTTGTTTCTCATTTGAATCAAAAGTGAATCAAATCTTTGGTTCCCTTATTAGTGTATATTTGAGTAATTAAGTGATTTGATGTAATTTGATGTTTTATGTTATTTAATGTACTTTAATAAGCTTTTGATTTCATATCTTCTTGATGTGACATTTGATGTGATATCTTCACTTGATCTCGGATTTCTACTTATTTAAAAAGGTCATTCATCTTCAGTCTTCTGTGAACTCAGCGAAGATGAGCTCAATCTTTTCAGTGGATGCTTGGGCATCAGCTTCCTCTGCTCATATTGATTCATTGTTCTCAGTTGAGCCTTTCCAGAGAAGTGATGATCCCTATGATTTAGAACGTGCTGATGATTCCATGTTTTCTATTGAGTCATTTAAGTTATCCAATTCACAGTGCAATGCTGCTCATACAAATGCACCTCTTGATCTCCCATCTGATCCAACCATTGATCTCCCTTCTGACTCAAGTGCATGTGGAGCAACAAAAAAGCAAAGCAAGCTCAATCTACGATTTAAAAGAAGGTCTCGTGAAGTAAGTCGAAAAAGATTTAAATTTCTTACTTCAGATAGACAGATTGCATTGGATATTGTGAAGCATTGTTGTGGTTTGAAATGCTTGTATAATTTAGGGATGAAGAAATTAAAGCACATAAGAGAAAAATTCCTCCATTTAGATAGTGAAAGGCAAGATATATACCTTGTTTCTTGCATGCAAATGATTGAGGATAACATGTCAGTAACGCGTGTTGGTTTTGAATATTTCTTTACTCAAGGGATGCCATGCTGTAGGGCTGCATTTAAAATTGCAATGGGTGTAGGAAATTTTAGAATACATAGGGTTCAACAAGGGTTTTTGAATGGGGATATCATTTTGGATACGTTCCATGGTGGGACCAAAGGATCTGTTGGACGTCATGCAATGAATTGGATGATGAACTATTTTAGCTTGCATTGTGAAGTTATGCCTACAACTGGAAGGTTGCACTTGTCAGATAACTTTACTCGTCGAGAGGTATTTCAAATATATAGAGAAGACATGGAAAATAGAAATGAGAAGTATGTGTTGTATCGTCACTTTACTCGATTATGGAAGGAGGAGTTTAACAATGTTTCTATTCCTCGTAAAGTTAGAATGGGTGAATGTTCAGTTTGTGCCACTTTGAAAAACATGGCAAAAGGGGCTACAACACCACAGGAAAAGCATAATTTTAAAAACCTTCTTAACAACCATCGTGACAGTCAAGCATTAGAGAGAAAGAAAGCAATTCATCATCGAAGTAAGGCACTCAGAAATCCGGAGCGTTATATGTGTTTGTTGATCGATGGTATGGATCAAAAAAAAACTTGTTTGCCACATTTTTATCGCATCCCTAAGGACATTGGAGATGAAGTCCTTGTGCAAATGCATTTGGTTGGTGCTTTGGTATACAATGGAACTGTAATGTCCAAGGTTTTCTTCACATATCCGAATGTGCATAATGATCCAAACCTTACAGTTACTGTCATTCATCGTGTTTTGCAATCATGGAAGGGTCTTTTGCCACCAACTCTATATTTGCAACTAGATAATACTCCAAGAGAGAATAAAAATTCTACAGTCTTTGGATATTTAAGCATGCTTGTTGAAAAACAGGTATTTCAGAAGGTTAAGGTAAATTTTCTTCTGGTTGGCCACACTCATGATCACATTGATCAAATGTTCAGTACTTTCTCTAAGAAGTTGGCACGTAACAATGCTTTTACTCTTCCGATTTTATCTGAGCTGATTTCAGAAGCATATACTCCAAAACCAGAAGTTCAACACCTCACACAGATTTATGACTTTAAGCACTTTTGCTCAATGGGCCTTGATAACAGTGCTAAGGTTTTGGCTCCATTGCACAATATTAGTTTCAACCATGTATTCTTGATGAGGAGGGTTGATGAAATAACCCTTTTATTTGCAAAGCAGTATTCATCTTCTCTTGGGTGGGAGCCTAAAGAGGGATGCAGATTCTTATTGCAGGTGCCTAATTTGTCTACTGTAACAGTGTATGGTGCAGAACAATCACCATATGAAGATAAAAACAATACAGAAAGATGTGGAAGTGTGGTTGATCAAAGTAAAAGCTGGATGAATGCACTCATTGAAAAGAAGAGACATATTGAGCGTGCAAAAAAATATGCTGGAGATCAAGATGTATCTTGGTGGGAGGACTTTTTCAATCATCAAGAAGAGATTATACAGTATACAATTGCAGGTCACTGGCCAGTTGATGTTCCATTCACATGGGATTTTTGTACACAAAGATCCGTGAATGTGGCCCAAGCATGTAATGCAGATGCACTTCAAAGTTTTATACATCCACCAGAAAGAAATATTTATGTAGGCCCAAGGATGACAAAACAGGCAGAAGCAAGATGGCAAGGAAATTTAATAGAGATAAATGTTGGAACGCTTATTGCAGTACTTGCTGATGGTGATGAGGCTACCAGACCATTTTGGATTGCAAAGGTTTTAGAGATAACTAAAGATATTGATCAGAGAAGAATAGAGGCTTTGGTGGTGCATTGGTATTACACTAAAAGTAGTAATGCATTCACAGGTAAATATAACTTAGAAATGGTGTGTGATGCTAAACGAACAGGTTCAAAAAGGAAAAAGAATATTCGAAGCACATCCACTCTTAAAATGGATGATGTAGATATTCTTGTTTATGATTTTTCCTTGACAAAAACTGGTCACTTGAGGAAAGCAACCATCAACATGATAAAACAAAAGCTTCCAGATGTATGTGGTATAGGAAATCATAGGAAAACAAGAAGAGTTGTGCATGATCCTGCAGAATTTGGTATGTACGTGGATGAAGATAGAGCTCTTGTGGATATAGAAGAAGAAGAAGAGAGCTCTCAACAGTATGAGACTGAATCAAGTGCATCAGATGATGAGGGTGTAGACATAGATCGACAAAGTTGTGAGTTGCATTGAAGCTCTCAGACATTTTTAGTGCTTATGTAAATGCCTCAAAGTAGTTTGGTTAATGAAACCATGTTTTGTAGCAATTTTGAATAACAATCAGATATCCACCCATTAAAGATATGTCTAAAATGTTATTTTTGTGTAAAATCTATTGACTTCTACATTCTTATATATATTTTAGACATGTCAATGTCTTATCATATAGATTTTGGACATGTCAATGTCTTATCATATCCATTTTGGGACACGTCAATGCCTAATATAGTGAAATTTTGACTACATTTTGAGCTCATTTTTTTTTTAGAAAATGACAAAAAACGTCAAAAATTACTTGTTTTCACCTCATTTTTGTAATATATGTATACTGGTGTAAAGGAATTCCAAAAATGAGGTGAAAACATGTAATTTTTGACGTAAGTGTTCTCTTTTTACGACATAGTTCTCGTTTGTTACGACTCGCTGTTTTCTCTTGGCCGTCGGATCCAGAACTAGAGTTGTCTAGCCCAATTTCCCGATATCTATGTACCTTAGTAAGTTTGCCTTTTGGTTCCTTAGCTTTTGCGGACTGTTGATAATGATGACCCTGCACCGGCAGATTAATTTGTCCTTCCGTATATTTGTGAGTGTCCTCCAGTGCTTGAGTTAATTCTTCTTCCGTGACCTTTTTAGTCCCTTGAGTGGTGGTTGTAGGAAGTAAATGTACTCTCTTGGTTTTTGGTACTTCCTCTTCTGCTTGTTGGACTTCTCGAGGTCGTTTTGTGCCTCTCATTGTGCCTCTCATTTGGGTTTGAGAGCTTGTTTCTGCCTCTTCTACTCGTTTGCTCCCTTTCTTTTGTTTCGGTACAGTAGCTGCTTTGACAAAGTGAGCCAACTCCATTGAAGATGGCATTTCTTGTAAGAACTCTCGCATGCCCAATGCGTGGTAAATCATAATTGTTAGGGCAGTGGTCCCATTGAGGAATTTCTTATTTTCCCATTTCTTCTTCGCCTCGAACAATCTTTCTTGCACATAGGGTGTAAGGTTTACTTGGTTGCCGATCTGTTTGATTGCATGCGATAATAATTGAACAATGATTTTTTGAGGGGCCGTGTATCTGTTCATACTCGGGAAGCAGAAGTGTTGGTGAATCAATCTGACTTCTTCTTCAATGTCCACCCTATTGATGTCGACAAAAGTTCTTGTTTTGGCTCCACGACTCTCTTCCTTGACCGTGTTGACACCATCCTTTTCCCATCCAAATGCTTCTTTGATTAAGTCGTGGGCAAATTGAATGACCACCCATTCTCCATTCTTATCCATCACATTGGCTTCTGGTACCAATGGATCATGTAGTGCTGGTCGTAGAGTGTTCATGACTTGTGTACAGCGTTGGAAATCCGGTTTATAGATAGGTAGCTCAAAATACTTATGAATTCCTGCTTTCTTCATGATGTCGATTGTGGATGGCAGTCCATGTAAAACTTTGAAGTCCTGGGACATGATCGGAAAGTGATGCTCTGTGTCCATGATCTTTATGTTGGCCAAGAAGAGATATTCCTCAACTGGCTGCTCATCTCTGAACCAATGCCCTTTGGCTTTCGTAAGACATTGGGGAGGAAATTCCTGGACCTCCTCTTGGATTGTAGCTTCAGAGTCTTCAGAAGCCATCTGCACTTACAAGGAAAAGTGCATTAGCTTGAAAGGCTTTCATGAGACCATGCAGTGTATTGTTGTGATTATGATCGCTCGTCACTCCGTTCCCCATTATTGCAAGAGTGGGATTTCTTACCGCCTCTTTTTATATTTTTTTTTCTGAAAGAAGACAATCATTAGTGTAGCCGAAGCATAGTTTATGTACATAGTATGTCCATTCCTATCAGATTAAAGCTAAGATCTAGTCTCACTTAGAGATCGTGCACCACTAGTTTGATAATGTACATCCTGTGCCGAATGCTTGGCCCTGTATTGCGGCCCTATCATGCATACTTGAGGTGCATCAGATACTACATGAGTGCAATCGGTTGCTTTATCTCCTCGATCGTCCGCTCCTCGTGGTAGCTTTGGTTTCCAGATCCATTTTGAGAACACTGAGAGAGGTCGCTGGGTTTTCTCGATTCGTGTAGCTGCTCGTGTTCCATTTGCTTTATCCATTGTCCGAGTGAATTTGGCATTGCTTTGCGATTTTCTCTGATGACTCTTATGTGTTGATGATTTTTGCCTTGTCTGATGTGGTATTTCCTCCTTTGTCCTTACATTCTGTTTAGCTGCTTGTATGACCTTTTTGGGAATCCATATCTGATGTCGCAATCTTTGAGCTTCAATCAAGGGCTTGGCAATCCATACTAGCACTTGTTCTTTTCGTCTGTAGTTCTTTGCAGCGGGTTTGGTGATGCCTGTTTCCTTCTTCAGAGCGCTTGTGGACATTTCTTGACTCTGTATTTGATCCTTGCGTACCCACATATATTTGGGTGGTTCTTGATTCGAGTATCTGTTTATTGGTTTCCAATAGTGCGATCTTTGGATGTTTTGAGTTTGTTTAGGAGAACGCATCCCCTCAACGATTGACTTTTCCACAATTGCATTGGATAACTTCGACTCTATAGTGGATGTCGCTAAGTTTGAAGTTTCAGCTTCTATGCATTTGCTTCCTGAGAGGTAAGCAGAGTTGATACTTTCTTCTGTCGTTTTTTGAATTTCCTCCGATCTTGGTATTAACATGGTTTGGTTACATGGTTTCTCTTCAAGTAAGCTGAAAACCTCTTTATGCCCTATCGTAGCTGAAATATATCCTTGAGCTAGATGGATACACGCCTCTGTCTCAATGATCCAGTCGTGTCCTAGAATGAAGTCTTCTATCAAATCGTCATCCTCACATACTAGGACTCTTTGTTCCATGGAGGAATTTCCTAGGTGGAGGGATACATTCGTGGTTCCAATACATTCTATGGTGTGACCTCCAATTCCTATTAATTGAGCTTTTGTGGGATTCAATTCTAATTGCAGCTCGTCTGTTATTCTCTTTCGCATGCAGCTAAGGCCTGCTCCTGAGTCTATCAATGCATCGATCAGCTTATACTCTGTCTTGCCAATCCCTAGGTTTAAGTAAGGTTGCGTTTTACACATACCCGTTGAATCCTGATTTTTGACCTGATAGTTTGCCATAGGGATGGGCTCTTCTCCTAGGAGATAACGTTCATCTCTTTGCCTGATCCACTCTTTCCGTTTCCTAATGCGTTCTAGTGCTTCCTGTCGGGCTTCCTCTCGAATTCGTTCTTCTTCCTTTTTCCTATTTTGAGCTCCTAACAGTCGCGCTAGCATTTGATCAGTCAAGGGCTCCATGAATCGTCTTACTCTGCATCCACTGATGTAGTTGGGAAGAATGTCTCCGTCTAGTGTAGCGAGATTGACTGCACCACTAGTAGAGATTCGATTTATAATCAAGGGTCCATATCCGCGTTTTTGTAGCTTCCTTGCATGTTGTTTTAGGGTGTATACTAGGACTAAGTCGCCTTCTTTTAGTCCCTTGTCTTTTATATGTGAATCATAATATGCCTTTTGTCTCCATTTAGCGGCATAAATGCCTGCTACAGCTTGCAATCTAGTCTCGTGCAACTTTTCAATTTGATCTAGTTGCTGGGACAATTCATGACCGTTCCACTCATATTGCTGGGCCACTTTCAATGTAGGTACTAAGAAGTCAATTGGCAAAATTGCATTCTGCCCATACACTAGATTGAAAGGTGTGGTTCCAATGGCCGTTTTATATGCCACTCGGAAGGCCCAAATTGCGTGATGCAATTGTTTGTCCCAATCTGACCTTCCATTATTGACAATCTTTGTCAATACAATGCATAGTACCTTGTTGGAACTTTCAGCTTGTCCGTTAGCTTGAGGATGGTATGGGGCTGATTTTTTATGAATCACTAGAAAGTCATTCATTAGCGACTCAATGACTTCGTTTAGGAAATGAGTTCCTCGATCACTCACTATCTCAATCGGTAGTCCAAAGCGTGTGAAAATATGCTCAAAGAGAAATTTTGCTGTAGTTTGAGCATCATTCTTTCTAGTGGCTTTTGCTTCTACCCACTTGGTTAAGTAGTCGGTGGCTACTATGATGTACTCCGCATGTGATCCTTTAGTCGGTGGATTGATAGGTCCTATGAAATCAATACCCCACTTGGTAAATGCTCTTGCACAAACCATGGGTCTTAAAGGCATGTCGTCTCTTCGAATGGGATATTTCGCTCTCTGGCATGTTTCGCAGCTTCTCACATATGTCTCCGCATCCATATGTAGAGTTGGCCACCACAAGCCTGCAAAGAGAATCATCTTGACAGTTCTGTCTGCTGAAAAGTGTCCTCCCGCAGCTCCTGCGTGTGCCATTTCTAATATGGGAATATATTCTCCTTCATGCACACACAATCTGAGTTGATTGTCTTTTCCTCTTCTAAACAATTGTTTTCCCATTATCACATAATCCTTGCTCATTTCTTCTAGGGATCGCTTTCTTGCTAAACTAGCTCCTATTTCGTGCTCTTTCGTTTTGAGGAATTGTACTAATGTTTTACTCCAATTAGGCGCTATGGTCGAAAAAGGTAAGGACACGTGATCCTCCGGGATAGTTTCCTTGCATTCCACACAATTACTTACATAATCGTGAACGTCTTTTGACATGTCAGGCCAATATACGCCTAACCTTTTTAATTCTCGAATTGTTCCATGCATCCCTTGATGGGTCTTCCACTTGTTTACGTGCGCTTGCTGAATTAGTTGCTTCTGTTCGTCCTCCTCGACACATCTTAACAAGACACCGTTGGGTTCCTTATAATACATGCTTCCAGCAACAATGTGTAAATTTCTTGTTTGAAGAATCTCTTTTTTGCTATCCTTATTTATTGGGTGTTGAGGACCATGGGTGAGTATGGGAATTAGTCGTTCCGCCCACTTTGGACATACTTCAAGATTAAACAAATACGTATCTGGTAAATCATCCGGTACTCCGCTAGGTGGTTCTCCATGCGTTAGCCTTGAAAGGTGATCTGCTCTTACATGTGTGTTTCCTTTTTTGACTATTACCTCAAAGTCAAACTCCATTAATAACAAGAACCATCGTACCAATCTTCCTGTGTTGCAAGGCTTATTGACTAAATACAACAAAGCCTGATGGTCTATGAAGAACTTGAATTTGTTGGCTAAGAGGTAGTGTCTAAACTTCTTCACTGCATAAACCATTCCTAAGCCTTCCCTTTCAGTAGTCGTATAATTTCTTTCTGCTTGGTTTAATTGTCTACTCGCATAAGCGATTGGATGGTCAAGCTTCCCTTCGTCAGCTGGTTGAGCTAGGATACATCCAATGGCATAGTTCGAAGCATCAACATGAATATGAAAAGGCTTGCTCCAGTTGGGTGATTTTAGAATTGGGGCTGTACTCAGCCGCTTCTTAAGCTCGTTGAAGGCCTTCTCACACTCGTCTGTCCAAGTGAACTGAGTCAATAGACCATATAAAGGCTTAGCTATTATGGCATACATGTGAATAAACCTACGGTAATATCCACAGTGTCCCATAAAGGCTTGTACTTCCTTTGCATTCTTGGGTCTGGGTAGCTCTAAGATAACTTTAATCTTTTCTTCGTCCGTGGATATTCCATTCCTTGAAACGATGTGTCCTAGGATTTTTCCTTGTCGTACCATGAAGACACATTTCTCAGGGTTCAGACAAACTCTATATTGTCTACATTTATTGAATATTTTTCTCAGTTCCGGTATATGGTCTGGTCGTTGATTTGAGTATGTACACAGATCATCTACGTATACTTCCATACTTTTTCTCAGAAATTCTTTGAATACATGACACATCAGTCGTTGGAAGGTGGCTGGCGCATTAGTGAGCCCGAAAGGCATTACTCTAAATGCATAGATTCCCCATTCAGTCGCGAATGCGGTTTTATGCTGGTCCTCAGTTGCAATAGCTACTTGGTTGTAACCAGAGAATCCATCCAAGAAGCTATAGACCTCCTTGCCGGCAACTCTTTCCAAAAGATGGTCTATGATAGGTAAAGGGAAACTATCACGTATAGTTGCTGCATTTACCTTTTTCAAATTGATACACACCCTTAGTTTTCCGTTTTTCTTGGGCACTACTACTAGTGGCGATACCCATTCTGTGTGTTCAATCTCATAAATGAATCCTGCCGCTAGTAATTTGTCAATTTCTTCCTTTATTTTTGCTGCATAAACTTCATTATACGTATAAGGGTGTTGTTTAGAAGGTTTTGCATCTGATGTCATAGGGATTCGATGCGCGCATATGCTGGGTTCTACACCCTTGAGGTCTTTGTACGTCCAAGCAAACACGTCTCGATATTCTCGGATGAGTCGTATGAGATCCTCTTCTTCCTCTTCCGATACATCTTTCCCAATATATGTGCACCTCTCTTCTCCGTCTTCTATCGTTACAACAACTTTCTTGGTTTGTTCCTTGTTGTCATAGGCTTCTCCATCCCGGGCCTCTCGTTTAGGCATTTGAGTGGCTATCTTTCTTTCTTCCACTTCGTATCTTTTAAAATGTTCTGGAACTTCGAAATGGTCTGGTTCCGGTTCCACTTTACTCGTGTCCTCTCTATGCTCGTGTATTATTGGGATTTTTTCGATTGCTAAGACTTTTGTTAGTCTTTCTTTTGATTCTTTTTGCATGGTTTCTAAATATTGTTCCTCAGAGTCAAACTCTGGTTCCATTTCTATGCTTTCATACTCTTCTTTCCATTCTTCCTCTACCATTTCCCCTGCTTCTACTTCTTGGAGGACAACCATGTAGAGGTTCACGTCATATCCTTCCTCGTCTATACAATCGTTCATCATCAATACTTCCTCATTCACACACACATCTAATGTGGCTAGGATTTCCATCCAGCCATGTGGTTCGAAGAGTTCATCTGAAAAAATTTTAGGCATGTAATCGGGGTCTTCTATCGACCGATAGTTAGGGTGCCCTATTGGCCACATTTGTTTTTTACACTCCTCCTTCTTTGCTTCTTTGCACATCCACAACTGGGCATCCTCGTGCATCCAAGATTGGTCACTTGATCCAGCACTGTGAATGGATAGGTCATCTTCTTCTTTGTGGACTGGATTCCATTGTAATGGAGGGACATCCCGATAAGCGAATGTGTGCAAATTTATCTTGGTAGTGTTCCCTTGATGTTGGAGATATAATGAATCTCTGCCCCAATCTTGTACTACTCGCATCTGTCTCATGAAGGGTCGTCCTAATATCATCTCATAATTGTTTGCTTTTTCGAAATTACATATGGCCAGTGTGTGTTCAAATTCCACTCCACACGTGGTTAACTTAATTCCTTCCAATATTCCTAGGGGTCTCTCCACATGACCGTCTGCTAACTGGAGTTTCATGCGAGTGGGTCGTAAGGCTGGTTTTCCCCACTTTTCCCAAATCTCCTTCGTTGCAATTCCTACCCCAGCTCCTGTGTCTAAGATAGCTTTGGTCATGTACCCATTGTAGATGACAGGTAAACAGGTATTCCCTTCATCCCCTTCACTGAACTCTCCTACTTTATCGACTGGAACCTGTATTGTGGACTTATTTTCCAGTTCCTTTTCTTTTGATCCTCCATTCTTTGGCAGTGGTTTCAATTGATCTGCCATTTGCTTCCATAACTGGGGTTTAAGTCGAAGCAAATCTTCCACCATTAATTGGCATTGTACTTTTGTTTTCTTTAACTCTGTTAAGTTATGCGAACTCTCTTTTCCCTTTCCTGTTCCTTTTCCATGCACCGTGGGTGCTCGTATTATCACTGACTCTCTTTCGTACTCTCCCATATAGTTAGGCAATGTTGAAATGCTTATGGTCTCCTCTCTACCTCTATCGAGTCTTGAGATCTCCTCGTAGACTTCCTCGAGGTTAGGATGGGGTTGACAGTTTTCCACATCTATTTCATCAAATGGTGGTGGATCAACACCATTCTTCTTCCATTGTTCCTCTCTGATTCTATTCCACAAGTCCTTGGGCCATTTTGCTTCTAAGTCTGGTATGGCTGATACAGGGCCATCTTGTGCTGTCTCTTGTTCACCTTGGGAATCTTCTTTTCTCAATTCTTTATCCTTTGGTTTGATGTATTCTTCATAAGGTTCCTGTGCAATCCTTGTTTCTGGTAGAGTTGGGATAGTCTTTTCTAGGGTTGTTTGTGCTACTTCTATGAGTTTTCTGCATATGGCTAGTCTTTCTTTTTCTAATTCCCCTCTAGGGTAGATTTTTTCATGTTGCTCTATGTTTGGTCCCATTTTGATTCTAGCTTGGTACGCTTTTAGCCACATATCCAAGTCGTCTGGCTTTGGGTCTGCTAGAATTGATCCGGGCTTCTCCCTATCTGAGCTAGGTTCGATTAGCTCAGGAGTCTCCTTAGACTTCCCTTGTTCTTTGTGTTTACTTGATTTTTCAATTTGCTTTTTATTGTTTGTCCTCTTGTTCTTTGCCCATTTATCCTTAAGTTTCTCTCGTCTTTCTTTCCATTTCTGAGCTTTTGTGTTGCGGGAATTTTCACATGGGTCCTCGGAATCTTCCACTATCTGAGTTGAAGGGCTTATTTTCGTGTTGTTTTTTTGCTCCTCTTCCGAGTGCTGTTCTTTTTGTTGTTTTGTTTGGGCTCTAGTGATGGCTTTTAGTGGCACTGTGTACTCCTTATCACTTCCCGATTCTTCTATGACCTCTATTACATTGATTGGTGCAGAACCTTGGTTTTTTACCGGATTCTTAGGGCAATCCCTAAAAAGATGTTCCTTTCCGCAATCACTGCAATATCCTTCCCAGATTCTAGGTGGTGGAGGGTTGTATGGTCGAGGGCACTCTCTAATGAAATGGTCTCCTCCACATCTATAGCATGGTCCTCTCTGTACTGGTGGTCTATTGGGTGGTCTCATGGGTTGTGGAGCTTTAGGAGCTGTATACATTAGAGTGGAAGTCTCTGCTCCATAAGTCTGATCATAGCCTTCATACCCATAGTATGTAGTCTCATATGCCGGTTCGTATTCCATCATGTAGGCTTCATACGGATAGTACTCACTTGGTAGGGTTTCGTATCCCAGGTTTGTTGATTCTATCTGGGTCATTGTCGTGGCTGGTACTATAGCTCTTTCTAGATTTTCTTCTGGATGCGCATACTTTACTGGTACTACTTGTTGAGGTTGCGACGGTTGGGGTCCTAGCACTGGTTGTGGTGGTGGGTATGGTGTCTGTTCAATTGGTCTAGGTACTCCCGTCTGTGTTGGATAAGAGTTGTATCTTGGGATCTCTCTGTTCGGGTCTCTAGGTGGATATCCATACGGTCGATACTGAGGTGGTTGGAAAGGGCGTGTTTGCCTATTAAATGGACAATTCTCAGTAGTGTGATTAGTGTATTTCTGTTCTATGTGACAGTACCAAGAAGTCACTTGTTGTTGCTGCCTGTTGTATGGATAAGCTGGTTGTGCACCGCCCCCTCCTCGAACACACAGGTGAGTGGGGTGATCTCCTCCACATAAGCTACATCTCCGTAGCATAGGCAATCTTTGAGTTGGGTGTTGATAAGCTCTTTGCCCCTATGCCCCTAATTTCTTAGCTAATAGCTCTGCTAATTCTTCCACGTGACTGGAGTTGGAAGAAATGGCACTCCTTGAACCGTCCGATTTAGCATGGCTGGACTTGCTGTTGAGGTCCTCGGCCAAGTTATCTTCCAAATCAATACACTCCTGAAGACACTCACTCAAAGTTTGTAGTCTTTTCACGTACACTAGTGTTCTTAAGGTTCCGTTAGTGAGCCCATCTAAAAATAGTGAAATCATCTTTTGTTGAGTCGGTCTCTCTGTCACTGGGCATCTATCCACGTACTGGTTGAACCTTCTGGCGGCATTCTTCACCGTTTCATTAAGATTTTGTTTGAAGCTGTGAATTAGCGAAGCTGAATTGTGTTTGATTCCTCTCTTAGTGAATTCTCCTATGAATTCTTGAAAAAATTGTTCCATATTTCCAAACTGATTGGGATCTAAGGGTTGGAACCAGGTCAGAGCTGTTCCTATGAGGGTGAGTCCAAACGCCTCATACTGTACAAAGAAGTCGTCCACTTGTTCCGCTCTTAGGACTTGTTTGAATTCAGCAATGTGATCATATGGTTCTCCTGATCCATCATAAGGGTTTCTTACACACTTAGCCACTTGAATAGGCCTCAGCCTTCTAACTGGTTCAGGTGGTCTGGGTATCACGGGAAGAATAGGGACAGCTGGTTGTATTGGTGGCATTCCAGGCTGTCTTCCTATAGGTGGTTGTGGTCTTACTGGTGGTCTGTACTGGTTTCCTATCCCTGGTTGGGTCTGATAGTGTGCTTGTACTCCTGGCGTGGCAAATTGTACGTGAGCCTGATTTGGTACGCTCCTATGGCTGGTCTGTCCTGACGCAGTATTTTCTGTTTCTTCTTGATTTCCAAATGGATTTTGTGAGGTTGTTGCCTGCTCTCTCTGAGAAAACACAGGTGTACCCATATATCTTAATCGAGACCTGTCTAAGATACTCACAGGCCAATACCTCCTTTGATCTTTATCCAGGTATGTGAGTCTAGTCTCATCATCCGGGTCTTTCAGTTCATAGAATGTCATGGGGTTCTCTTCTCTCCCTGGAACAGGTGAATCGGTTTGCAACAGTAAGTTTGATCCGTGAATCATATAGACTTCTAACAAATAGTCGTCTTGAGGTATCAAGTTACCTCTCAAGACACGTGACACTCGGGATCTGCCTCTAGGGGTGGTCACAAACTCTTCTGGTTGTGTCCTTCCTAGGTTTTCAGGGTCTAAGAGTTCCCCTCTTTCATTGATCCTTTCCGAGAATTCGGTTACAATGTAGATGTGGCCAACTTTGTCAACATATGCACCTCCTTCGTATTTGACAGCTGGTCGGGGTACAATTGTGGCATTCTGGGAAGTTACCATCCTGGCCACAGACCTATTTAAGCCATCCAGGTAGATTGGAATCTCCTGGGCATTGGTGGATACATACTGCAGGGTAGTACGGTAGTCCCCCTCCACAGTAGTCATGAAGCTTCTCGTTGGTGTGGGACCTTGCATGTCTTCCGAAGCCATAGGTAATTCCTCTTCCGAGTCACTAGAAGTTTCTAAGTAAACAGAGTGGTGACTAGCCTGGGCAGTACTTCCTACTGAAGATATGATACTCCTTCGACTACTTAGAACTCTTCGTGACCTCAAGTTCATTCACTCTCCCAAGCCTCTCTTTATGCTTCTTAGATTCCCCTTGGGTAGCTCTCCCAATGACTCAATTTGTCTGCCAAAAGAAGGGGTCAATCTGGGCGATACCACTTCCTGACGATACCACTCTCGGCGATACTGCACTGACCGCGATACGATACCAGAGGTCTATGCGATACGATACCAGGCACCCAGACGATACGATATCAATCTGGTGTCGCGATACTATTCCGAAAAACAAACGATACGACACCTCAACTATGCACGATACGATACCTGAAAATCTCGACGATACGATACTAATGACAGTGTCGCGATACTACCCTGATGAACAGACGATACGATACCACAGCGGTGTCGCGATATCAGAATTCTCAAGACACGATACGATCTCAAGAAGACTGACGATACGATACCAGATATAATATCGCGATACCTCACTAGGAAACACCACGATACGATACTGGCAAAATCGACGATACGATACCAGAGGCCACAGGCGATACGATCTCACCGTGATGAGTGCGATCGCGATACCAATCTTGGCGACACGATACCACTACGGTGTCGCGATACCAAGATAAGCAATCAACGATACGACACTTGGGGAGGGCCCGATCGCGATACCCAAGTAGTGTCGCGATACCAAAGTATCAAGCGATACGATACCACCCGGTAAAGTGAGATCGCGATACTAAAGACTTAGGCGATACGACACCACAATGGTGTCGCGATACCAAGTGTTAGTACCAGACGATACGATACCAGGGATCGGACACGATCGCGATACCAACTCGGTGTCGCGATACCGAAATAGTGTCGCGATACCAAGACTGATATCCAACGATACGACACCTCTGGTGAGTGTCGCGATACAAGGGAATTTTGGTATCGCGATACCAAAACTCAACCGATCGCGATACTCAAGCCAAAAGGTCTCCAAACTTGAAAATTTTTATACCCCCTTGCACCTCTCACCCTTCTCCTCACTTCTAAGCCTCTGTCTCTCACAAAATATGCAATTAATCAAAAATTTTCCCCCCCACGATACCGCGCATTCCTTTTAATCATTTGTTTGTGCAAGTTTAGAGAGTTTTAGGTATTAAATCTTCATGGGGACTCACCTTGGGTCTATCTAGTTTGCTTCTTGATCTTCTGCACAAGCTTTGAGGCTCTATCCTACACGATACCACTCTGACGATACCAGTCGCTGCTCGCCACGATACTGAAACACTGGGAAGTGTCGTGTGAAATGAAAATTTTTTGGTTTTTATAGTTTTTTTAGCAGAACTTGAATTTTGGGTATTTTTGGTGATTTTTGGTGATTTTTGGGGATTTTGGTCTACTCCTACTCCTCTTCTCCTTACTTCTCCTCTCCTTCTATCCTAACCCTAACTCCTTCTTCTCTTCCCTCCTCCTAAACCTAAACCTAAAACTTATCACACACACCTCGAAGATGAGAAGCGACAAGTGCTGAAGTGGTGGACTACTTGCCAATGGACAAATTTGCGTCTACAAGTACGATTCGATCACACTTGGTCTATAACCATCACGAAGGCACCTCGGTTAAGTGACTCCCCGGCAACGGCGCCAAAAACGTGTGTACTTGAGCCACGAAAACTCAAGGACTTGTGCCAATGAGACTATACCTCAATTGCCACACAAGTGCATATAGTGGGATCTTTAACACACATTTAAATGTCAATCCTAAGGAGCGACTAACCAAGTGTATGAAGACGTGTGCACACGTGATGGGTAATGAAGTGGTTTCGTTAGCATGCACGAGAAAAGACTACTACCACTCACACATACTGAAATACTGAAAGTGTTGCCGCAAGCCTCTTTACAGCAGTTTTGGTATTTTGAGGTTTTCTCCCAGCCCAGAACTCCGAACATAGGCAATAGGGTACTCGTTTCGAAGCTCTCGACGAGACGCATCCAATGGTGGTGGTTTCACTCAATTCTGACCACTCTGCTTCAAGTTATGGCAAAAACAGTGAATTACACGAGTCACAAACACCCGCGCCACAGCTTCTCTTAGCTTACGCACGCACTACAGCAGCTCAAAACAAAGGGGAAGGGGTAGACAACAGTCCTACACATGCATTTCAAGCATCACACACACATACAAGAGCAAAATGAAGATCAAAATCAGCAAGAAAGAGGCAAACTCGAAAATTCAGAAGTGCTCCCTCTTCACAATGGCAAAAAGTTCTTTACAAAGAGTCACTTTTGACTTATATACTAGTGCCCTAAGTTTGGTCCTTTCACACAAGAGACCGGCACTTTATTCACTAAAAGACTAATTTCCTACTATTGTACATGGGTAAATCACTAATCTTCTGTGGGGATGCATCTAGAGGACTCCTCTAGTGCATTTACAACGGAAAATATATACAAAAATGGTTATGATACAAAAGTTGTGTGTCTAAATCGGAAAAATTTTGGGGCCCGTCTTTTTCTCTGCTCTGTGTGCTCTTTAGCTCTGCAACACAAGTTTATCCTGATTATGTGTGTTAACTTAACAAAGCATTGTATGGTCTCAAGCAAGCTCCAAGAGCTTGGAATTTTAGGCTTGTTTCATTCTTGCAGGACAAAGGCTTTCAACCAAGCAAGGCAGATCTTTCACTCTTTATTAAAAAGAGTAATTCTGAGGTCATCTACCTATGTGTATATGTAGATGATATTATATTGACAAGAAATGATGCAAATGGTATGAAGAGGATCAAAGATCAGATGAGAGAAGAGTTCAAGATAAGTGATTTGGGTTCACTTACCTACTTCCTAGGCTTGGAAGTTGTCTACAAAGATCATGGTTTGTTTCTCACTCAAAGGAAGTACATTAAGGACATGTTGGCAAAATTCAATATGCAAGATTGTAAGATTGCAGGTACTCCAATGGAGGTCAATCACAAATTGAGCTCACATGAAGGTGAACTCATAGAGGACATCACATCATATCAAAGTCTAGTGGGTAGTCTCAACTATGCCACATTGACAAGAGTAGATATATGTTACAGTGTGAGTGTGCTAAGTCAATTTATGCACACACCAAGGAAACCACATATGGATGCTGCAAAAGGATTCTCAAGTATCTCAAAGGAACCATAAATGAAGGACTTTATTATCCTTATGTATCTGATTTAGGTTTGAAGCTATTTTCTGATGCAGATTGGGCTGGCTCCAAGGAAGATAGAAGGAGCACTTCAGGTTATCTTACCTTTGCAGGTTCAAAGCTTATTTCATGGTCATCCAAGAAGCAACCCACAGTTGCTCTCTCTTCTACTGAAGCTGAATACAGAGGTCTTTCCATAGCTACACAAGAAGCTATGTGGATGAAGACATTATTCAAAGATCTTGGATTGGAGTTTGGAACTCCAACTATTTTTTGTGACAATATGAGTTCTATTCACTTAGCTGCTAATCCTATTTTTCATGCAAGGACTAAACATATTGAAGTTCATTATCACTATGTACGAGAGAAGGTTCTAAGCAAAGAGATTCAAATATCATATGTGTCCACTCATCAACAATGTGCAGATATTCTAACCAAAGCATTGGATGGTACAAAGCTTTGCAAATTCAAGGCTATGACTGGTTTACAGGTAATCTTGGAAGATTAAAGACCTCAAGCATACTTGGCTTGAGGGGGAGCTGTTGGAGCAAGTCTATGACAAGCCTAAGTATTGGCTTGAGTCCCACAAAGTCATAGAAGAAGCTTCAAAATGAAGACTATGTAAAGTTCACTTGTGAACTACCTCTTGTAACTTTTGAAGAGTTTACTTAATGTAAAAGTGAACGAATTTTAAGTGGTTGAGTCCACTTGATCAAGAATGGAAAGAGGAGCCATGAATTCGTGATTTGTGGTAGGTAGAGAATCAAATCAATCATTGATTGATTGGAGAGTGATTGAGGGAAGTTAGCCTCCCAAACTCAACTATAAATAGATGGCAGTTTTAGTTGTGGTTAGAGAGACCTATGTGAAGACCTCCAAGAGCTGAGCTTTATGCCATATCAAGGTGTGATTACAAGGCACACATATGTATCAGTACGTCCATTGTATTTTACAAGCAATATACTTTCATTTTCATTATCATTTGGGTTCATATTTCCATGTTCTTGTGAAGTGTACTACTCACTGCCATTACTCTCAGTTTTCTTAGTCAGATTGCAGAGATTGTTTCTCTGAGCCTGGTGCATCATTTTTAGTGATTTAACTTGGTAAAGTTAGCTCTATAAGTCTACTATATGCTCACAAGTTTTCATGTCATTTGGAAGTTGCAAACTTCAGTCATGTTTAGTTGAAGTCAACAGTGTCTGTCATTTTCTCTTCTCTGTCAGGTACCCGACTTTTTTACTCATCTTGTCAGAGCCATTTCTCAGTGGTTACTTATCCAAATTCAATTATTTAAAGCTTTTTGGATTCATCTTACTGTCTAGTATAACCATACAAATTTTTATAATCATTGGATTCCTAAATTTTGAGTTATGTTCATTTTTCTGCTCACTGGTCTCAAACTATAGCAGCCCGTGAAAATCGGGATGATGTCATCACTTGTTAAAACTCATTCTCAGTGTGTGGTTTATTATTTTTTATGAGATTACTCTTGAAAGTTATCTCTTTAAGCTACCTAGACTTCCCCAAGAGGAATTAAGCTAATTGTTGCTGTGCTTAGAGAATTATGTAAAACATTGGACAGGTGTATGAACCAAGAATAGCAAGTTTTCACCTCTGAGCTAACTCCAACTTATCTGTTTTGATCTATCTTTTTGAGAGTGATCTTCCAAAGTACATAGGGTGTCTAATACATCCATTGGCAAGCTAAAAGGGCCCACCATATACTCATGGAGTTCAATTGGCTGGTGTAGGTCAAGGATTTTGCAACACATCTTCATCTTCAAGCACATACCTATCCATCTCTTCACAATGTTTAATGTACAATGTGGGAGCAAAACTCTAAACTACTCTATGTGAACAAAAATAGGTGGATGAGTGAATGTACAAATGTAACAAACATATTCAGATGTATGGACAGAAATCTGAATATATATGAGATGTGTGACCTAATAGGTTGTAGAAGAGTGAATATGAGTGATAGAAAGAGGAAGCATCAGTGTAAAACTGATAATCAACAAACCCTCATCTAACCTTAGGCTATGGAAGATCTCTCTCTCTCTCTCTCTCTCTCTCTCGCTCTCTCTCTCTCTCTCTCTTATTCTCCTTGCTATCTGTGAGTGACTTGGGCTCTTCAGTTTGATTCTCCTTTCCTACCTCAAGGGTGGTGGATTCTACGAAGTAAAGATGTGCTTCTTCATTAGAGAAGAAGGGTTCCATGATAATTCTAAGTCTTCATCACTTGTTTTGCTTGCTTCTTGAGTCGATTCCATGCATTGTTCTAAAATAGGCTTGTCTTCTAAGGGTCCTATAATAACGATGGAAATTTCATATCCGTCCTCATCACAGTGACGGCTCCATTGTTCTTCATTTACTGCTATTTCCATGGTGGCTAAGATCTTTGCCCAACCATGAGGCTCAAATTCCTCATTTGGGAAGACTATAGGTGCATAAGCAGGATCTTGAAGGGTGAATGGATGTCACTCGGAGCCTAAAGTTCCAACTTTTAAACTTTCTTCTTCTTATTTAGCTACCTTACACATCCATAGATGATTGTCCTCATGCAACCATGAAGGATCTGATTCTAAGGATTGCATAGATTCTATTTCCTTGGGTGTCCTATGGATGGTGTTCCATTGTAGTGGGGGTACATCGCGTGGGAATAGTCTTTGAGATTGACTTTGGTAGTCACTCCTAAATGTTTTAGGTACAAAGAATTGGTTCCCCAATCTTGTATAATTTGCATTGCTGCATAAATGGGCATCCCAAATCATCTCGTAAGCTTGATTCTTTCCAAACTCACAAATGGCAAAGTTGTGCTCAAATTCTACACCACATGTGGTGAGAGATATTCCTTCCAATAACCCTAAGTATTTCTCAATATGACCATCATCCATTTGCAACTTCATCCTCATGGGTCTTAATGCTATCTTGCCACAATGTTTCCATAAAGAAGTGGTGGCAATGGCCACTCCAGTGTCATTGAGATTTTCTCTCCTCTCTCATTCATGAAGACCTACAGGAAACACATTCGGTGAAGGTAGCCAGAATTCCCTAAGAATTCCAAGATGCATCAAGGATCTCAAAGGGAGTTCACATGCAAACTTTGGAAGAAATCAAGCAAATTTAGGGTAGCAGTCAAAGTTGGTCAAATGTTGGAAATTAGGGCATAAATTTCAATGTCTCCAAATCACATGTAAATTCATATACTTGTAAAGCCTATCAAAGGCAATCTTTAGCGTGAATTTCGCATGTAAATGGATTTTTTAGCACATTGATATGCCATGTGCATTTTGTAAAAAATGTAATTTTTCAACTTAGACCCTATAAAATCCACTAAGTATATTGCAATATCAGCTCAATATGCTGAAGTCGACTTTCAACAATTCGTTTGAGGGCTCATCCCAACACTCTCATGAAGTCCACTAAGTATATTGCAAGCTATGAATTTAGAACAAGTTTTTGAGGCCTTAAGCAATGGTGCAACATAATAATAAAGATGTGCTAAAGAGGATCGAGCAGGAATGCCACAGAGATTGTTTTGAGTCACTTGTACAATCATTCATACATAAACCACTCAAACACAAGCTCCATGGGTTGTTCTAATGTGTTGGGAGAAATGGTTGGATGCACTCAGAAGATTGAGTTGATGCTGCTAATCTTGCTTTGCACCAGCCCTCTTTGACTCCAGATATGCTTAGTGGACCCTTTGAGCTTCCAAATGATACCAAAATATGCTATATGTACTTTTGAAAAAGTTTGAGTAATGACTTGATCAAAACAGATAAGTTTGTAAATCACAAAGCTCAAAAACTTTCTATTTTTGTCTTGATACCTGCTCAGTCTTTCACTCAGTATGACCAGTATAGTTACAATTGGAAAAATTCCTTCTAGAGATATTAAATTATTTTAACAAGCTACCATTTGCAAGTGGAATGAGAAGAAATGACAAACTATACTCCGAGAAAGAAGTTTAGCAAAATTATATGTACCCCCGATATTTTAGGAGCTCTGCAGACACAGACCAGTGAGCACTTCGACTAAGATTTCTCTGCAATGGCTAAACCAAATGACTTCAAAATTTGTAGGCGTATAGAAGACTTTGAGCTGAATCCAATGTGCTTTGAATCACTTGATTTGGATAAGTAGATACTGAGATATGACATGTTGAAGTTGACAGACTTGGAGGTAGAAAACTCAGAGAACACAGAGTTGATCAATGTAAGTATATGTATTGATTAACATTAGTTTACAAACTCATTGGCATGCCAAGCATTGCCTAATGAGGTAGAGATGTGTAGGCTATGGTGTATCTCTCTTACACACTCAATACTAGCAGAAATGAAGCTCGGATGTACTCTTCTATCCCGCGAGTTTTTTACATGACTTTTATATGTGATGGAGATGTATTTGAATTTCAAATTCAAAACTAAGGCTCCCTAAAATCATTCATCTAAAGGTAAGGAGATATTCTCTCCAATTACACCATCCCTTTTTCCACGAATCTAATCAAGTAGGTGTGATCATTTACATGCCAAGTCATTTAGACTTTTACAAGAGATAAAATGGTAATAAGTCATAAGAATAAGGTCCTATGGTTCTAGCTTCACATAGTGATATCCTTCAAGGGTTCCAAGCCAAAGGTGAAGGCTTGAATTGCACCAACAGCTCCCCCTCAAGCCAAACACTTTGGCTCAAGTCTTCATCTTCATTCTTCAATCACATCATGTAATCCAATCATGGATTTGAATCTGCATAACTTGTTTCCATCCAAAGCTTTAGTAAGTAAATCTGCACATTGCATATTAGTGGACACATAAGTCAATTGAATATCTTTGCTTAGCAATTTTTCTCTCACATAGTGGTAATGAACCTCTATGTGTTTGGTTCTAGCATGATATATTGGATTAGCTGCAAGGTGAAGAGAGCTTGTGTTATCTCCAAAGATAATTGGAGGTCTAGTGTATAGACCTAACTCTGTATATAAAAGCTTCAACCAGATAGCTTCTTGAGTGGCATTGGCTAGCCCTCTATACTCTACTTCAGTAGATGACAAGGCTACTGTAGGTTGTTTCTTGGCTGACCAAGAAATAGGTTTATCACCTGCAAAACATATGTATCCTGATGTGCTCCTCCTATCATCCTTGCATCCTGCCCAATCTGCATCTGAGTATACTTTAATGTCAATATCTGATGTATAAGGAAAGTACAAACCATGGTTCTGAGTTCCCTTTAGATACTTCAAGATCTTCTTTGCTGCCTCTAGGTGAGGTACCCTTGTTTTGTGCATGAATTGGCTTAGCACACTAACTCCATATGCTATGTCAATTCTGGTTAAGGTAGCATAATTCAAACTACCTACCATACTTTGATATCCTGTAATGTCTTGGACTTCATCCCCTTCATGAGCACTTAGCTTTAGGTTGACCTCCATTGGAGTAGTTGAGACTTTAGCATCCTGCAAGCCAAACTTCTTGACCATATCCTGTACATACTTCTTTTGAGTGATATATATACCTGAGTTGGTGTAGACTAACTCAAGAGCTAAGAAGTACTTCAATAATCCAAGATCATTAATCTTGAACTCTTTCATCATCTGTCCTTTGATGTGTCTAATCCCATTGACATCATTGCCTGTAATGATGATGTCATCAACATAGACACACAAGTAGATTACCTCTGCACTACTTCTCTTTATGAACAGAGAAGTGTCAGCTTTGCTCATCACAAATCCTTGGTCTTGGAGATATGTTGTCCGTAATTCCATGCTCTAGGCCTGCTTCAAACCATATAGAGACTTCTTCAATTTACACACATAATTTACCTTCTTGGGATCTTCATAGCCAGGTGGTTGTGACATGTAGACTTCTTCAGATATCCATCCATTCAAGAAAGCATTCTTGACATCTAATTGGTACATGTTCCAATTCTTGGATGCAGCTACACTCACTAGTACTCTGATTGTTGGCATCTTAGCCACAGGAGAAAATGTCTCCTCATAATCAATGCCTTGGGTTTGTGCAAAACCCTTGGCTACCAACCTAGCTTTGTACCTGTTGATTGATCCATCTGAGTTTCTCTTTAGCTTGTAGATCCATCTGGAACCTATCACCTTCATAGAGTCCTTCTTGGGTACCAAGTCCCATGTGTCACTCTCCTTGAGAGCTTCTATTTCTTCATCCATAGCTCCTTTCCATTCTGGTTTGGTGATTGCCTCTTCATATGTACCTGGTTCTTCATTCAACAAATCCTTTGCAAGATATACAGAATGTTTGGTTACAAGAGAAGTATCATACCCATATCTGATAGGCTTCTTACTTTCTCTCTGAGATCTCCTCATAGCTTGAGTTGAGGATTCTGGCATATCCTCTAGCTTCTTCATTTTCATCTTCCCTTTGGACTTCCATGCCTTGAATTCCTCAAGGTTAATTGTATCATCATCATCTGAGCTTGAGTCTTCTTTCTGGATTGGTTCCTCTTTGGTGAGCTTTGGGAAATCTTCTTCCATATCATAAGGTAGACTAACCTTCTTGCATTCATTCTCATACCATGAGTCATTCTCATCAAAGATGACATCTCTGCTTACCTTGAAGCCTTTGTTTGTTGGGTTGTAGAATCTGTACCCTTTTTTATTCAAATCATAACCAATGAAGATACATTTTTCAGCTTTAGGATCTAGCTTTCCCCTTACCTGAGAGGGAATATGCACATATGCTACACAACCAAAAATTTTGCAATGATCCAATGATGGTCTCTTACCATGCCAAGCTTCATAAGGTGTCATGCCATCAAGAGACTTTGATGGCAACCTGTTAATGAGATAGGTGGCAGTAGATACACTCTCTGCCCAAAGATAATTTGGCAACTTCTTTTCATTAAGCATAGACCTAGCTGTTTCTACAATGAGTCTATTCCTTCTTTCAGCTACCCCATTTTGTTCAGGTGAGTACCTTGTAGTTATCTCCCTTTTGATGCCTCTTTCCTGCAAGAAATCTTCAAACTCATTGGAGAAGTACTCTCCTCCTCCATCTGACCTTAGCCTCTTCAAGTTTCTTCCTGTTTGGTTTTCAACAAGTGCAAGATACCTCTTGAAACAATTAAACACTTCATCTTTATGCTTCATAAAGTATAAGACAGTCCATCTGCTATAATCATCAATGAAGGACACATAGTACCTTGATCCTGAAATGGAGGGATCCTTGCTAGGTCCCCAAACATCTGTGTGTACTAAGTCTAAGTAGTCTTCATGCATAAAACCTTTCTTTGAATAGGGCAACCTGTGAGACTTACCAAACTGACAAGCACCACACTTGTAAATCATGTGTTGCTTGGACACATTAGGTATCCCAAGCACACATTGATCCCTGCACATTTGCTTTAGGGTTCTTTCACCTATGTGACCTAACCTCTTGTGCCATATTTCTAACTCTGAAAGTGTTTGATCCTTGTAATTGTATAAAGCAATGTTTTTGGTGTCTTCTAGCTCAAAAGTAAATAATCTACCTGATTTTTCTCCCTTGGCTATCCTTCTGAATCCATGTCTTGGGTCCTCTACATATGCTCCATGTTGAGTGAACCTGACCTGCAAACCTTTCTCCACAATCTGACCAACACTCATTAGGTTCTTGGTAATGGTTGGTACATAAAGTACCCTGCTCAATAGGTTCTGGTTTCCATCACAAGTTTTCACATTTCCAATCTTTACAACAGAATGTTTAGTATCATCACCTGTCTGTACATGATGTTTGCCCTTGGGATCTTCCAAATCAGAGAGTAGTGCCACATTACCAGCTACATGGTTAGAACACCCTGAATCAATATAAAATAAATGATCATCATTTGTACCTGCCTTGGAGGTCATATTCATGATCAATAGGGAGTCATCTTGCTCCTCTGTGTAGTTGTTGTAATCCCTTCTATTTCTGAATCCACCTTGGTAGTTACCATTGTGGTTGTGGTTGTAATTGTTGTTGTATTGATTGTTGTATCCATTGTAGCCTTGTTGTTGGTTGAATCTGCCTTTACCTTGAGAGTATCCACCTCTTTGATAGCCTCTTCCTCTCTGATTCTTATAATTTCTGTAGCACTCATCTGTGGTATGGTTAGACAATCCACAAATGTTGCATGGTGATGAGTTGTAGGGTCTCCCCCTACCTTACTTACCTCCTCTGCTCCTGCCTCTTGAAGATCTACCTCTCCCTGCATAATTAGCTTGGGAGGTAGAGTCTTCTTCTTCTTGCTTCTTCCCTTTACCTTTATCCTTAACTTTCTTATCAGTATATAGAGCAGAGGGGTTATTACCTTTTGATTGATCTCCAGCCTTTGTAAACTTTGCTTCATGTGTGAATAGTTGGCCCATGAGAGTTGTGAGATCTGGTGTATGCATGTCCATGTAGAGATCCATTGCAGTGGTGAAGCTCTCCCACTTATCATCCGCCTTTAGTCCATTGGTTACTTGCCTTACTATTTGTGCCTCTTCAATCTCCTCTCCAATGCTTGCTAATTGGTCTGCCACATCCTTGATCTTGGTCACAAATTCTGAGACTGATTGCTTTGGTTGCTTCCTAAGGGTTGTGAATTCAATCCACAATTGATTCTTTCTGGCTCTTGTGTTAGAAGAGAAATATGATGACAAGGTTTCCCAAGTCTCTTGGGAAGTCTTGCAATTCCTGATGTGAGGTAAAAGGAAATCAGATATAGAGTTAAGAAGATAAGACCTTGCCAAAGCATCTTTTGCACACCATTGGTTGAGCCTCTCTTGTTCATCCTTGGTGGGTAGTCCTCTAGCTTTGAATGAGGGCAATTCCTCATCTCCTGATATGAATCCAAACAAGCTTCTTCCTTGTAGATAGGTCTTCATCCTTAGAGACCAAGCTTGGTAATTGTTCCTGTCCAATTTGTCAATGAATGAAGGAAAACCATCTCCCATGTTTACCTTATTTGCTCTGATACAACTGTTGGGAGAAATGGTTGGATGCACTCAGAAGATTGAGTTGATGCTGCTAATCCTGCTTTGCACCAGCCCTCTTTGACTCCAAATATGCTTAGTGGACCCTTTGAGCTTCCAAATGATACCAAAATATGCTATATGTACTTTTGAAAAAGTTTGAGTAATGACTTGATCAAAACACATAAGTTTGTAAATCACAAAGCTCAAAAACTTTCTATTTTTGTCTTGATACCTGCTCAATCTTTCACTCAGTATGACCAGTATAGTTACAATTGGAAAAATTCCTTCTAGAGATATTAAATTATCTTAACAAGCTACCATTTGCAAGTGGAATGAGAAGAAATGACAAACTATACTCCGAGAAAGAAGTTTAGCAAAATTATATGTACCCCCAATATTTTAGGAGCTCTGCAGACACAGACCAGTGAGCACTTCGACTGAGATTTCTCTGCAATGGCTGAACCAAATGACTTCAAAATTTGTAGGCTATAGAAGACTTTGAGCTGAATCCAATGTGCTTTGAATCACTTGATTTGGATAAGTAGATCCTGAGATATGACCTGTTGAAGTTGACAGACTTGGAGGTAGAAAACTCAGAGAACACAGAGTTGATCAATGTAAGTATATGTATTGATTAACATTAGTTTACAAACTCATTGGCATGCCAAGCATTGCCTAATGAGGTAGAGATGTGTAGGCTATGGTGTAGCTCTCTTACACACTCAATACTAGCAGAAATGAAGCTCGGATGTACTCTTCTATCCCGCGAGTTTTTTACATGACTTTTATATGTGATGGAGATGTATTTGAATTTCAAATTCAAACTAAGGCTCCCTAAAATCACTCATCTAAAGGTAAGGAGATATTCTCTCCAATTACACCATCCCTTTTTCCATGAATCTAATCAAGTAGGTGTGATCATTTACATGCCAAGTCATTTAGACTTTTACAAGAGATAAAATGGTAATAAGTCATAAGAATAAGTTCCTATGGTTCTAGCTTCACATAGTGATATCCTTCAAGGGTTCCAAGCCAAAGGTGAAGGCTTGAATTGCACCAACATAATGGTGTGTCATAATTAAAACCCCTCTCTTGCTCTCTTCAACTGCTTTTTTACAATGAAAATTTCCCACTCTTTGATTGTTTCTTCTATGAAAACTTTTTATTAATACAATAGAAATTCGACACAAGAGATAAGAATCCTTTGGATCCAGATAGACATTTTAAGATCTCAAGATTTCTTGAACATCGATCCCACATTAGTTTACACACTTTATTTGATGTTTCAGGGCTCTTACTCACCTTCAAGATTTTTTTTTGTAAAAGATCTCAACATTTTTGGTCCTCCTTTGCATTTATTATGTATGGGTTGTGGTTACTTTCCTCTAATTGGGCATGGTTAGGAAACTCGAGTGGTATTACTCACTGTTGGCCAACTATCCTAAGCTGAAGAGAAATTTTCTCAGTTTCAAGTCCATTGAGTGATCGTATAACCAATCTTGGCCAAGGATCAATGGTTCTATCCGATCATCTTCGTAACAAACTAGTAGCTTCACCATTAAGGTTACATCTTCTATGAGGATAGGAAGGTCCACCTCACCCATGCAAGGGGTTTCCATGCCTCCTAGCCCTATGGGGTATGCCTCGATTGGCCACATTTCTAATCCCAAATCTATGAGACCACCTAATTACACTAGTTGAAGCACCTGAGTCAATTAAAGCCCTAATATCCTAGCGCGTATTGCTTTGCTTTAGCATGACTATAATGAATGGTCTCCTATCCACTATGCTACGGTGAGATGTTGACTTTATTTGACACATGGCCATAGGATATCTTGGGGCTTCTTCATTGGTATGAGGGGTTAATATAGAGCCTTCTAATTGGTTATAGTGTCCTCTACCTAGCCCTTGTCTTCTTAATTTCATACATTGAATGCATTCTAAGCCCTCACTCTGAGCTTCTTCTCGTATTCTCTTTTGTTCCTCCTTGCACTCCTTTGCGATCGTGAGTCGTCTAAGCATATCCTTAGTAAGAGGTTCTTGATAAAGCTTGACTCTACAACCACTAATATAATTAGGCATTATCTCTCCTTCTAGTGTGGCTAGCTATACTGCTCAACCTCTAGAAAGCCTATTTATAATCTTAGGTCCATATCCACATTTCTCTAGCTTTCGTGGATCTTGTTTCAGCATATACACTAGGACAAAATCACCTTCTTTCAAGCCTTTGTCTTCCACATGTGCATCGAAATAGGTTTTCTATTGCTTCTTGGCTGCATATATGCATGTTGCCGCTCTCAACCTCGTTTCTCCTAATTGCTTCAAGTCCATGATCCGTGATGATAACTCATGGCTAGTACACTCATGCTCTTGTGCAACGTTAAGGGTGGGTATCAAAAAATCCAATGGAAGCACCACATTTTGATCAAAAACCATATAAACGGGAGTTGCATTGGGTATGCTCTTGTAGGCCACTCTATATTCCAAAACAATATGATGCAATTGTTTGTCCCAATCTAAGTGTTTGTTGTTTATGAGTTTCACTCATACATTACAAAGGATGTTGTTAGTAATTTCTACCTATCCATTGACCTAAGGATGATATGGTGCAGCTTTCTTATGAATTACCATAAAATCTTGTAACAAATATTCAATAACCTTGTTTAGAATGTGAGTCCCTCTATCACTCACCAATTCTATAGGTAATCCATATCTTGTAAAGACATTCTCAAATAAGAACTTTGCAGTCATGTGTCCATCATTCTTTTTGGTAGCTTTATTCTCTACCTATTTGGTGAGATAATTTGTTGTTAATATGATGTATTCGGCATGAGTGCCTTTAGCAGAGGGGTTAATGGGTCCTACCCACTTAGAGAAAGCACATCCGTCCATTATGGGTTTGAGTGGCATTTCATCTCTACGAGTAGGAAACTGAGCTCTTTGTCATACATCACATCTCTTCACATATATATGTGCATCCATATGAAGAGTGGGCCACCATAATCCTAAGAATAGTATGGCCTTGATTATTAGGTCGGGGTAGAATTTGACCTCCTACAACATCTTGGTGTGTAGTCTCTAATGTGCTCAAGTAGTCACTCTCATGAACACACTATCTTAGATATCCATCTCTTCCTCTTTTGTATACACTATTGCCAATAAATGCATAGTCTTGAGATTCTTTCTCTAGACTCCTTTGTCTTGCTAAAGTCATTCCTTGAGAAAATTTCTTCATCCTCAAGTAGGTTACCATAGGTGCGGTCCATTCTGGTGTTAGAGACACATGATATAAGGTTGCTTGTTTGATTGGTGGTCTAACACAACAGACCCGGCATTCCTTGCATGTTTTGTAGACATCTGCTTCCATCGAAGGCCAATATACTCCTAATCTATGCAGATTATGTAGTGTATGGTGTTTTGAATGGTGTTGCTTTAATGCACCTATATGTGCTAATTGCAACCATTTCTCATGCTCCGATTCCTCTACACGACAATCGAGGATCTTTTGATTATCCTAATTGTAACTGCTTCTTGCCAGTATTTGGTATCTTTGTGACTTGGTGAACTCTCCTTCATTGATCCTAACTCTCGAATTCTTATCAACTATTCTTTGAGGGGCTTCTCCCATAGTCAATCGTGAAAGGTGATCGACTCTAAGGTGGGTCTTTCCTTTTTTGACAACCACTTCAAAGTCATACTCCATTAATAACAAAAACCCTGTTACAGGGTTTATTATGTGATATAGCAATGCTTGATGGTCGGTAAAAAACTCGAATTTGTTTGCCAACAAATAGTGTCTAAATTTCTTTACTGCATAGATCATTCCTAATCCTGGCTCCTTGGTGGTATAATTTTTCTCTGCCGCATTCAATTGACTATTTGTGTACGCTATGGGGAGATCTATATTGCTCTTGCTTGTAGGTTGTGCTAGCACACCCTATAGCATAGTTGGTCACATCCACGTGTACATGGAATGGTTTACTACAATCTAGTTTCGTCAAAATAGGTGCTAAACACAAGCATTGTTTGAGTTCATTGAATGATTTCTCACATTCATCCGCCCATTTAAACTTAGTCAAGAGTGAGTACATAGGCTTTGCAATGATAGTATGTGTATAAATCATCGATAATATCACCATGCCCCATGAAAGCTTGTAATTATTTCACATTTTTTGACCTTGGTAAGTCTTTAATCACTCTAACTTTCTCTTCATTTGTAGAGATTCCATTCTTTGACACAATATGTCCTAAAATCTTGCCTTGTGTGATCATGAAAACAAATTTTTTTGGGTTCAAGCAAACCTGATATTCTCTACATTTGTCAAAGACTTTCTTCAATTCAGAGATATGTGTTTGTCTCATGTCAGAATGATCACATAAATCATCAACATATACTTCCAATTTCTTTCGTAAGAACTCCTTAAAGACATGATGCATCAGTCATTGAAAAGTGCATGTGCATTTGTCAGCCCAAATGGGATCACATGAAATGCAAATATACCCCATTCTGTGGCAAAAGCCATCTTATGTTGATCTTTAGGAGCAATGGCCACCTGATTGTAGCCTAAGAACCCATCAAGGAAGCTATAGAATTCCTTTCCCACTACTCGTTCTAATGTGCTCAGTGATAGGAAGAAGATAACTATCTCTAATTATGGTGGGATTAACATTTTTGAGATGAATACACACATGAAACTTTCCGTTCTTCTTGGTATGCTCAAAGTCTATCGCAAAGACTATTCCAAACTCACAAATGGAAAAGGTATGCTCAAATTATACACCATAAGTGGTGAGAGATATTCCTTCCAATTACCCTAAGGATTTCTCAATATGACCATCAGCCATTTGTAGCTTCATCCTCCTGGGTCTTAATGCTAGATTGCCACAATGATTCCATAAAGAAGTGGTGGCAATGGCCACTCCAGTGTTGTCGAGATTTTCTCTCCACTCTCATTCATGAAGGCCTACTGGAAAAACATCCAGTGAAGGTAGCGAGAATTCCCTGAGAAGTCCAAGATGCATCAAGGATGTCAAAGGGAGTTCACATGCAAACTTTGTAAGAAATCAAGCAAATTCAGGGTAGCAGTCAATGCTGGTCAAATTTTGGAAATTCGGGAAAAAAATTTCATGTCTCCAAATCACATGAAAATTCATGTACTTGTAAAGCCTATCAAAGGCAATCTATAGCACTCCTAAATGGCAAAGGTATGCTCAAATTCTACACCATAAGTGGTGAGAGATATTCCTTCCAATAGCCCTAAGGATTTCTCAATATGACCATCAGCCATTTGCAGCTTCATCCTCGTGGGTCTTAATGCTATATTGCCACAATGTTTCCATAAAGAAGTGGTGGCAATGGCCACTCCAGCGTCGTCGAGATTTTCTCTCCACTCTCATTCATGAAGGCCTACTAGAAACACATGTGGTGAACGTAGCTAGAATTCGCTGAGAAGTCCAAGATGCATCAAGGATGTCAAAGGGATTTCACATGCAAACTTTGTAAGAAATCAAATCCAGGGTAGTGGTCAATGCTGGTCAAATTTTGGAAATTTGGGAAAAAAATTCCACGTCCCCAAATCACATGAAAATTCATGTACCTGTAAAGCCTATCAAAGGCAATCTATAGCTTGAATTTCACATGTAAATGGATTTTCTAGCACATTGATATGCCATGTGCATTTTATAAGAAGTGTAATTTTTCCACTTATACCTACAAAATCTTGTATAGAAATTTCTTTTAGCCATATGGTTTGGCATGTATAAAGCTCATATGTGGCTACATATTTGTACAAATTTTCAAGGGTATCAGAGCTTCCTAGACACCTTAATGCCACCTTATAAGCTTCCAAATGTAGCAAACTTGTATAAGGGAGATTCAGATGGGATTTTTTTTTGCATATTCCTAAGGAGACCTTTCAAAATATAGCCATAGAAATTTTCATCTTCATCAAAGGATATTTGGAGGGTCAAAGATCATAAAATCCAGTTTTGAAGGTCACCACAGTTTCCTAGAATAAGCAAATTGAAGGCTTGAAGGGCTCCCACATGGCAAACAATGATTGAACCATGTTGCATGGTCAAGATGACCTCACATTCAAGGGTGGAGATGCACTAAAGCTTAAAGAAAGGATTATCCACGAGTTTTTTCATCGGATAAGCAATTTTTGATGATCAAAGATCAATAATGCAAAGTTTGTCTAAAAATAGTAGCTTATGTTATCCAAATTGATGTCAACATTGATTCGACAGTCCAAATCAGCCCCAGATCCAATGATGGAGAATGAAGGCGCCTATTTTCTCTCCCTTTTTCCTAGATATCATTTAAAGAAGCAATCTTATACATCCATTTGATAAATCCAATGGTTGTGATCAAAAGGAGCTAATCTTAGGGTTGAGAGTTGATTTCTCTAGATCCAAGGGGCCAAATTCATTCAAAGAACTATAAAAACCCCCTCCAAACTCATAGAGCATCATGGTTAGGCATCCATAGGGCCCTTGATAGCACATGGTTTCCTTGAGACGATCACCCTCAGTTGAGCATGTGAAGACCCAAGGTGGGCTAGTAAGAGCATAGTTCCTAGAATCAATTTTAATTTAGACTTCCAATCTAGGATAGGGTCATAAACCCAATTTCTCTTTCTTTGCTCACCCTCAATGGAGCGTGTCAGTGAGTTAGAGTTGGTTTTATGAGTCTTAGACTAACTTAGATATACATTACGATCGTAGAAAGATATAGGGTCAATGAAGTGGAACCTATCCTCTTACGTGTGACATTCGGTTGAACTGTCATTGTGAGAGGGTCATGCAGACCGCCTTTGACCAGTAGAATTCTTAGCTTGCGTATCACAACATTTATGTACATGTATGTCATTATAACATCTTTTAATTCATGTCTCTTGTCTCTTCTCTCTTAGTCTCTTATGTGTTTTTACATGTCTCCTTCTATCTCTTTCTATGTGTGAGAAGGCTCCGCAATCTTGCGTTGAACCAATGAGGATGATCCATTGAGACTGAGAGAATAAATTTCTATTCATTCATAAATCATGGCCCACATGCATTCATACCACCCACAAACACCCATGCATATGTTTCAGTTTTGAAAGTGTATAAGAAGCTCCATTCTTGGACCATTCTTCCTTTCAAAATTGATTCATGTGTGTGGTTTTCTTTTTGTTCTCATCATACATACATCCACAAGAACCCATACATATGAATTAAATTTAGAAAGTGTATAAGAAGCTCCATTCTTTTGGACCATTCTTCCTTTCCAAATTGATTCATGTGAATGGTTTTCTTTTGTCCTCATCATTCATGTTCATGCATTTATCTTGCATTCATATGTTCCCCTTTCCATAATAAAATCATGACATGTCTCCTCTCCATACCCAACTTTATCTTCGCCTTCATATTTTGATTAAAAAAACTTCCAACACTCACTAGTTTAATACACTGCGTTTGTCGTAACTGGCTCCCATCCACTCGGATTGCGATCACCTCTACATTTGAACCCGATGTGAATCGTTGCATGGCATTTGCTTGTGATCGTGTTGGGAGGTTGTTATCCATATCCCTTGTTGCATATTTTTCATCCTCATCATATCATCATCATCATTCTTGAGTTTTGCACTGGATTTCTCACAATATTGTGCACATCTTCCTCATGAAGTAAATGCATTTGTGAGATATCTAGAGCATCGTGCATAACTTGCACATTCACGTAAGATGGAGGAAGGATTCAAATCCCTTACTGTTGAGAAATAAGGCCAAAGAATAGTCTCTTCTATGTTGAGAGAGAAGGCAAAATTCAATGGCATCAACATCACAAGCTACTTAGGTTTGTTTGAAGAGCAAACTATGATTTTTTGTCTTCCCGAAGATCTTTTGATAACATTCTTTGAATGAGTTGTTGATAGCTCTATCATAAACCATGTCACTCAATATGGTACTCTTCCTTGGAGTTATTTCAGAAAGGAGATGCTTAAAGAATTCTATCTTGAGTATTATAGCCAACATAATAGGGATGGATTCTTATGATGGGTCAATTCCCCAAAGCCTAGTAGCTCTATTATTCACTTACAAAATGAGTATATTAGATGCTATGAACAGCTTCTTGATGAGGATAAGATAACTTCTGAACCTGATCTTGTGATCAATTTTCTTAAGCTTGTTCATCCTAAAACTCTTAGGGAAGTTGAACAGCGATTAGAAGAGCCAAATAAGCGCTATGGTCTTACTAAAAATTGGCAAAAAGTGCATAAAGTAGTAGAGGTTGTATCCCATAAACATCGAAGAAAATCCATGCTTTATGAGGAAACTAGTCTTCCTCAAGCTAGCCTTCCACAAACTAAGGAGCAAGTTAGAGAACAATTCCATGCTATGCTTTTTGACTCTACTCCTATTCCTCCAATGATGGAGCCTACTCAAGGTTTTAAAGTAGAGCCAAATAAAAGTGTAGTGAACAATATCAAGTGGAAATTCTCACTAAGCAAATGGAAATTCTTAATTCTACACAATACAATTTGGCCAAGAATGTAGATGCTTTACAATCTAATTACATCAAAACTTTCCAAAATCAAATGAACCCAATGTCTTTTCAAGAGCCTAATCAACATTTTATAGCTCCCAATCAAAATCCACAAGTAGCTCCTACTCAAGCATATCAAGTTCCTCTAATGCATAATCCTTCAAAGCAAAATCCCCATCCTCATGTGCAAAATCCTCAAATGTATCAAAACATGTATCCTCAAGCTTCTCAAAAAGCTTTTCAAAATCCTCAAAATCAAAATTTTCAAAATCGTCAACTATATACTATGAAAGCTCCTCTTGCACCTCAAGTACCACATGTTGCTCCTCAAGCTCCTCAAATACATCAATTGCCTTATCAAAATCCTAATTATCCTTTTCAAGCAATACCTTATCAACAAAATCCTCAATTTCAAAATTTCCCACCACAAGTTAATCAAAATGGTTTTGTGTGTGGCCCTCGTAGATGTCCTTGGTGTGATTCGTTAGAGCATTTTTTGAGAGATTGTGAACTATTGAAGGCTGCTAAGGAGCAACGACTAGTAATAGACATAGACAAGAAAATCTCTGACTATCGATCTAGGTTATCTTTGCAAGGAAATTATGGTAAGAGAGGAATGAAAAAATGCTATGAAAATATAACCATAATGGATGTAGGAACTAGCGGGGTGAAACTAGAAGCTCTTGATGAACAAGAAGTAGAATCAACTAAACCCACAAAGGAAGTTGACTTTTCCATAGAGGCTTTAGTAAGAGCAGGAGATGAGGTTAGGAGAATAACAGCTTGGGAGTCGATAGAAGATCAATCTCTTATTTCTCACATATCCAATGTAGAAGAAAAACATAAAAGAGATGAAACTGATCCTAGTGAAAGAAGAGTGACTCGAAAACAAACCTCAGAGGGAATAGAAACCATCATAGAGCAAGGGGAAACATCACAACCCAAAGATAAAAAACAAGAACCACAACTCAATGAAAAAAAAAAAACAAGAGGAGAAACAAAAAGCTAAGAAGACAAAGCAAAGAAAAATGGAACCAAAGCAGAAAAATCAAAACAAACTCAAGACCAAACACAAGAAGATGAACAAAAACAAGATCCTGAGCAAAAACAAAAGAAACCAAAGAGAAAACCTAAAGCCATCTTGATTTTAGAAATTGAGAGAAAAATAGATCCTATGGAGATTTTAGATGACATTTTGCTTAAGACTCAAGTGACTATGTCTTTAGGACAAGTTTTCTCTATTGCAAAGCCTGTTTTTAAAGATAACTGTATCATCCTAATTAAAAGGAAGAGGTTTCCATTTAATCTAGATACTGAGATGCAGGATTCTCTAGATCAAGTTCAAGCTATGAATGAAGCCTTAAACTTTGATGAATCTGATGAAGAGGACCTTGATGATGATGAAGTAAATGTTAATAAAAAATTCTTACAACTTATTCAACTTGACCATGAAAATCATGAAAACAATCCTGAAAGTCACTTTAAAAGAAAATTTTGGTCTAGAGGTACATCACATATGCATGTTAAAATAGGAAATGATTAGAACGCTATCACTGTAAATGCATTTGTAGATTTTGGCTCTAAAATCAATGTGATTTCAAGAGAAGTCTATGATAAGTTTCGATGGCCCATATATAAAGATTGTGGATGGCATATGAGAACTGTAGATAATGGTGTAGGTACCCTGAATGGAGCTTGTGCTAGTGTGACCATATCCATAGGAGGAATCACATAAGAATTTCACTTTTTTATTCAAGATTATTGCTCCTATGAATTTCTCTTAGGTCAACCCTTTATTTGTGAGAGTCATATGGAAACTAAAGCCATGGATGATGGGTCTACCTATGCTAGCATTAAGTCTAAGGATGGAATGCAATCACTTCAAGTCATGACAGTAGGAGTGAATCATCCTAAGAATCGATTGTCAATTAGAAAGAAACCTATTGTTACTTAGGATCATGTACATGCTTGTAGTGATTGTGCACCTCAATTCATGTTTGGATCTAAATATGATCAAAATTTCCGATAGAATCCATTGTTGAGTGGGACAATAGTGGACATTGGTTTTACATCTCGCAACCAACCAACCTGTACAATAGTTTGTCACTTTATTTTCCACATTCTAGATTAGATTTTCTTCATAAGAGTCAATTGTCCAAGTCTTTTATCCAAAAAACCAAAAAAATTATAAAACCAACAAAATCATGGAACATGGTGAGAACATTGAGCATGTGATTGAGACATCTCGTTGTTTCTCTACTCTCGAGGAGTTAGAGTTATGTCTTCAACAAAATTCTAATTCCCATATTATTCTTCCTTCTTCCCTTGATGAGTATGCTCTTATCCAAGAGTATGCTCTCAATGTTGACAAGTGATCAAAATTTAACCAAACACATGATGCCTTAGTTGAAACAAAGTACAAAACTATAGACAAAAAAATCAAGCCCATAGCTCAACCATTATCCCAAGGAAGTAATGAAAAAATTATTGATGTAAAAAATGATCCAATTCTTTGGCATAAGAAAGACATAGGACATACGTTCACAAATGAGAAAATCAAACATGTGAAAATTGGTAGAGATGATGACTTTGTTTTACCAAGAGAGAGAGATAAATTTGAGAGAGTCATACATAGCCATTGAAAAGCCTTTATTATGTATCTTCCGGAGATTACTTGCGTAGATCCTAATCTAGTTGTACCCATGATAATCTTTACTATTCCACATATTCCATGGAATCTTCACCCTATACCAGTTCCAAAGGCTCACTTACCTGAGCTAATGAAACTACTTAACGAGAAGATAAACATGAGATTTTTAGAGCCATCTTTTGCACCTTACTCAAATAGATGGTTCACTATGCCTGAATGTAGGAACAGGACCCATTGTAGATGAGTTTGATGAACCATTTCCAAGACATTCGATCTATTCAATGGGTGATTTATATTCGGGATATGACCAAATTTCAATAAGCAATTGACAGTCGTGACATAATCACAATGAAAACTCCTTTAGGCTTAGTGCGAATGTGTACTTTACCTCAAGGAGCGACTAATTTTGTGGCTCATATGATGAGTGCTATGAATATGTTCTTACATGATTTTATCCCTCATATAACCATGCCATTCATTGATGATATTCCAATTAAAGGGAGTGAGGAATGTGTAAAGGACATTACTTTAGATTCATCTGGATGATGTAAATTTATTATTGACCATATCTCCAATTGTGAACAGATATTTCAATGATTTGAAGAGGTAGGTCTCACATTTTCCATAGAGAAATCTGTTTTTGGTGTCAACGAGGTTCTTATTGTTGGACATTTATGTCATGGTCAAAATCCATACCCACAAAAAGTTCATGCCATTAGCAAGATTTCTGAAACATGTAACAATGTGAGTGAGGTACGCAGATTTCTTGGTGCTTGCATCTTTTATGTTATTTGGATCCCACACTTTGCTCATGTTGTTGATTGTCTCTATGACTTGTTGAGGAAGAAATTATTGCTTTAAGCTCCCATCCTTAAGCGTATAGACTATTCTATTAACAAAACTATTATATTGACTATTGATACTAGTCCTATTGGTATAGGTTGGGTCATAAGTCAAAATGATAGTGAAGGGATTAGATATGCAATTAGGTTTGGGGTTAAATCTTACATGAAACACAACGAAAGTATCCACATATCAAAAGAGAACTATAGGGTATGGTAACAGCTTTGAAAAGAGACAAAGAATATTTCACTGGTGCAAATGTCAAAGTTGAGACTGATTGTTTGCCTCTCATTGGAATGATAGCCAATTGTTCATCTCTTGATATAGCCATGCTTAGATGGATCTCATATATTAAGTTCATAAATCTTGAGTTAGTTCATATTTTAGGTAAGTCAAATTCAGTTGCTGATATTTAATCAAGAGCTAGATTTGATGATGATCTTGAAAGTGATCTAATAAAGAATGTGAACTTAGTTGACTATGTTCCACATATATAGGAGTATGAGAAATTTCATGAGTTTGAGTATGAAGATGAATGGAGAGACATAGGAAAGTATTTGAGTACACTACAACCATTACCTAGATGGACTATGAATAGATTCCATAACATTAGGAAACGAGCTTACATTTTTTTCCTACCTAATGGTTATCTTTGGAGACATGCCAAGGGTAAGGTTAAGAATCTACAACAAGTCCTAGGAAAGGGTCCTTCGTCAGTTTTACACGCTTTCCCTTAACAAGCGCAAGTGAAAACCTAAAGTAAATGGGCCAAAGAAGACAAGACAAGGCCAACACTTCTAAAGAAAACTTCATGGTAATAGCTTAGCCACCCCTCTGCTTTATGGTCTTCTTTAGCTCATTCCCTACATGGTCTTCGCTTAAGATTCGTTGTAGCCTACATGGTGTAGCTTCGCCCCAACATGGTCTTCCCTCCGGCCTTTTAGGTGTAGCGTTTATCATAAAGGCGCAGCATCTTTGCTTAAGCATTCCCTACATGGTCTTCCCTTCACCTTAATTGTTTTGGTTTTCTTTAGCACATTGCCTCCGTTATCCCTTACGGGAATCGAACCCATTTCTTCAACATGAAAAGACGATGTCCTAACCACTAGACAAAAGTGACTTGGCAGGATTGTGCTTGACTTGGCTTTATCCTTCCATAACCAAAACCTAGTGTTGAACCAACTCTACACCCAGCTAGATTTTATGGCACTTGAAGCACTATGGTATGTAGTACCTCCTCTACTGTTTCTTGGTTCCCCCTTCCCATTTCCTATATGAGAGACATAGCCCTTACAAGAAAACTCCATAGACAAGCCGGAAAGGCCTAGATGACTCTGAAGGCCATGTCTTCAGAGAAATTTCTAGAATGCGCTTGTTTGATCCATGGAAAACGTTACTTATGCCATGCCACGCATAGAGAAAGATCATGGATAAATGACAAAATGCCCAGGTAATAATCGAGGTGACAAGATTCAAACCTATGGCCCTCTGTACCCAAAACAGATGCACTACCAGACTGCACTACACCTCATGGGCCCCAGTAATGGTTTACGGGTCAGTGTAAGCGATCGATTAGCGTTGGTTGACTACCTGATATCTCATCACTCAATCTTAGGCCAAAAACCTAACTAGAAAGAAAGTCTTATATCCAGGCAAGTGGGGATTACCAATTACTCAATTCGGCGATGTGGGGTTAGGTGTGTGCCGCTAAAATTAGTGTCTAACAGCTCTCTATCACCACTAACCTATTATACCCTTTTGTTGGAGTTCTATTTTCATGTGCTAATCTATATAGAATGGAGAGGATTGAACTTGAATCAATAACTTCTTGCTTGCAAAACATGCGTTCTACCGATTGAACTATGCCCCTGTCCTTGTTTCATGTGCAACACATATTGTATCATATGGGCAAACAAAAAAAAAGGCGTATCACCATTTACGAACAGTAAATGTTTAAGCTAACACTAACAGTATTAGGCGTATTAGCAATTACTAACACTAAACATAAAAGCGAAAATATTTACGTTTACTTAAGGTATGTAGAGAATGAAAATCGGGTAGGTGCATGAGTTTACTGTATAGGTGCTAAAGAAAATGCCATTGAGGTATTAGCATAGCTCCATAAGGTGCATTAGTTTCCCGTTAGGGAAACACGAAGGGCTTTGGTTTGTGCTAAAGTTTCCCATTGCGGTATTAGAGCATAGCTAATACCTTTATGGTAAACGTAAACTATTGCACCTTTACGGTATTAGCTGCTATAGTGTTGTAAACTGGTTTCGTTTACTAATGTTTTCATTTAAGCTAATACGTGTTGTTTTTTGGCTAATACGCTAGTCAATCAACTATTAAGCTAATACGTTAAGTAAACATTTACAACATAGTAAACACATACATTTAAGCTAATACATTAGTCAACATAAAAGCGAAACAAACAGGTGTTATGAAAAACAAGATGGACTATCGAAAAAGGTGAAGAGATACGAGACCAAACAACCCTATCAAAAAGAAGCTTTCCGCATTGGTTGACCATTGATTCACCTTTGCCAACCTTTCCAACCCGAGATAATCGCTCGCTTTTAAGCTATTTTAGTGTAGAAAAACTGCATAATGCAAAACCTAACTAATAGGTAAACTTTAGTGCAAAACAAGACAAGACCGTTCTGGTCTTCCCTTCGGGCCTCAATGGTCTTCCCTCCAGGCCCTAAAGGCTATTAGCTAAGCACAAAACCTAATGGGGTATTAGCTAAGTGCTTAGTTTACCTTATGGATCTAAAGAAAACATGGAAAACATTTTCTTTAGCGCCTTTCTTAGGCTTAAGCTAATATCAGGAATGTGATATTCGCTTCAGCCCTTAAGGTAAATGTTTTTTTTAGCATAAAACCTAACCTAAAGAAAACCGGGGTTTTGGGCTAAAGAAAACAGAACCTAAACATAGAAGCTAATACCTAAAGGGGCAAAGCTACACCATGAAGTCAAGAAGCTACACCATTCAATCAAGAAGCTTGACCAACACCGAAGGGGAGACCATGTTGGTCTTGTCTTGTCTTGTCTTGCTTAAGCTCGCTTAACTTTTAGGTTTTGGTTTTCTTTAGCACATTCCCTTTCTTAGGCAAGTTAACTATTGGTTTTGATGTAAAGAAAACTCATAAAACAAGACCATGTAGTAAAGAAAAGAAGCCTAACCGATAAACGCTTAAGTTTCCAAGACCAACATGGTCTCTTTAGCGCAAGACCAACATGGCTCTTTAGCTCAAGACCTTAACGGTGTAGCTCTAGCTTAACGATAATGGTGTAGCTTAAGCAAGACCAACATGGTGTAACTTAAGCAAGAACTTAATGGTGTAGCTTAACTTTACTTCATGGTGTAACTAAACGTAAAGGTGAGGGAAGACCATTAAGATCCTGCTACACCATTTTTGCTTAAGTGTTTTCTTTAGCTCAATAGTTATAGGTTTCTTTAGCACAGGAGCTAAAGAAAACCAAAACCGTTACGGGCTTAATTTGATCATAAAGGTTGCACGTTACTAGGCGCTGATTCAATGTTGGGTAAGGTGCCAAAATCGTAAGAAAGAAATTTGATCATCGCAGGTTTTCTTCTTCCGTGAGCCATTTTTGAAGGAATGGGGTTTCTTCAGTGCATATCAATATCCATAATACAAAGATCAAAATGATGTTTAAGAAGATCAGAATATCGTGATATGGGTCAAATATTCCTTACATCATAGATATGGCTGCATCCTAAAATCCCAATTACCAAGGTTTCACATCGTCATGAGGAGCAATTAGAGAAACTAGCTATCAAAAAGATGTTCTCAAAATCATCAGGAAGATCATCTTTTCCATACAAATTGAGACCTTTGGAAAGGCCGAATGTCTATGCTTTTTCATATTCATGGATTATTCAATCCCAGAAAAAGCAAAAATCCAAGAGCTAAAGTTTCCCCTAAAGGTATTAGTAAAGCCTATCAAAGATCCTCATGAATGCATGCAAAGTACAAAAGTGAATATTGACCAATGAAAATGGAATAATGGGGTTGCAATCATTGCTTATTTTTTCATGAGTCGATTCTTCTAACATTGGACACCTCACAAATGATATCTCCCATTCCCTACAATTTCATGAGTCCATGTCATCAATTTCTTCAGAGTCATCAACTCTCATCAGTGCCCTTGTAGGTTTAGACTATCTCTTAGATCCTTTGTAACCTTTTGTACAATGTGGGCAAGGATAGAGCAAAGATGCTCATTTTGTACAACCTAACATGCATTTTATACTCTTAAGGTCTCCACTCAAATGCCATTCTACCTCAAAATCACCTATATCATCTAGAGAAAGCTTTTGCCCATGTATTTGAG